>CAUZXS010001105.1:0-87500 GCA_963585895.1 Sepioteuthis lessoniana | reverse complement strand
CTTCCTTGAATTTCTTATGCCACTCAAAAACTGTTGCTTGATTCATGCAAGATGCTTCAAAAGCAGTCTGAAGCATTCCATACGTTTCTGTGGCATTTTTTCCACGTTTAAAATAAAATTTTATTGCATATCGTTCTTCTAAAGTGTCCTCACGTCCAGATTGCATTTTTGAAATTCACCAGCTGTTACAATCAGGCTTTAGTAGGGTATATTCCAATTGCTGCTGTAGCTGTTTATTTGAACTTTAAATCATAGAAATGGATCTGTCATCTTATAAGATGTATAGCAATAACATACTGAATTTTCAAGAGTCTACAACAATTTTAAATGCCTGTAGAAAAAAGTCTGTAAACTTATTGAATGCACCACGTATCTATATATATTTATATATATAAACATTCCATAAAATATTACTTTGTGTGTCTAGAAAAGATTTTTTAAGAAATAAGGCATTAGGCAAAATATTTCTTGGTTATGCAGCAACTAAATATGAAAAATATACAAATTCCCATGATATCTAGATTGGAGTGTATTAAACTCCTTGATTTTTAAAAAGTAAGTTGAAGTGATAAGTGAAAACACGAGCAGCAGCTAAATTAATTCACGACAGAATGAGAAGAGAAGAAATTTTATAAATCTTCTTTGTTTGCGGTATAGTTGAAACTAGACGCCGAACGAGGAGATTCGACTTTTGGGGCTCTCAGAGGCGAGACGAATTTGCGCGCCATGGGTGCCACACGAGATAGGGGCCAGATGAAGAAGCCAGCATAAAAAGATTGTGTCTCTCTCCTTATGTCGAAACCTTTAACTCAAAAGTAATAAAAAGGTTTCGTACCTGAACAAAGAAGTCGTTACGTGTTTTCGAATTTCGAGATTCCTATGTTCTATACGTATATGTTCTATGTATATATGTTACCAACATTCGATGTCCATTTCGCACAGAGTCATATTCGTGTATATGGCTATGGTACAGATGTTTTTTAATGAAGCTTTTTGCAAGCAGAGCGACATTTTTGCCGCCAAGGGCACACAGGCTAAACGATATTTCATCGTTTACAGTAGCTTAATGTTAGACATTTTCCTTGTGACTGCTCTTCTTTATCATGTTTTGTTTTGTTTTGTTTGTATGTAATTAATTAACTTATTTGAACATAGTCTCTATTTTTCAAATTTTCTAGAAAATAATTCGCCCTCAGTACAAGGATTTAAAAAAATCATCTCTCTGTAAAAGGGTTAAGCAGGCGTGTGGGAATTAATAAAGATAAATGAAACGAAAATAAAACAAAATTGAATTAAAAATAGATATTAAAAATGCAGAAACTTCCAGAAGCCCCTGATAGGAAAAGGGGCGGCTCATGCGCAAAGAAAGAACCCCCTCGGCAAAAGAAGGAAGCTCTTTCTCTCTTTCAGCAGCGACCAGCGGAGTGACAACACTTAAGTCTTTCTTGCGACTGGTGGAAGGTACCATGCGTTCGTCTTTAGACGACACGTTGGCTAACGTTTACACTTGTATCAGCCGCCTCTTTTACCAACGACCCACGACTAAAAACAACAAATAATGGACTCATCAAAATCACAACTAAGACACCATAAAACAATTTTAACAACTACTACTGAAAACACTGGATTTAGACATATCTCCCAAAAGCGTCTTATACATTGTTAATGCCTTGAATACCAAGTTCGAACATATATACCCTAAGAGCGACAAACACATTTTAACACCTTGACTGGGTGACGCAACCATTTCATTTGTATTCAGGAATAATTTCCTCATCTACTGAATGGTTGTTGAACCCAGAAATAAAGGCAAAATATAAAAGTTATCTTGGCCACCTATCTTATCTTCCTGTCTTATTTCATATAATTCCTTTACAGCCTTCATATCCTAGAAGTTAAACCAGCAAGATAATATGGGGGTAAGAATAGAATAACCCAGAATGCAGTCAGATAGCAAATAACAACATAAATTACCTTTGAAACCCGAAAGGCGATATTATATGAGAAGATTGTCATTGTAGGATTATCTTCTTGCTCGACAAAGAGCCATAAGATGCTAACATCAGTGTTGCCATAGCGACAAAGCCTACTAAAATGTAAAAAATAACATCCAAATTTTATCAATTTTTCGTTGAACATTTTCTTTTTGATGATTCATATATTAACTTAAACGAAATTCCTTAAAAGATTTTTATTGTTATTTTATTTGTAATTTATTTATTTTTTCAAATCACCTATTGAAATTCAATGTATAATTTACAGTGCAACAGTCCTTTCACGAATAATTCATTCATTTGGCTTCTTTCTTGAGACCAATCCTATATATCAGTGAAAGTACTCTTTCAAAAAGATTAGTGGCGCTTGATTAACAAAAAAAAAAAAAAAAGTACTCCATGATTTATGGTTATGTTATACTGAAAGCACCGACTTTCGCTAGATCGTCCATGTTAAGCAAGTGAGTAACTTAGTAATATCAGGTACTGTCAGCAATCTAAGACCTGTATTCCAGGTTAATCAAAGCTAAGTGAGTAAAGGTGGCGACTGTAGTCGAGGAAGCCTTTTTTTTCGATAGCTACTACACCAAGGTGTAGGGGAGGGCGATACTCCTTTCTCTGGATTGCCCCACTTTACCCTTGATCAGTACCTTATAATGCTGAATGTTAACCAAGATAGCATCAAGTACCATTTTTTGAGTCTTTGGTATGACTCGACCTGGGATTAAACCCAGCTCTCCCGGGCCATTGGCGAATACTCTAACCATTATGCCAACAAAAACGTACTCCATAATCTACCTAAGATAAGGTACAGAAATACTTTGAATTCGTTAAAATGTTATACCCATTTTTATTTAATAATTATTTATTTAGCTTTCTACTCCTCGTATTCCGATGATAGAATGGTCATTTATAAACTTCCTAAAAGAAAAACATTTCTAACAAAAAAAAAAAGCGAATTTATGTTATCCCTAATGGGTGAATCGATAAATTGCCCTTTTCCCATAACTACTAATCTCCACATTACGATTGTATTCTGCATAGAAGACATGAAAATCATCTTTTCTGCTTCTAAATAAAAATCCAAATTCTTTGGTTCATTCCTGGTTAAATTTAGTCTTTCTTTTGGACACTTTTTCGGGGGGTAAATAAGCACACAAGCCTTAATACTATCTGCCATCAGCAGGAACTCAGCTTAGGTGCAAGAATAGAGGAGAGGGGACATGCCCAACCTTATACTTTAGACCTTACTCAAGTGGAATGTTGTATTTGATTATCTTATGTACCATGTATAGTGGCCTATTCCATGTGAAGTCTTTGAGTGTCGGGAAAAAGCTTGTTACCAGTGTGACAAATTAGGGTTCTATTACATGTCAAGATAAAAACAGATCTGGTTTAAGCAGGTGTCAGATGGACGATGAACAGTACAAAGCCAAACGCCTGGCAATTCCATTTGATGACCAGAAAAGGATTTAGTAAGAATATCTTCATTAAACAGACCATCAACAATGATTGAAATATTTCAAAGTATGAGGATACAATAATTTTTTCCCTTGGATTTGTTGGGGCATGTCTGTCGGATACCACGTGGTCACATAAGAGTCCCAGAATCCATTTCGGTCTCTGTTCATTGAACAGTTAAGATGTGCCTTTTTATATTCTTTGGTTAAACAGTTGACTTTGTCTCATCACCCGGTGATAGATGTTGTCTCTCGCCTCATCATTGAAATGCAAAAGCAGCATGGCTTTACTGTACGTTGTACTCCACTTTTTACCGTTTTTGTACCCCTTTCCACATACTACTTGTTCATAGAACAATATGTACACATTTATCTATTGGGACAAGTTTGTGTATTCTTGTCAATACTTCTTAGTTATACACGTATTAAATCTTCCTATATGTGTAAATGAGCTTGTCTTTCCTTCCGTTTACTCAGGACTTAGCAAGAATAATGGCTGATCGGGATGGATGACGAGATAGAATTAAAGGAATTTGCTGTACAGTCAGCACAGTTTTAATGATGGTGATGATAATGATGATGATGATAAGTAATTCCTTTTACTGAAAATCCTCGTTTGTTATCACTAGTCACACTTATACTGCTCGAGAAACTGGGTGTACTTGGTTCCCGCTCATGTGTACTTGAGACATGGGAATCGAGTTATTGATAGTGAGGTACTTTCCGAAATTCTTTACTTTTCATGTGACGTAGTACGCACATCTTATTCTTACTGGCCACTAGAAAGAGATTGCTAGAACTCATTTGAATGTGATTATCGAGTTACATCACCAGCTTGTGGAGACATATTTTGAAATTTAGAATAAGAGTGAAACTACGATTTTAACAACAATGCAAGATGGCGGACGGAAATTTCTTTGATTTGTACTGTGGTAATTCTGATTCAGACGACGAATTTGAAGGGCCTGACTCTGAAAACATAGTTTCATTATGGTGTTGAGTTTAGTGACTATTTATACAAGGACATGAATATGTTTGGCTGTACGTGAACCAATATATATCTTCAATACAATGAATAGTAAAATATGAATATAAAATAAAAAGGTTTTGGTTTTATATTTGCATAATTAGGGAAGTCAATTTCAGCAAATGTTAACAAATTAATTTAAAAAAATTAATTTTAATGCATTTTAAGGAATTAATTTAGTAGCTGCATGTTATGTTACATAGCCATATATACACGAATATGGCCATGTGCCAAATAGACATATAATGTTCATTAACGATAGAACATATAAAGAACATAGGAATCTCGGAATTCGAAAACACGTAACGACTTCTTTGTTCAGGTACGAAACCTTTTTATTAACTTTGAGTTAAAGGTTTCGACACAAGGAGGAGAGACACAATCTTCTATGCTGTCTTATTCATTTGGCCCCCATCTCGAGCGGCCCCCATAGGGTTCAAGTTCGCCTCGCGTCTGCGAGCGCCAAAAATCGAACCTCCTCGTTTGGCGTCTAGTACTCAACTCCCTAACTTTCTTCAGATTCTCACACAAACCTCCGCGCGCTTCCGGTGCGTGACGTCACCCGCACCCTGTCACCCCGTTTCGTCTCGGACTATTGTGACATCTGAGTGACATCTCTATCCGCTCGCGCTAACACCTGCCTCAGTGTTGCACCTAACTAACCCATGTGCTGAGCTGAAAGGTTCTCAGCCTAACTAAACTCAAAAGCATGAACCGAAATCCCTTGGCCATTACGTTACAGTTAGTGCTTAAAAAAAATTAATCAATGCAGTAAGAGAATTGTTTGTTTATTTGTTTCGGTTTTATGACATATCAACTCTTGTAGATTATTTGTATAAAAATGGATTTGGCATTAAATAAACAGTTCTATTACAAACAAATTCGGATTAGAATAAGTCACAGTTTGTCAAAAATATTTCTATTTCAAGCTATTCAGTTTAGTCAAACAGATCTAATTCAAATAATTCAGTTTACTATAAGTATTGATTTTGTTTGCACACAGTTAAATGTCAAAAGGGTTCTCTTTCGAATAATTCAATTTAGCATAGTACAGTTTCAGTGTCAAAAATAGTTTTATTTTAAACAATTCAGTTTACCATAAGTACGTAGTTTACAAACACTTCTATTTCCAGCAGTTCAGTTTAGCACAGGCACGCAGATTCGTTCTATTTAACCCATAGATAGGGCCCTATCAAGTGCTACCACCCAAGCCAAAATGAACCTTGTGTTGGCATGCTCTTTTATGCAAGTTCCGACATATAGAAATTTACATGCGAGGCAGATTTCTTCTCGTGAGAGACGAGATCGGCTCCCAATAACTTCTGCCTTCAGAAGTGAACATATTTTTACTGCTTGACAAGCAAGGCATAGTCTTACGCGGTTTGATCCAGGAGGTAAGTTTCTTCTCTTGCTACAAGACGACCCCCCTCTCTCCAATAACCAACACTCGAGGTACTGTTTGTATATAAGAGACATTTCAATTTTATTACTTTTTCTTTATGAACTGTTTTTATTTCATGCATTGTTGGTGTTATCTATATAAGAAAATAAAACATTCATAAAATCGGATCGGTTTGGTTATTTTTTCTGATGCTAAGACGATTCCAGCTCGACGAGCCTGCAGGTAGACCTGCAGATAATCTTTGGATCTGATAACCACTCAACAGGATCAATCATAACGTAGCCTGTTGGGAGGATCCCCAGAGAATTAAGTCTATCCTGTAACACTGGACCATACAGGACCAACAGCCGGTCTTGTGGATGATGTCGGTCCAGCGGGAATATGTTACGGCATTACATCACAAGTGAAGTGTCGAAGAATCGTTGTTACATTAACCGTTGCCGTGACAAGGACAGTGTTACATTAATGGTGCCATGACCAATTTTTCACTGCCATATACGCAGTGGGCTATCAGGGTTCCGTTCATTCCCGGCAAGTCCATCAGTTAAAGCTGGATATATGGGTGGGCTGTGGTTTGCCAACGCTATTTAATATGACAGATTTCACCAACCCAGGGGTGTCCTCGTGGTGTAATGGTTAAAGCGATGGACTGCGGAATCGTAGAATGCGAGTTCGTACTCCAGTCGCGCTATTACATTCACTTTCGGGCAAATACCCTTGGGAAAGGTATGAACCCCCTTATCCTCCCAGCTATGGGTTAAATAGCACCACTACTGTTCTTCTAGGAGAGTGGCTTTGGCATTAAATAACAAACAAAGGTTGATATGCCATTAAACAAAGAAACCAAACCAAACCATCAAGCAATAAAATATTGTTAATTCGTCAAGAATTGTTCTGCCAAAGGAAATATTAAATCATACTACATTTCCTTAGTTACAGGATTGTTTCCTCTCGCACATTTAATGATAGTCGGAGTTATGAAGCCCAAATATGACAAAGATATGAAGACAACGATCAGTCGTTGGTACTATAGCATATTCCTTTATTCAGAGTAACTTTTCAAGAAATGGCACACGTTTTTGGAGGGAGAGCACTGTATCTTCTAAAAAAGAGCGCACCGAAAATACTGGTTGTTGATTTTCTACCATCAATAAACAAAAAAAAAAAAACACCCCCTTATTTTTATGCATGTGATCCAAGTTAAAAGCACGATAAGGGTAATACTTAGCTGAACATTTTTAACCTTTTTCTCATTTTCTAAAACTTTAGTTTATTATTTACCGAAACTTTTCTCATTTCCCAATGATACTTGCACCAGAAAAAAAATTCTAAAACAGGTCGAATTCAAGTTAACTTTACCGCGCTTTTAACATGGACTAATTTTTATGATAGCTGTCATAATACAATAAAAAACGATTTTTTCAAATAACGCCAGTTGAAACACTTGTGATGTTATTTAACAAGAAAAACAAGCTAGCAAAATTAATGTCTTATTGGATGGATTTAAGTTGATGAATAAAAAAATAAATGATATATCTAATACTGAGTGTCCAACAGTGTGCATGCTTGTCTGTATGTGCATATAAGTTGGCCGACCATAGTCAAGGGCGTCCTGAAGTCTCCCTTTTCAATAGTTACAACACCAAGGTGTAGGGGAGGGCGCTCATTCTTTTTCTGGATTGCTCCATTCACTTTGATCTGTACCTTATAATGCTGAGCGCTAAGCTGGGAGGCATAAGTAGCATTTCTAGAGTGAGTCTTTGGTATGTCTCGACCTGGGATTGAACCCTGACCCCTTGCGCCAGTGGCGAACACTCTAATCATTATACCAATGGACTGGACTATATATATATATATATATATATATATATATATATATATATATATATATATATATATATATATATATATATATATATATATATATATATATATATATATATATATATATATATATATATATATATATATATATATATATATATATATATATATATATATATATATATATATATATATATATATAAATGGAGGTTCCCGTGGGGTAATGCTTACCGTCGCAGGGAATGGACACAGTGACACGAGTTCAAATTCTGGATGAGATTGTTTACATGTATCGCTAATATCCTTGTTTTGTTTTGGTATGAAGTGGTGATTTAATTTCCTTTGCATTTCTTCATAAGTCTCGTTTCTATTTTATTCTGGGCTCAGAAAATATTTGACTATCAACATGATCTCTTCCACTGTATTTTTTTTTTTAAACAGATCATTTTGTTATCATTTGACTCTTTGTAAATGAAGTTCATCGGCTTCTAGCCACATTCCCCATCTTTGACCAGAGTCTGAGTCTTTATTGAATGATTGTGAACGTAAGGTGATATCCAAGTAAGCCATCTTAATTTTTTTTCGGTTAAAATGTGCAGGCTTTCCACCAAAAGAGTAATAGTTATTAAACTAAGAGGTGTACGACTATAAACAATAATAATCATGGAAATAATGCGATAATCCACTATAAAAGGGAAAAATCATTTTATCTTTCAGGATCTTCTCTACTGGTTTTTGCTTTTACTTGAGTCACTTATTTTCCTTTATTTTTTTTTTCTTCTTTTGTCATATATTTATCTCATCTTTGTCGCAAATTTTATGGTTAAAACTTTATAAATCTGCTTTATAAAAGCTAACTGTGAATTCGTTAAGTGAGAATGAAACAGTTTGACTCTCTCGGATGACAGAATTTTAGTTGGAGATAGAATAATTGGATTTATCTCTTTCCGTAAGGTATTAACACTATATGAAATGTAAACAGCTTAATTCAGGATTTGAACTAGATTTGCCATATCCATTTCCTACAATGACAAGCTTTACATCATAAATGCCTCCTGATAGTAAAATATACGTCTTTGAATTACTTTGAAAGTATTCTTGGTAATTTTATATTGTGCTGAAGTCGCCCCACTGTCATCGTGCACTGCACATTACATTATGCCATGCATATATTTGCCTGTGCTGCAATGCCAGACCCAACGTTATTACATTCTGTGGATGCATACCATAGTGTATGCTGCCTGAGAGACGGCAGTATTACAGGAACAAAGGAAAAAGAATAAATTATCAAATAAGTTTTCGAAGGACTGGTTTTGCTCACAGATGGGTATGTGAGCATGTGTCACTTTGGGACCTTTAGATAACTCTGATTCTCCCTCTTTTGTCTACTACTATTTTTTTTAACCACTAACAACTAGCTTCCACATCCAACTTACCTTTTTGGTCACTGACAACAAATTTGCCTAAACTTCAACGGCTAGTTTTCAAAACTCGACTTGTATATATATGGAGCAGCAACCCTTCCCTTCTCAGAACATGGAAAAACCAAATTTAGGCACTAAAAATTGGTTAATCCCTTTCATCTATCGGTCAGCACCGAGAGCTGTCTAACAAGAGATAAAAATGAATCTCCCTTATCGTAAACTCTTGACCAGAATTAACACATTTACCTTTTAGCTCCTATATGGACATATATGTCTATTATAATACACAGAAATGTATACACACAAATCCATACCTATGGTCAACTGGCAAATATATACACACACACATATCTAACCTTATATACTACTATATGATTTGCTGTCAAACACAACCAACTAAAATTGAAATATCCAAGCTCACTACCATTTGTCAATCCAAAGACTTTGTGTGATAATAATTTTTTTCATCAATGTCATTAAAAAGAATTAGTACACTGACTTTTTGCCCTGCTTCATTCGATGCATAATTTGAAAGCTGCACAGATGAAAGTGCAACAGTCTAATTTAGGAACTTGCATTACAAGTTTGAACTGGGTCATAAAACTGCAGAAACAACAAAAAGCATTTGTTGTACAAAAGATGAAGGTGCATTTAATCACAGTAAACAGATGATTGAAGAAATTTTGCTCTGGTCACAAGAACGTCAACAATCAGGCAAGTAGCAGAGAATTAGTATGTCATGTTCACAAACTCAGCAAAAGCATCCACCACTGCCAAATTGTGCTTCACGTTACTAAAATATTGCAAAACTTTTGACTCACCCTAGTAATTCCAGTATTAAATTTAATTTTTATCATTTAGAGCATCCAGCTTATTGTTATATTCATGTTTTAGCTGAAGTGTCCTTCAGCATTCTTCAGGTAGTTGTTGAACTCAGGAGGCCTAATAGAATTTCAGACTAAACCCTTTATTTAATCCGCAGGGGCAGATTGTTCTAATTCCATAACGCGGTACAAGTATTAAGCGATAATAAGTATTCCTTGTTATTTTTACTTGTTGTCAGGATTGAACCTGCAACCTCCTGATGATTACATTTAGAAATTCATTAACTAAACGCCTATATCCATTATACTACATATCCTGCTGGACATCAGAAGGCCAAAGATTACATTGGCTGAAATGTGAATATAACAATGAAGATGAGGACAATAGTCTGAATAATGTAAATTATAAAAATTATTACGATTCACCTAAAAAAATTTAGACAAATAATTTAATCAAAATGTTTATAAATTTTTTGTGAAAGTTTTCATGAATCTCATTTTCTTATACATTTACGTAAAAAAAAAATATTTATAAGAAAAGCAAAATTGGAAAAACTGAGATCACTTCTTTGTCAAGCAAAATAAGACGTCACATCTCCACCAGGGTGGGATTTATCTATTGGTAGTCTCAAGACTCATTAGTGGGCTCCATGGAACACCAGTTGAAGACATACTCAGAGTTTTAAAATTATTGCACAGAGGTTTAATACACCAGACCCTATATTTATTGTATAGGGACCCTTACAGTTTTGAATATATTATATAATGAAATACCTGGTGTACACTTAAAACAATGATATTATCTAACATGTTGTACAATAAATTTGTTTCAGTGGACTCTCCATAGACCAATGGCCTACTACAATTATTGGTCAATCTAGCCTTGCAAAACTTAGGTGATAATTTTCATTACAATGTCATTAATAAGAATTTATTTCTAATTCTTTGTATTGTTTGTACTAAGTTTAGTCTATAAAATCAATCACTTGCATTCATTGTAGATCTTTGTTTGCTGACATGAATAGATGTAAGATGTTTTCTTCTGTTTTACTGGTTTATCAACTGTAAAAATTTGTTGGCTGTTACCGCTGCAAAAAGGATAAAACATTTTATACTTCTCTACTTTTCTTCCTTAAATCCCACCAAAAAAGAGTTCCAAATCCAAGAGGAGACAACTTAAAACAAATATAAATTGCTCCAATTATTTAAGTAGTTACACTACCACCAAAACACACAATCTTGTTCTCAATAAACGCATAAAAAAAAATCACCAAGAAACATTTTCTGTAAGCAACTTAACATGGAATTTCAAGTATCATATATACACACTTTCATTCACCTCAACCAGAGTAACAAGTTCCTGTACAGATATTTCAAGTTATAAGATACTTATTGTAACTGCTTACATAATTGAAGCAGTTTCAAGTTATCTCCCCTTGCCAATATTTTTTGGTAACCTAAAAAATATAAAGTAATTGGTTTTCTTAAAAAAAAAAAAAAAAAAAAAAAAAAAAAAAAAAAGAACACTTTAACATCTTTCAGGTTAGAGTGATTTTTATTTCAAAGTGTTTCTTTATCATGGGAAAAAATCTGATTTTATAAATAGATGAGTGAATGAAAGATTGGAGGAATGGGAGAGAACATTGAATTAGGACACCTCTCTCTCACTCACACACACTCACACACATACCTGGCCCCTAACAAAAGTGTAGCACAACATGTATGGGGACTGTAAGTTTGGTTGACTAGTGCCAGGTTATTAAATAACATGGCAACTAAAAGACTGATAACTAAGTATTTGACAAGTCAACCGATAGAAATTTGTTTTGAATTTTGGTAGCAATGGGTCATGGCTGTGACTTCTGCACCCCAGTAACTATGATAAAAATAGCAACAGGGTTTGATTAAAGAGAGTTGTGTACAGTAGCTCCTGTGCTATGGAGATGAATAAGCTTTGTGAAGGATTTATATGAATGAAGGGAGAAAAGAAAAAAAAAAAAAAAACGATCGTCAACAGTTGATTTGATGCATTATATATATATATATATATATATATATATATATATACATACTTGCAGTCATGGTCACCATTATTTGAACCCTTTCATTTTTTTGCTATATTTTCATAAATAAACAAAAAAGAACGAAATTTAAATAAACTTGTTTTAAAATTTACTGTTCTTTATCAACCATGAGCTGTCAATAGACTAAAGCTGTTTCACGAGATTCATTTTCCAGGAGATATTCTACATTATATACTGAAATTTCATTGGTTCCAATTAATTGTGACCAGGACAAAATATATATATATATATATATATATATATATATATATAAAAATGAATAAATAAAGTGTCTGCTAAATGCACTTGAGTGAGACAATCTGTACAATGAGGCAAAGAGAAAAAGGAGAGAGAGAGAGAGAGAGTATGGTTAAATGAATGACTGATGATGTGGGGAGTAAGAATGAAATGGCATTAGGTGCAAGTGCACACCAGACAATAAACAACACTAGAACTGCACTCCAAGCCAAATACATTGAAAGAAGTTAGCAAGACTAGCTTTAAGATTTTTTTCAACTCATGAACATGAATACATTAAATGGTCTGATTACAGAATGCTAAATTAGGAAGAACAAGAAGAGAGAGAGAGAGAAAAAAAAAAAAAAAAGTAGAGAAAAAAGACCGGCAATATGAAGACATTCCAAAATCAACTATTATTTTATGCAATAGTTTAGTTTCACATGAACTTTGAAAGCTTGATGGGGATTTTTTTTTGTCATACAGCTGACCACCATATGTAAAGATGGCTGCCATTAAATTCAGACATTCAACTTACATGACTAATATGTACCATATCTACAAAAAAAAAAATTTTTTTTTCCTCCATTCAATAATAACATGTAAAAATTTTTTTTAATTGAATGAGCTTAGAGTTTAATATTTGAAAAATGATTCTTTGTATTTTCAATAGCTTTTATCATCATCATAAAAAAAATGAATGATTCTAGGTAACTTCATCGTGCAGTAAATTCATTATATGATTAATTTATCGCAGGTAAATTACTTGTGGTTAAATTTAGATATTAATGATTGCTTTTAAGAATTGAATAAAAAGAATTAAAGGATTAGGGAAAGCCTATAAAAACAATTTGATGTGATGAATTTACCAAATGATGAATTAGCCTAGATTCTAAAAATGAATTATCCCATAGATGGAAGTGCAAGTTATGGCAAATAAGCAAGCCACTTTGGAGGGATCAATACCACAGAGCAGCAGCAGCACTAAAACTTCATCAGATAATAGTGTACTGCACCTCTTTATTACAACTACAGTATAAAATCACTTTCAGCAGTATTTTTTTTGGGGGGAGTTTTCTTTTTTTTCTTTTTTTTTTTTTCCAACTTTTTTTTAATAGAAAAATTCTCTTCACTAAAAGCCATCTATAAAATCGAATAAAAACTTTGCATAGATTTTTTATCAAAGAGTTCATACATTTTACAAATGAATTCAATTGAACAAAAAAAAAACAACAAAAAAACAAACTTTGGTTAATAGTACAGTGTAACTAATGAATTGTCTTAGCAAATTAAAAGCAAAAATCCATACATTACACCTGATAACCACTTCTGTTAAGAGTTTTTTATTTTATTTATTATAATGAATAAACTTAAAACTGCTCCACTAATCAAAAGACTAGCCATCTCTTATTACTAATTATACATTTCAATATAAAATTTATTTCTTACATTATCAATTATCATTTCATATACCACTTGAGTAATGAACAATAAAAGTTTTATCAGACTTGTGAAATCATCCACAATTATCAAAAATAATTGTATTCTAACACTAATTCAATTGAAAAAAAAAAAAAAAAAAAAAAAATCTTATGGGTTTTACACATACTGTATATACTCGTGTAATGAACGACCCCTAAATTTTTAATCCCAAGAAGGTTTTTTTAATTATATACTGCATATAATGAACAACTCTTAACTTTTGACTATGCTAGCCAACAAAGATATGTCTTCAATATTTGATGAAATAGAGAAAACATTTAAACACTAATACTTTCAAAATTACTGGAATACAATCGAAATCATTGCAATCACAGTAATAAAATATATAGTGTAGACCTTGATGTAGCTTACTGTGTTTATTTTGATATTTCAAACATACCTACTGAAGCGGTTTATTGAGCTGGAATATAATATCTATGCATATGATATAAACAAATGCTCACAATCCTAAACTAATATTTAAAACATTGGCTATTGTATACATGTCTTAGTTTAAATTACTGTTAGTTGGATGCAATGTGTTCCAAAAGAGCTGAGCTTATGCCTAAAGAAAGGCACTAAGTTAAAATAAAGTTTTTACTTAACTTTGTTAACTATTTATAATATTTGTAAATTCACAGGTGTTATATATAATAAACAATGTTAAGTAAAAAACTTTATCTTAGCCTCTACCTAAACAAAGGTTTTTAGTTATGTGCAGACACTTAGGATGGAAGTTACAGGTCTAGAAATAAAGTACACCTCAATATTTCAAAGACATACCTTGTGAAATGAACAACCCTACTTTTCAGGTGAAAAATTGGTCTTAAACAATCATTGATAATGCTTGTTCATTACACTTCACAATTAATATAACATTTTAAAATATTAACTCAAATCTTCGTTTACCTCTTCATACATTTGTTCTCAAAAGGGACAAATAAAAAAAAAAAAAGGTTGTCTTCTTTAAACTTTATTTGTCAATTTCATCTAAATATTCACTTCTTCCCAATTATCTTATTTTTCTCTATAACTATTGTTATATTTGCATACCATATAGCATATACATGTAACAATCAATCAGCTTTGAGATTGCTTAGCACCCCAGCTTGTTGAGAGCGGTTTCTATCTTGAAGCTCTATTAAAGATCTGTATATTTGAGTTAAGGCAAGGTTAGTCCAAAAAACAAGGTTAACTTTTGATGCATTTAAAAACATATTTTGTGTAATGAACAATCCCTTGGTTTTGAGGTGAAAAATTGGTCTTACCAAATTTGGTAATTTTACACCAGTTCATTTGGCTGTCTATAAAGAAGAGACAAACATTTTCAAATTATAAAATTTTTTTGTCTCTTTTTTTGTTCTTTGAGGATTGTTTTTAGTTTCATTTGGTTTCTTTGTTTAATGGTATATCCACCTCCATGGGTTATTCAATGCCAAAGTCAGGCTTGTAGAAGAAAAGCAGTGAAACTATTAAACCCATAGCTTGGTGGTGAGAGAGGGATTTAATTCTTTTCCCCAAAGTCTGAAAGTGAATGTAATCATGCAACTTGAGATAAAACTTGCTTACTTGGAGACTTTAGCCATTCTGTCGTGGGGACTTTCTGTTAATTGTTTTGTGTTTCCTACTAATTGTTTTACTGTCCATCTTAGTTTTCTGGTCCACACAATTCTTAGAGCAGATTCCTCAACTTATTGTAATCAGATATGGTATTTTGTAGGCTAGTTGCTGAAAATATCATAGTCTTTAAAGATCATTTCACTGGTGCTAGAGAAACAAACCAAAGTATTTATTTTGTTTTTGAGGAGAAAAATTGGTCTTAAAAAGTCGTTCATCACACAAGTTTGTATGGTGGTTATTTGTTGACATATTTTAGTCATGGGTTTGTTGCTGATGTTTGTCAGCCAACAGGAAAAAAGTTCTCTGAAAATCTTATAAAATTCAAAAGGAGTTATAAAGGCAATATTAATAATCAAAATTTCTAACTTGCTAGAAGAAAATAAAAAGTTCACAAGATGCAGAAACCAAACCCCACTTTTTCCAACTTTTTTTGTTTTCAAGAATAAATCTGCTGAAAACATTAAATTTTTACAATTAAATATGATTTTGAAATGTGATTATAAAAATGTTTCATGTAAACTTATAAATGGAATCATAATTGTTAAAATGAGATAAGATCTTATTTGAATTTATTTGAGATATTTTTAGATACAAACAAATTGTGCTTTCTATAGCATAATTTGTTTAGTATATAAAAATATAACATCTGTCCATATCAGAGAATGATTTAAACAAATGTTCACAATCCTTGGCTAATATTTCAAAAAACATACATTACTGTATCCATGACTCAGTTTCATTTCCTATTAATCTGATTTAACGAGTTTCTGCATCACCTAATATCTAAACACAATTTTTCAAATTGATTTTTAAACCTATTTTGGAAAATGTTTCCTATAAATTTGCAAAAAGAATTATAACTGCTAGAATGAGATGAATTCAAATAGATTGAGGCAAAAAAAAAAAGAAAAAAAAAAGAAGAAAACCCATTTGGGATATTTTTAGATACCAAATAAATTTGATTTTCTATAGGATAGTTTGTTAATCCAGAGTTTCTAGTTAAGGACAGATGAAACATTAATCTGACTCAGTGGTTCCCAATGTTTGGTTCCTGAAACTCTGGGATTCTGCAAAGATGATGGGGATGGATCCACAATTTAAGTTCAAAATATCAAAGTTTCAGCATAAAATGTAATTTGTAAAAAGATTCTGAAGTTAAAAAATAAAAATTTCAAAGTTTTAGGACAGTAACAATCATGTTTTCAAATGTTATTTTTCTTCTTTAAATACTGAAAATTTGAAATATACTGAAACTGAGAGATGAAATTAGAAAATAAATTAGTGATGTAAACAGACATTTTGGTAAGTGATGCCTGTGTTTAACCCTGTGTTAGTCCTCTAGGGTGTTTTGGCATTCCACATTTTTTTTAAATGCTCATAATTCCTAACTGGCAATCTGATTATTTCTCTCTTTTGTTGTATTCCTCTGTTTAAGTGAGGGCACTGAGCATGTAGGGTGACATTGTTCTGGCTCAGCTGCAGTGAAATATAGTCATTCTTTCCTTCTTTTGGTGTGAAAACAAAATAGGTTTATGTAATAAATTCAGAGTAATTATTTCAATTAATAATCATAAATTTAGTCAAAGTATTGATTTATATCAGATTGTAACAGAGATTGAATCTTATGTTATTTTTCCTATTTCCGTCATAAATATAAAAAAAAAAACCATCATATAATGGAGTATCCTGTGGGTATTTTCCAAATAAATGTGATCTGAATCTGTATTTTTTTTTTTTTTTTTTTTTTTTTAAATATAATTTGTTTTATTTTATCATATTAGATGAATAATAACCAGCTACAAGGCAATCAAACCTGTTCATCAGTGACTGCAGACAGAGAATATAGTGAAACAGCAGTATGAATATATTTTACATAATAGTAACACGATAGACATTTTTGTATTTGGGTGTATAAACATCCCACCAGACCAACCATGTTTGAATGTTACAGCAGACTAACATAGGGTTAATATATCAACAAAGTCCTTGAAAAGTGAAAAGTTTGGAAACCACTGCTCTAATATTTTATTGTTATAAACACTGGCATGAAAAAAACCATCTGATGATTGAGAACAGCACCAAACTTGAACAATATTTGTACATTAATATCCTAAATTGCTAAATTAACAGCAGCATCAATTGGAATCAGATGGCAAGAGCAGTGCAGCTATGAGCACAGAGACATATGGTCAGATATACAGAAGAAAGATTTCCTGAGATTTCTTGACTTCCATTTTGTTTGCATATTAAAAACATTAAAGAAATTATAAAAAAAAAAAAAACAAAAACAAAAGGAAAAATTTATGAAGTAGATAAAAGTAACAAAAAAAAAAAAAAACCCAAAAAGTCTTATAATGGAGATTATGTATTTGTCTGTGTCTGTCAACCAAAACTAAGTCACCACTGATGTCACTATTTCCTTAGTTATTTATGTTAGATTCTCAATGGTTATTAAATAATCACTATTTAAACTTTATTAATATTTTATTTATTATTACCTTATAATGGCGATGATGTGGTTGACTGTAAACCAAAACTATGTCACTACAGACATCACATTTCCTTTATTTATTTTTGTTATATTCTCAATAATTATTAGATCTTGATTAGCATCTTTTTGATTAATGATATCTCTGTTGAAGTATAACCGAGTTAGAATTGCCTCAAAACAGCCCATGTTATTAATGTGTTTAAATCCAGTAATGTGTGTTATTTTTATTTTTTATTTTTTTACTAAGAAATAAAAGTTTACATAGTATATGGTGTGGATAATTTGCATACTGGTTGAAACAAAACCTGGGTACTTGGTCATTTTTAATATTATGGTTTATTCTTAAACATATTAAAAACAAATCCTACGTAGAATTTTACATCAAAATCAATTAAAATAAAAATAAGTGTAATCTTCTTATGTGTTCTTCTTTAGTTTCATTAGATTTTCTAATTCTAAATATTTTATTACATTAAAATTTAAATAGTTGTATCAAGAGGGCCTTTATGTCTATTTTGCTAGTTATTATACTGGAGATTATGTGTGTCTGTAAACAAAGCTATGTCACTGCCATCATTTTTGCTAGTTTAAATAAAAGAGAAACTAAAGAGAAATGAATAGCATTTACACTCCATTTGTTCATAGCTTTTATCCTGCTTTCTGATTAGTGTCAACACAACTGGCTTGCTCGCTCTCTCTCCCTCTCTCTGCCTAGTGGTGGCAGCTGGTAGGCCCTATCAAAAACAAGTGGAGCTTTGGAAGTAATAGAGCAACATTGAGAAACAACCACCCACCCACACATACACTTGCATGTACACAGAAAAACACACATACACACACAGGGACCCCCCCCCCGCTTCAAATGTACTTCCCAGTTTAATAATTTGATTTCTTTAGGAACTGATAAAGTTGTATCCATTTTCCATCAATTCTTTTCATAAGTGTTAACTGTGGTGTCTGCATGCACTCATTTCTGCATAGGAGTATTTTGCATATGGAGTGTGTGTTATGTTGCGGAGAATACCTACATGCCAGTACTGTCATCATTGTCGTCACAAGGTTAGGATTGCCAGAGCAATCAAATGACAATGCCACCAGCTGTATCACCAACATCACATGTTCCCTGTGGTGAGTCCATTGACAATTTTCTGCCAGAGTTCTTTGCGACACGACTTGGAGCGGCGTAGGCTCTGAAGGAGATCATTGAACTGCACGGGACCACCTGGAGACATGCAGAAGGCCTTCTGTGCACTGCAGATGATGCCAACAAAATCATCATACTCAGATGATGAAATATGATGGATACGTTGATGGGCACAGTGCATGAACCTGTAGAAATAAAAAAATTAAAAAAATTTTGTTAAAAATATTGAGAAAGTAAAATTATATATGAGAGCCATATAATAGATATGGCTGAAATAATGC
Organism: Sepioteuthis lessoniana; assembly: GCA_963585895.1. Lineage (NCBI taxonomy): Eukaryota > Metazoa > Mollusca > Cephalopoda > Myopsida > Loliginidae > Sepioteuthis > Sepioteuthis lessoniana. The sequence continues at coordinate 68,227 of CAUZXS010001105.1, read as the reverse complement.
CAAACGAGTTGGCAATATAAAAAAAAAAAAAAAAAATTACAAGAAAATCAATAGTGATGGCTCTTTTCATATCCCAGAAGACTGACAACATGATCTTTACTGACTGCTGCATATGAAATATTTTCTTTACTGAGATTCAGTGGGTTTCCACTCCATGGACTGTCTTTTTGATTCAAGCTTGTATTAGCAAACCCATGTTGAGCTATTTGTAAACATTTTTTTCTTTTTCTTAAAACATACTTCTCTATACACGAGACACATTCTTCAGTAAATTTTATATGGTTTTCAAGACCCCCCCCATCTCATGACAAACCTCTGATAAAGCCTGGAGCACTATTTGATTTGCCACCATTTGGAATAGCCACAAAACAAATATTTTGGCAAGATTAAAAATTATTTTTGCTATAAACCAATTCCAAAAGAATGCAGAGTTTACATTTACGGAAAAAATTTTTTGTTTTGCCTTTTTTAAGACAAGGCCCCTTATTTATTGAATGAGCCTCATAGTTATACTGAGAAAATGAATTTTAAATTAATATTTCATATGACTGCCATATCTTGACAGATAAAAGCCATCTTTACCACCAAAATAACAACTTAAAAATCCTGATGGCCCAGTCGGCTGGGGCTGTAGAATACACTGATTGCACCTCTGCAGAGGGGTAAGACTTCCCCAATGAGTTCCTGGATATGACACTAAACAATCTGATGGTGAGGCTCCAGTAATGCTGGAGCTTTGGGGAATGCAGAGTACTCATTTATTGCCATTGCTCCCAGATTCACTTTGGCCTGGATTGGTAGGACCTGACAGGGTCCTATCTATGGGTCGAATAGAACTAAACTGTGCTTATGCTAAATTGAATTGTTTGAAATAGAACTGTTTTTTGTATAAAAATGGATTTTGCATTAAATAACCAACAATGATTGATACGTCATCAAACCAAACCAATCAAACATACTGATTAATAATCAATTGACTCTTAACCTGCTGACTTACAATACTTAAGGCAAATTAGAAAAAAAAAAAATTAAAAAAATCCTGGTTTGTATTATGTATAGGGTGAATGGGATCCAGCTGTGGAACATCATTTTTATGATTTTCATGTATTTCTTAAATCCAGGATTTGATTTGCACACTTTACCACAAACATTACACATTACCAAGAAAACAAGGTCATGTAGTTACATACTAATTCTTCTTGTTTCATCTTTAGGTGACATAACAAATATTTGAGGAGGTATGTTGCAGAACATTATAGGAAATGAATTCATGATGGGCGTTTAAATCCTAGTCAAGACTGTTTGCATTTCACTTTGTGCTAATGCCCTTAGGAAAGGAACAAATCCATTTCTTCTCCCTCCATCTATGGATAAATAGTAGAGTAGACTGGATTATTTAGCAAATTAGTGTCTGAGCCCAGACAAAAAAAAAAGAAAAAAAAAAAAAGAAAGAAAGAAAGAAAAAGTCTTTTTCTAAAAATTTCCAATCAGTAAAAACAGATTTCCTAAATTCTAAAAAGAGAACCAAGTCAGACTAACTGACACCAGACAGATTAAAAAATTCCAGTAAACATTTGACACATTTAAATTTCTGAAGAAACAACAAAGACTTTTGATAGCTTAATTTTTACAAGCTGAGTATCACAACAGCGGTTAGTCAGTACATAGGACAAAACTTAGCCATAAAACTGACAACTTACAGGAGAGGAAGAGAGTGTTGTACTCTCTACATAATGGACTCGTCCTCCTCCATAAATATACGTCAACGAGAGCGTCAGACGGGGTTCACCAATCAGTGTGGCAAAATCACGTGTAATACCATTTGCGTAGTGGATGGATAGTAACTACTCCACTGGACTCTCAGCTTCCTATCAACTAACTACTGTTTAACCACCAGGTTCACTTGTATCTTGTTTCTGTTACTTGAATATATATGTTTTTCTATCAAACCTTTTGTGTTCCCAGGGTCTTTCTTTGGTCAACATTACAACAAAGAGCATTCATTCTTTTCATCCTCCTCTTTCAGTTGGGCCTTTGATTGGTTCTGGCATCATGTTTTTAAGTGCCCAGATGCGTAGGCTTTGGCCTCAATAAATGGACAAACCAGTAGCTGAGTAGCAAAAAAAATTCGGCAGATCTCAGAGGAAGCAGTTTGTCCAAGTAGCAAGACAGGCAGATGGATGAAGAGAAGAAAGAAAGGAGAAGTGGGAGAGGGAAGAGGGGGTGGAAGAGAGGAGAAGGAGAAGAAAGATTACTCTGCCAGTAAGTGTCGGACTTGATTGCTGACCCCCCAACCCCCACCATCAACAAAGAATTTTTTTTTTTAACACTTCATATAGGACCTATCAGGTGCTACCACTCCAGGCCAGGGCAGACCTGGGAGAGATGACAATGAAGAGGTACTCTTCATTCCCCAAAGCTCCAGCATAACTGAAGCCTTACCATCAGATTGTTTAGTATCATACTAGGACATTTGTGGGTGGGTGGGGTTTTTACTCCTCTGCAGATATGCAGTTGGCATATTCTACAGCCCCAGCCGACTCCATTACAAAAAGACTTATCTACCTTACCGTTTCCACAGAAACACAACCTTACTGCTGGAATTTGGGTAGCCTTCTTGTTTTTGGTTGAGCGATACAAGATACTACTTCTAAGTAACAAGGCTGCATTAAGTCTGGACTCTATTGATTTGTCATTGCTTATATGTGACTTAGTGGCGTCTGACTGGATAATCTACTGCTTCCATTGGCTAATCTACTGATGGGAAAGTCCATAAATATTTGCTAGCAATTTATAGACGGCTGATATCCATAAGAGCCCCCCCCCCCGGTTTAAGATGGAACCTTCCACCTTGAAAAGAAAAACATATTAAAATGTGAATTAATTTTTTTTTCTTAATTATTAGTATCAATACAATTTTGTTTAATTGACACAAAAACACAATTAGTGATTAAGATTTTTTGTTGTTAGGGTTAGCAGGCTGGTTTATGGTCATATCCCGGACACTTGCTTGGGGAAGTTTTACCCCTCTGCTGAGATGCAGTTGATGTATTCTTCTGCTCCAGTCGACTGGGCTATTCTTTACCAAGTTAAGAATCAATTACCTACTATAATTTTTCTGAAAGTGTTTAATCTTATTCCAGTCATTGGCTTTGTGAACACATCGGCTACATTTTTCTCTGTTTCTAAAAGAATCGACCCTTTATTCATTTCATCACATATAAACTGAAATTTTAAATCAATATGTTTCGATCTTTGATGAACGACTAGGTTTTTTTTCCAAAACATTACTGGACTGATTATCACAATGAATAGTTGTTGGATTCTTAAGTGACTAAAGTTCCATCATAGTTCTTAATAGTGCTCTAAGATACAAGGCTTCTTGGCTTGCTAATAATATAGCTATAAATTCTGCTTCGTATGTTGACAAAGCAACTGAATTCTGCTTTTCAGATTTCCATTTATTTTCTATCAATCTAAAAGCAAAATCCACTTATGCTTTTTCTGTCATCCAAATTACCCTAATCCATACTGCCATACTGAACTTTGATATCTTCTTAATGTATCTAGATTGATTCATTTTAATAGTTTTATTTTTGCATTCAAATTGTATTCCTAAGAATACAGGATAATTGCCCAAGATCAGTCATTTAGAATCTTGATTTCAGTCTTGTCTTAATTCGCATAAGGTATGCCCCTGTTTTTGAAGCTATTAATAATCATCAACCCACAAGAAAATGGATATTTGATCTTGGACATTTTTAACGTACATGCAGGAGTCGACAGGTGATTGGACAAAATTTTGTGTAGTTAAATAAGTATAGAATGTTTGGCCACTCTGTTTTAACCTATAGAAGGATTTTTTAAAGTTTCCCAACATAATTCCCATTCTAATCTTTTAAAGCCTTCCAGTGGCTCAACATATATTTCATAGTCTAAGGGGACATTTAAATATGCACTCTTAACATCCATTTGATGAATTATCAAGTCATACTGGACTGCTATTTGCAGTAGTAATCTAATGGGAGGCCATATTTGTTGTCAGGGCGAAAGTTTCCCTATAATCTTTACCATATATTTGTGAGTAGCCTTTGCCCACAAAAAAGGCCCTAAACTTTTATTTTTTATATTAAAACCACCTACAACCGATAATGTTTTTTTGGGGGGGGGGCTTTTGCTATTCAAAAGTATTATTTTCTACCAAGGAATCAAATTCTTTCCGCATTGCTAAAATCCATCTTTTTGAATCTGGAGAATGTATATGAAATATATGAAAATAAGAGAGAACGGAGGAACATAGCCAACAGGTCAATGTAAAAGTACCAACGTCTATGAAGGCTGCTGTAAAAGGTTGGTTCTCTATATTAGAAATCTTATTTTACCTGCAACATGTGACAACACACAAGACAAAATGTTGCACAGTGTAGCTATCAGCAGTTTAGCCACCAAGATGATAGATAAACTGGAGTCATAGGACTATGAGGAACTAAAACATACCTTTATAGAAAATATTAAATTAGAGCCACTAGAGAAATTGATGTCAGTGACAACAATTTCAAATGATCGTCTACATATTTATACAAAATGTTATCTGTAGCTAAATAAACAGATTGGAATAAGTGGTGATATTGTGACACACAAATTTCTTCAGGCATTGCTGTCAACAATATCACCAGTCATTTTCACACCAAAGTTAAATCTCACACAACTTGGCAAGTTAGTAGATGAACTAATGCTGTTAGAGAATAATGGTAACGCATTCATTGATCAGCAACTCACGTGGCATAAAACCAATAGACTATAAGAAGGAAGGCAGCAGCAGCATTCCTGTATCAATAAATTTTAGACCATATTGGAGCAACCAACATCCCAGAATTTGCAGAGCACACATTCATTTTGCTAGGAAGACAAAGATGTGTAAACCTTGGTGTCAGTGTCTGAAGAAGCAAGGTCTACAAGTATTGCCCAGTTCTCAACCTCCAACCACTGAGGAAGAAAACTAGTAGGGCAAACGAGTTCAGTCCCATGAAGTTTACCACTATCAGAGAGCAGTGCAAAACTAAGAGCTACCCAAATATAATTAATTGTAGATACTAGTGCAAGTATCTTGATAATACCAATTGCAGTAAATCAGATTACACAAACCTGACTCTTATATCACTTTCTACTGCCGATGGTGAGAAACTAAAATGCTCCAGACAAACAAGTTTGGAAATTGGAATTCCCAATTTAAGGAGATCATTCATCTGGACATTTGTGATTAATGATATCACCAATCCACTCCTGGGATTGGATTTCTTTAACAAGTTTGGTCTGATAATAAACTATAGAAACAATATCATTTATAAACCCATGACAGCCCAGAAAAGGACCTTCAAATTATTGAAATCTCTGGTAAATCTTGTCATTAATCCAATGAAGGTTCCATCATCTGTACAGAACTCAATAAATACCTAGAGCTAATTTCACCATACAGAGACAACACAAAGAATACTGTGGCATTTACTATAGGATTGACACTGGAAGCCATATGCCAGTTTATTAAAAAACCAGGCAGCTTTCTGTTAAAAATAATGTCACATGCACAAAATTTAAACATTACAAAATGACAGAGTGAGCTCTTCTTCTAAGAGTGAGTGGTCAAGTCCACTGCATATGGTAGCAAAACAAAAAACAGAGAATACCATGTTGTGCAGAGACTGATGCTCTCACAGTAGCAATATTAGAAGCAACTGATACCACCAAACATCAACAACTCATTTTCTACAAAACTTGCAAACATCGATTTTCTAAGACTGATCTAATTTCAGCTTACCACCAAATCAAGATGTATCAGAACAATATTGCAAAAACTGCTATAATAACACTGTTAGGACTTTCATCATCATCATCATGTCGTGCAGCTAGCACGGATATCCCTGACCCTCTCTCTCCACGTCTCCCTATTATTCATCGCCCCCGGCAGGTCTTCAAAGTTACATCCCATAGCTGTTGTATGTATGTTCGAGCTGGCCATCCTGCTTTTGATTGGCCATATGCGGGGGTCTACAGGAGTACATCAGTTACGAGCTTGTCCTTGCTTCTCCAGCAGTGTCTGGCATGTCTGGTTCGTCTAGCTTGTATAGTTTTCGTGATAAGTGGTAGGTGACCGTACAGTTGGTGTCTTGTGGGGTGTTGCTGCCAGGACTTGTTCAATATTGCTCTTAACATTCTTGTATAATTGCCGTCCAGATTCTCCAACCGTTTAGTCAGCGTCCAAGTAGTGCATCCATATAGCAGTATCGACACGACCGCAGCCTGGAAGAAACCGCATTTCATTTTATCAGTCAGGTTTGATTTCCATATGATCGAAAGCCTATCGATACCTGTCCATGCTTTCGTTAGCCGTGTGTCAATGTCTTTTTCAGTTGATGAGACGCTGCTTCCTAGGTAGGTGAATTTGTCAACCAGTTTCAGAGAGGTTCCGTCTAGTGTGGAGATGTTGCCTTTCTGATTAAAGCACATAAATTCAGTTTTGTGTGCATTAACATGGAGTCCAATGCCTGCAGCGGCTCGTTCCAAACTATGCAGTAGTGTTTCGGCTTGGTTGGGTGTATTGGCCAGTAGCGCTATGTAGTCGGCGTCAGTATTTGTTTTTGTGGGGTACCTTCTGCTTCTTTTCTTTGTCAGCACGAAGCCGTTTTCCCTAATGTTATCGATCGATGTCCTAAGTATGTAATCTAGACAGATGATAAAGAGGTATGGGGCTAGTACTCCTGCTACAATGTCGAAATATTCTGTGTCTCCATCCGGTGAATGCACTTTTACCGTTACAATTATATGCTGTTTGGATTAAAAAATGCAACAGCAACCTTTCAATATTACACGGAGAAAATTTTCAGACATTAATTGTTTTGTTTAAAGATGATATTTTGATTTAAAAAAAAAAAAAAAGTGATGAGATTTCCCACAAGACATTGACATTGTTTTTGATATTTTATATGGAAACCAATTTAAAATTTTAGCCTCAAAATCTATTTTAAATGTGACATTTCTTAGGTTTACAGGTTAGTTCAGATGGCATTAAACCTACAAGTGAAAAGATAAAAGAATTAAAATCCTTCCCTTACTCTAATGGCTCAAAAGGGTTATGCAGATTCCTTGGTATAGTAGGATTTTATAGAAAATACTAACATTTTTGAAATAGTTTTACGTTTATCTGAAAGAATGAGATAATCTAAAGGCTTGTTTATATTAAATGAATCAGAATGACAAACCTTCAATTCTGTTATTAAGGAATTTGGTGATACATCCGCAGTTGGCACATCCTCAACTTAACTGCACAAATTATCAGTTAACCACTGACAAAAGTAACTATGCTGTAAGTGCTGCATTACACCAAATTTTGGAGGGAAATCCAATACCAGTCAGATTTTTCTCTAAAAAGTTAACACAAGTGCTAAAAGTTATTCTACCTTTAATCAGGAACTTTTAGCTGTTTATTTGTCAGAGCTACACTTCTGTTATTTCATAGAAGGTCGCCAAGTGTTGCTTTTAATGGACCATAAGCCATTACGTGGTGTATTTTACAGTCTAAACCCAGCTAAATCAAATAGACAACACCGATAATTAGCTATCCTTACAGAATTCATCTTGCATATTGAACATGTAAAAGGCAATCAGAATATAGTTGTCGATTGTCTGTTCTGACCAACTCTAGCTGTATTAAGAGATGCTTGTGATTTACTCAAACTTGCTGAAGCACAGGCATCTGACACTAAAATTCAATCCTTTCAGGAATTAAAAAGATTCACCCTAAATAGAGATAACCTGTTTGTATTGCGTAAAAAACTGTTGAACTCCGCTTAAAAAATTGACCTTGTGTCATATCCTGCCCGAGGTGTAATGGTTATCGTCGTAGGTAATGGACACAGCGACACAAGTTCAAATTCTGGACGAGACTGATTGCATTTCACATAGCACTAATACCCTTGGGAAAGGTATGAATCCAATTATTCTCCCTCCAGGGCAGACTAGGTTCTTTAGCCTTGGTGAGGCAACTAGTCTAGAAGGAAAACTCTGAATTCAAACCTGTTAAACTCCGCTTAAAAATTGACCTTGTGTCATATCCTGTCCGAGCGGAGGGGTTGGTAAATATAGTATTGTGTAATACATCTACATTTTATCTCAAGACTTTTGTTCCAGCAAAGTTGTGCAGAAATATTTTTCATAGCATCGATTCCATATCACATCCTGGCAATAAATCATCCATTAAAATGATTAAAGCTAGATATTACTGGCCAAACATGGATAAAACCATTAAAGAATTTAGTGAATCACACAGAGCCTACTAACAAGCAAAAGTTTACAAACACATAAAATTATCAATACAAACATTAGAAATATCACCAGCAATATTTCATACTGTACATTGATATAGCAGAACAACAACAACAACCAGCAGCAGCAAAAAGCCCAAATAACCTTTACAGATATATCCTTATGTGCATTGACTGCACAAGCCATTGGATAGAAGTGCAATTCATAAACGAGATTACGACATATAGTTGTATAAAGACCTTTGTAAATGCATGAGATGTCACTCTACATGTTAAAACAGACCAAGGGGAACAATTCGAAAGTAAGTTATTTGTTGAAATCTAAAGTAATTTATTTTCATATGCTACATACAACAGCCTATCACTCTCAATGCAATAGCTTGGTTGTGAATCTTCACAAGACCATTAAAACTGCTATGATAGTGTGTAGAAAGTCCTGGCTTTCAGCTCTTCCAATAGTACTGTTTGGGATTCATAGCATACCTAACAGCTCTGATTTTTCTCCCTTCTATGCTGTCACTGGCACTCAAATGTTACAACTAAAGCCACTAATAGTCAGTACTAACGAGGAGCCTGTAACTTAAAATGTCACAAAGAACTACATAAAGCTATATCACATCTTGACCGGAGAGACTTCCCCAAAAGACTTAACGAATCCCAAAAATCTTATGTCCTTGACAAACTTCAAACTAGTGATTAAGTTTAGATTAGAATAGACCATGTTTGAAGGCCATTAGAAGCCCTCTAGTTTAGGTCCCTACACAGTCCTTCAATGAACTTCTTAATGTTTTCTGATTAAGACAAGCAATGATATTAATACTCAAAATTCTGGACAGGTTAAAACCGTATATAGAAGTACAAAAACAAAAAGTAGAAAAACTTTGAGAAAAAAGGTAGATAAGAATAAAATGCATGATTGTTTAATGCAAGAAGTAAATGAGAAGATTCTCCCATAATAACCTCAAAATTAGTTTCAACTAAAAACAGATTAAAAGAAAATCTTCTCTAAAAATGTCCGGTCAGTATTAAAGAAACTCATAAATTCTAAAAACAGACCTTAGTCAGATTAACCAACATCATTCCCTGATTAAAAAATTCCACAGTTAACATACACACTACCTGACTCCTTAGGATAGGAATTGTCTAAAAAAATTAAACAAAACAAAATTAACTTGAGTGACAAATTAGATTTCTAGGGATATATAAAAAAGAGAACCAAGAGAGTTCGAAGAAAGAGGAAGACAAGAAATCACAGTCAGAAGTAAAAAACATATCTGACCAATAAACCCCAAGGTATTGAAAACCATTAAGAAACCAAAAGAAAGACAAAATATTTAAGTGAGTAATTTACTTTTTTTCACCTACAAGCACTTATACCCTCAAAGAACTGTTACAGAAAGCTACTTCCGATACCAAAATAATTGCCAACTAAGGATTTTCTCTACCATAACACACACAACAAAAAATAAAAGTCACTGTTATTTGTTTCCTGTATTTCTGTTTTCTTGTTATTTCTTGTTTGTTGAAATTCTTTTGTCCATTTCATTACCAAGGTAATTCACTCAAGCAATAAAGTCTTTAAACATCAAAAATCTGAAGACAAAGGAGGAACGGTAAAAATATCCCAATGGCTTATAAGCTATGACAAGAACCACTTGAATGCTGTCATGGCAAAAAAAAAACAGCTGGTAGGATTTATTTGGGACAAGGCATTTTTTTTATATTTCCTCAAAACAACAACAACCCAGATTCACTTGACACAATCCTCACTCTTAGTAAGTCCTCTAGACGGCACCCAGTATCCTAACAGAGTTGATGGCCAGCCAACACTGGTATAATCATGTGTTAGGGTTCATAGGAGAATGTCACTCCTAAGTTTATCCTTGCTTCTCTGGAAGTGCTCAGTATGTCTTGCTTGTACATGAGAAGTGAAATGAGAAGTAAATCGCTTGTACAGTTGCTGTTTTGAAAGGCACTACTTCCAGGATTTGTTCAAAACAGCACACAGCATTCTTGTGTAGTTTCCATCTAGCTTTTGCTTCAGGTGTTTCATTGAAGTCCAAGTAGTGCAATCATACAATAGTACTGACACAGATACAGCTTGGAAAAATTTCCATTTTATTTTATCAAAGATCAGATTTCCATATTGCCAATAACAGTCCATGTCTTTCATATGGATATGCTTGTGGTGACATCACTTTCAGTAGATGAGTTCTTGCTACCGATTTATATGAACTAGTTGACTAATTGTAGTGAAAGCAAAATTATAGCGAAAGATAAAGCAAAGGAAATTGAACTTACATTTGTATACACTTCTGTACCAATGGGTTGAGGAAGTTTGATCGCAAGCAGTTGTGGACCTGAGTGGGATTGTTGCGGGCCAGATAGTGGGCAGCTTCCCAGGCAATGTCGTAGAGAACAAAAGGACTGACCACAGCATTGACAGCACTGGCACAGAACTGCTGCAGGTAACTGCTGCCTACAACACAAAAATAATTATTTTATTTATCATTCTTATAATATAGAGAGATGTTATTGAACATTAAAACCACACATGCGCTGTAATATGTTTAGAATATAGAAAAAAAAAATTAAGTTTTTAATTGTTACTGATTAAATGATATAATTTAATAATTAAAAACCAATCAATTTGTGGAACTCTACAGTTCTTCAAAAGTAAGTACAAAAAGCACATGCAACTCTCCAGTTCTTCTTAAGACCAGCCATGTTTAAATATCACAGATTTCAAAAGTCAAATTAGAATTTAAATTTAATGCTTTTTCAAAAAATTGTTTTGTAATTTAGCATTAATTGTAAAAAAAATCTTAATTTTTTGTTTTATTTTAAATGTAAACCTAAAAAAGAAATGGTAATATGAAAATTACTTTACATTTTTATTTCTTAGCTTCTTTTCATTGTACATACATATAATGCTACATTTTAAAGGGTGAAAAAGAAAATTAAATGAAAGCACAGAATATTTCTATGGTTTGATTTTATGGCATATCAACCTTTGTAGGTTATTTGATGTCAAATTCATTTTTATACATATTAACAGTTCTATTTCAACACAAGCACACAGTTTAGGTCTATTTGACCCATGGATTAGGACGATATTAGATGCTACCACTCCAGGCAGAGTGGACCTGGGAGCAATGGCAATGAAGGGGTACTCTGCATTGTAAATCATTGATATATCCTTTTGACTAATATTAATATTGCTGCTGTTATACCCATCTACATATTCCAACCAATATGAAGAATTCATTCTATGCAATAAGCTAAGGTGAGTCAATAACTTCAAGTCACACTCACCTAATTTGAGTGCAACTCCAAGGAGCCTCTTGACATCCTCACCATAGGGAGGGTTCCGAGCATACTTCATTTGAGGCCGGTCATTACGGCCTAGTGTTTCCATGGCCAACATGCCCACCCGGTATGCAGCCATCAGATAATTCATCTGTGTCTGGTTGTTGATGGCTGATGAAGGCTGGAGACCTGGCTGACCAGGGACACACATTTGCTGTTGCTGCTGCTGCTGCTGACCGGGTACACATGTGGATGATGTAGGTTGGCAGGGTGTGAACACGGGTGGCTGCTCCACATGTTGTACATTGGTCCCAGTAGCTGCTGAGCCGTTCCCATGCATTGGCTGCAGACTGCTCACCTAAAAAATGAAGATTAAAATAAAATAAAAATATTCCCAACATCTACATAATAAGAAATAAACAAGTTCATTTTCAGATCATCTTTGAGTTTTAATACACAGATGATCTAGCTCATCTTGAGTGCTGACTTCCTGATCCTAAATTTATCCTCTGTCTGGGCTCCAACTTGGATCCCCTTCAGTGGTAGTTCTAGGTTAAGTAACCCCAGACAAACCAAAAACATGTTCTCTATCAGAAAAAAATTCCTTTCCATCACTAAATCTACTATTTTCACTATCTGTCCTGCACCAACTTTGACTCTTTTTACCTCCCTTTAGTGACCCTTAATTCAAGGGAGACTTTTTTTTTCTTTTCTTTTTAGTAAAACACCATTGTCAGGTGGGTTTTGACTTCTGCTCTGTAGCCACATGGAGCTGCCTATATTTCATTCTTCTATCTGTCATTCTTGACATTGACGTTTTTACTTTTTCCATTAAATAAAAATACCTGTTGGCTTAATGATGTCTTCAGAGTCTTTTGGACTAGTTGACCTGTCTGTCTCAACCCATGCAACAGCACACAAACAATGAAATCTTGATCTAGATCATTTTTTGGAAGTGATTCATGATTGCTCTTTGAATAATCTCTGTCTAATTTTAAAAAGTCCTCTAAGTCATTGCACTCTTGAATTGCAGCAAACAGTTTCTAACAGAGATGTACTTTCTGTTTCATAGTGCTAAAAAATGGCAAAATTTTACACAAAAAAACAAAACTCATGCCTTACAAACATATACATCTCTTGGAGACATTTGTGGTGAAATGGATATCATCATAGGAAATGGATATGGTGACCAGAGTTCAAATACTGGATCTGGCTGCTTGGATTTCACATTATGCTAATACCCTTGGAAAAGGTATGAATCCAACTATTCTCCTTCCAGCAATGGGTAAAATAGTAGAGTAGATTCGGCTCTTTGACCTTGGTATGTCAACCAGTCTAGGAGAAGGAAAACTCCGAATTCAAACCGGTTAAACTCTACATAAAAATCAACTTTGAGTCGCATCCAGCTTGTACAGAAGGGTTAATAAATACATACAAGCATATACATCTTTGATAACCTTTTCCAGATGTTGTTTTAGTTTGAGGTTTCTGATTAGGTGAAATCTACTGCCTTTTCATAACTAGTCAGTCAATGTATGATCTCAGGACCAGTAAATTGGTGCGACAATGTAAAGAGGAAATAAAACTACTACCAGAACACCAATGTTATGAGCTCAAAGAGTTAAATTCTACTATCATGTCATAGAAATATCTATAATTAAATGACAAACAAATTATTTAATAATTACATATTAATGACCCCCCCCCCCCCCAACACCAACCCTTAGCTAGCTCATGATTTTCTAACAAAAGTCTAATCTCAAGATAAGCTTACTAATCAAAATATTAAAATTTCACACCATATGATCAAAAAGCACAATATTTTCAATGGGAACATTATACAAAAATAGAATAGTATATTCATTATTGAACAATTTTCAATTGAACTAATGAATTTGTTGCATATGGTGGCACTTTGGCCTAGACCCTGCAAGCAGTTTGTAATTCATTTTTCACCTTAGAGCATTTAGATCATATATATTAATTTCAACCAAAGACATTTAACTATTACAGATTCACATCATATATTGCACAATACATATCACCAATTATAATCCTTACCTATTATCATTTACCTTTTTGTACATTGCCCTTTACTTTTTTTAAAAAAATTTATTCATCAATTGTAGATAACTGGGCCATAAAGAAAAAAATAGTTAAAATTTTTTTTTTCCCTCTGACTGATAGAATAAGCTACTTTATATATAAGTAGCAATTATTATTTATCACCATTTTGATCACAACTGTTTAAGATGTTAGTAGTCCATTAAAAATTTACACTGAATGGTTACTAACAGTAATTGTAACTATAAAAGAATAAAACTATATAACAGCAAAGACTTTATAATTTTATGATTGATTTTAATGACATTTCAATCCATCTGGGGCTATTTTATGCCAAGAGGTCAGGTAATTGAGTCCATTGTACATATATGTTTTGTGTAGCTTCTGAATTAAGATTTTTTGAAATATGATTATATATCAAGTATCTTTATCTAATACAAATAATTTGCCAAATTCACAAAATTTAATCTGGCGGAATAAGCCACAAGGCCTAAAACTCTAAGCCATAGATGCAAATCCACCAAGTAGCACACAGAGAGCATCAGGTGAGCTCAACATCTCACAGGTCAATGGCAAAAGCATCTGAAGCTGATAAGCTGTGCCTCATGTTACCAAAATATTTCAAAACTTTTGACTCACCAGAGTAGAACAAGGTTTTTTTTGGAGGGACAGGGGTGGTGTGCTAAAGAGATACTATTTCTATACCACACCCATTTAAAAAAAGAAAAAAAAAAAAAAAAAAAAAAAAAAAAAAAAAAAAAAAAAGGAGCAGCAGAGTAATTCCTCACCTGGCAATTAGGATTGGGATATATCTGAACAGTTGGTCCCAGGTGCCGAATATGACTATTTCCATTGAACATCTGAGCTGTGCTATGGTGAACATTCTGCATGTTACCAACAGTGAATGGCGCCTGGTTCTGGTAGGAATAGGTGGTGATGTAGGCACCGGGATGGTGCATATTATTGTGGAGTGGAATGTGTGTGGTCTGAGGAGGAGGCGGTGGTGGTGGTGGGGGTGGAGGGTACTGATGATGGTGATTGAAGAAGCTGTATGTTGGCACATATGTGGTAGGATGGTGTGGGAGCTGGCTGCCCTGTGTTGGCCCTGGCAAAGTATATGGTATTACCATAGGCCCTGGGTGGTTGAGGTGGTTAGAGGAATGCAGGATGATCTGTGGTGGAGGAGGTGGAGGTGGGGTGCTCTGTGATGACACTCCTGATGTGCCAGATGTGTGGGGGCCCTGCTGGTTGAAAGGGATCATTGGAAGAGCAGATGAGTTGGCCTGGTCCCCCACAGATTCAACTATCAAGGGTAAATTAGAGTCTTCATCTTGAGTGCGTGACACCTCCAGAGCCATGGACTGATCACCTAAAAGCAAGCAAGGTACAAAAATATCTTATGACTATAATAGACAGCCCGCAGTAAGTGACAAAAAAGGAAAAGAAAACCAAAATATAGTTGAATACTATGAACCATAAAATAAGTCTGTATATGATGATCTAACCTTATGTATTATAATGATAATAATAATAATAATGTCTGATTTTGTCACTTATTAGTTAAATTCTATTAATATAAAAAATATTATCAAAACAATGGCAGATATACCTCCCACATTTTGGGTCAGCTCGTTTTACCATAAAATCAAACTTTAAACAATATTTTGTAGAACTTTGGTCCATTTTTTATTTCAGCTTTTGTATTATTTTGTGGTGATAGGTTTTCTTTTATCTGAGTTTTAAATTTTTCTTTCATGTTTATTTGTATCCTACTACTCATTTAGTTGGATGAACTGAAACATTCTTGGCAAATTTTCAGTTTCATTAGAAGATACTAGCAAAAACATGCACCCCCTGCTAGGCACAAGAATTTGAGTTTTAATGTAATATCAAATTGGGAAGACTATTACAACCAAAAAAAAAAGGTGCTTATAAAAAGACTACACTTGTTTTTTTATCATTTTTTATATAGAATTATTCATAGGATTGCTCGTAATATGTTTAAGAGTAAAAGAAGTTATATTAGAAATTAATAATACGAAGCAATTATTTGTTAAAACCAATATTCAAATTATCTCTACTATACATATACACTATATAAATCTTTATTTCTTGGTGGTATAACACACATTCCATTATTTTAAATACATTAATAACATGGGCTCTTTTGAAGCAAATCTCAGATTTTAATAGACATCATTACAGAGTAAGATGCTAATTTAAATTAAACAATGATTATTTAACAATCACTGAAAATATAACAAGTCAGGGAATTGTTACATTGGAGATGACATTTCATTTACAGACAAACACATAATCTCCATTATAACAAGTATATATTTTAAGAATGAAAATCTACAACAAATTTTGATGAATTAAAAGTTCATAAGGTACTTTATAATGTTGGGTTAATCTGACTCAGGAACTTTAAAACTATTTACAATTTATTTTCTTTGGGTATAAATTAATGAGTCATAAATTGAAATTTTGACAAAGTTTGATCGAATGAATAAAGTATTTGATTTAACAAAGAAAAACAGATTTAACAAAAAAAAAAAAAAAAAAAAAAAAAAAAAAAAAAAATGAATATCCTTTGTATATTTAGACAAATAGTTCTTTAAGTATCCAGGGTGTCGATTATCTTCCTTGATCTGGAGTTGTGTGCCCTTGTTCAGTATAAATACCCATCATCTTAGGCTGAGATAGTTTTTACTCAGGTCTTGTTTCATACAATAACAGAGCAAAAAATTGTGGTTGACACAAAGGAAACAAAAATAGTAAACAAAAAACAAAACAAAAATAACTTTAAGTTCAATCTTCATTTTTATTTAAGAGTATCAAAAATCCCTTAATATATATATATATACTTTTCAGTCCATATTGAAATATTATGACTTATAATCATGTTAAAAATATTGTAATAAAAAAATGTCTAAATGCACAATCCTATTATTGAAAACTTAAAACTGAAAAAGAAAGATATTTCTGGGATTATTAACAATATGCCTATTTTTTGTTCGTTTTAATCCATAATGATGATTAAACTTATCAATGTTTTTAAGTATTCCTAACTAATAATAATTTATAAGTCTGGGATATTATAAATTGTATTTCTGTTAGATGCTCACAATATACACTCTTCTGTTGTTTATTTACTTTGACAACTTTGAAAATTTGATTTAAACTATATATCCAACAACAAAGAATAATAATACCATGTATAAAAAAAAAAAAAAAAAATATTCATAATTGAAAGGTCAAAATAGAGATGACAGTCTAATCATCATCAAGACCCCAAATGGATCAAAATTACATAGTTACAGGAAAAGGATATCCAATGCACTAAAATTACTGGGATTTAAAATTACCATAAACACAAACCAAAAATAGTAAATTTCTTAGATGTAACACTAAACTCAAAGACATTTAAACCATACAAAAAATAAAAATTAAAAAAGAGAGAACGATATTGTTCATCACTCCAGTAGAATAGAAATTGTACTTTTTGTTTTTACTTTACATAAAATCGTCACCTAGTCTTGGAGTTTTGTTATGTGACCCATTCACTTATATCACTAGCCCACCTTCGAACAGCGAACTTCAGTCCAGACGCCTGGCTGAGAGAATTCCAACTTGAGATCAGAAAAACACAACATGGCAGGTCGGAGTTTGACCAAATCAGTTCAGCCAGGCGCCTCGGGAGGAAGTTTCAGATTCGACCCCTTGTCCCTCCAAGTAAGAACCGTATAAGGTTTGTAAGGTTAAGGGAGGTGTGTGTTATGGTATACACCTGAATACAAAAAAAAAAAAAAAATATTCGGTCACATCCTATCTTCTAAGAACCTTTGCCACATTTTGCTACAATATCCAGGAGACAATCTCAACCCTGCTGTATGACACATGTATCATTATACACACTAACAATCTTCAATACAAATTTTACTCACATATACACATGCACACAAAAAAAAGTCACACAAATCTCAACGTAAACATTTGCCTGACTGTATTTTGTGATTTTTTCGATTTCTCAAACGTCTTTCTTCATTGCCTGATGATTGTCGTAATAAGGCGGCATGAAACCCTGGGTCGCAGATAAACATCCATACTATTAAATGAATATGTATCTATTTGTTATTATCATTTTATAATAGCTCTATCACAGATATTGAGCACTCTCCAAATTATACCGCATTTGATCTGCCACAAACCCACCAAGCAAGATAGTGACAACCATACACTTTATATATATATATATATATATATATAAATAAATAAATAAAAAGAAGATGTTTTTTTATTGCCTAATTTGTACAATATTGAACAATTTTGCACTTTTCAAAAGTCTATGTTCAATGAAGTGTAAAAAATTGGGCAAAGTAATCATAGAAGTTTCATTAAAATTGGTTGCCATAATAAAAAATGGTTCTGTTTTTCCACGATCTTTTTTTTCTTTGTCCAATATTATATGCAAGTATGTAGCTGTCTCTCTTTCAGTTTGTTTCTATCTATGTTCAACCATTAACAAAGGACTAATCATGAATTAGGATATCAAATAAAGGAAAAGAAAATTTAAAGAAATTTCCTATTTTTTGGTATTTCTGATATATGGTGTCCCAGTGTGAAAGGGTTTATATCACTTGTCAATTCTTAGCAGTTGTATTTTGAATCAACCTTTTTTCTAAAGATTTTTTATTTATAAAGGAACGTTACTATTTAGCACAAAGGTTGTCTATATAAATAAACTTTAGATGTATTATTTATACTAGCAAAAAAAAAAAGAAAAAAAAGAAAAAAAAGTGCCCTCTGCTGGGCACAAGTATTTAAGTTTTAATGTATTTAAATGAGAAAGACTAACCAAACTAAACAAGAACCCATAAAAAATATTACTCTTATTCTAATTAATTTGTATATAAAATTATACATAGAATTGCTTTTAATACATCTAAGAATAAACCATATTAGAAATCAATAACACCAAGTAATTATTTATTAAAACTAATATGCAACTTGTTCACACCATACACTATATAAACCTTTATTTTTTAGTGATATATCTCCAAAATAATAAGATAAAGGATTTTATCAAAAGTTTCTGTAACATTCTTCTTTGTGTTATAAAGCCTTTCACATAAAGAAAACGCCAAAGAATATGAACAATTATATCTGAAAGAGACAGAGACTTAGGAACAAGCCACACAGAATGTACCAATCCCTGCAAGATCATCAAAGTTAAGCAGCCTGCTCAGTGCTAAGATGGGTGATCACTTAGTAATAGCAAGTACTGTAAACAACTTATGACCAGACTAAGCAAAGCTTAATAAATAACAACTAGAGAGACACTGTGTTGATTTGGTAAAACCTAATTATTCAAGTAAAAAGTGCTGTAAGGATAACCCAAAACCAATCTTTTTTTTAGACCTCATATTTCCAATGCAGCTAATGCTGGTTTGATAAACGGGCCAGACTTTAGCCCATTTTAAAAATACATCTTCATTCCCAATTTGAATGTGAAAATAGAAATTTTGAATTTAAATGTATTAAAATATTTTGTTACATTGTGATATTTTCAATATTATAGCTCTTTATATAAAGAGAATAATTAAAAGTAAAAAGAAAAAAAAAAACCCCATTAAGAAGTACAAGAAATAAAATTACAACAAAATTCTATTTCAGTGATTTGCATAAAATTCCATAACCTTTAACTCTTTTGTAGGCCGCAAAAATATCACAAATATATACAAATTATTATTTTTCATACTGTTAGATTTTGAAAATTTTATATTTTTAATTTAATAGTTATCATTTTAATACTTAATTTTATAATCATCATTCTACAATATAAAAAAAAACTTTTTTATTCTCTTAAATTTATAATTATCATCTTTTTAACTTAATTTTATAATTATGTTTGTTTTAAAATTAATTTTTATAATCATAATTTTTTATTAGTTTTTTTAATCATTGTTTTTACTTTAACTTTATAATTATCATTACTTTAACTTTATAATTATCATTACTTTAACTTTAAAATTATCATTCTAAAATATGGAAAAGCTTTATTATCTATTGAATTTTTAGATAAGCATTGTCAGTCATTAATATTCATTTTTACTAGTCCAGATATTAATCAAATGATAATAAAAAGATGTTACTAAAAGACTTAAATAAATAAAATTATCAATTAAATTAAAATGTATATGTGATTCAGATCAGAAAAGGTGTAATAAAACGATTATGAGAAAGCAGATAGGATGTAGATGCAGAGAGAGATGTACTTGCCAGGTGAGACAGTCGACTGTGCTTTCCTACCTTGTGTACCTCCACTGTTTCCTAGGTGGGCAGATTCCTCGGCCATTTTATCCCAATGACGAGCAACTTCAAATAAAACTTCTGGATAAACACCTCCACCTTTAGCGGCACTCTCTACAGCCAGGCAGGCCTTTTCAAGCATTTCTTTACTGTGCTCTTTGCATTGTAGAAGTGCACGTTGTACCTCAGTTGGATTCAGGGCATGAGCATGAGGAAGGCATGATAATGCCAGTTCAGAAGCTGCTTTGACCATAGTGGGGTCACGGCCCCGTGAGGCACGATCAGCAAGAGAGGCTACTTCTGGAGGAGTTAAATGCCCTTCCCAAGTATCGATAAGAATGTTGATAGCTGCACTGCCAATTTCCATTGCTTGTCCTGAACAAAATGAAAATATATAAAATATTTACTAGAAAAGAAAAACAATGAAAAAACATAAAATATTTATAGATTTTTTTATGTGAATACAATCATGTTATCAATGGGATATCTATAGTATGGGAGATAGGATGCACGGAGAAATGCTGGTTGTAGGACCATCAATTTACATAAATCAGTAGTCTAGAATTAGGAGCAAAATCTGTGAAATTTAAACAGTCATTTCTTTATTTCATTCAGCAAGTTAAAAACTAATGATTTTCTATTTTAGAAGAACCTCCATGGATCAAGGAAGACTCTGTAATCTTGCTCTGCTGAATGTAGAAAGAGATGAAACTGAAAAAAACAGACTTTAATAACATCATAGTTGAATTTGCATCAGTGGAAGGAAGGAAATTGGAATTTTAATTTTCAGTAGTAGCATAATTTATTAATTAAAAGTTTAATGAACTTAATTTGCATATTTTTAGCTGATTTTATGGTGAAGTATTTTTCTTATTGGCAAGCGAGGACCAATCATATTGTAAAGCCTTATTTATTTGTTTTTATATCTACTTAGACTCAAGTGAATCTTTACCAAAATAATTCTGTGATCTTAAGATATTCCTTCAAAAGATAAAGCTTCACAGTTCATAGCACTGTTTATCCATTTCTTGTTTATAAGTATATATAGTCAAACTGTGCTTTTGAGCTATTTGGGTAGGTCTAAGTCCATAGCTTCTCTTTCCAGTCAGTGTTTAGACATACAAGCCTGTTCTTGAGAGAAAATTCAGTGAGATATTTGCCGTCTCTATTTAGGGAGTTGGGAAAGCAGTGCTTGCCACAGGTGCTATTTTTTTTTTTTTAAATGCCAATGCATATTATTATTATCCATGTGGCAGGGAGAGTATAAGTTAAAAATTCAATATATTTCAATTGGATTCCTAACTAACAAAGGTCAAAATAGAGTGAGAAAAATGAACACATACTGCTAATTCAAATAAAAAAAAAACCCTGTTAGCATATAAGGGGTAGGAGTAAAAAGAAATTCTAATAAATATAAATCTATTCTTATAAATTAACAGACCTGAACTTCCACAAAAGTTAATCTTTTTTTTCTTTTCAATAAAAAGATCTTTTTTTTTAATAAAAACTGAAGCCTAGGTATATTATCACTGACATCAATGTGATTAACATGTTGGTGCAATGATAAATTACTAAATAATTAAAAAAAGAAAAATGAAGACTTGAAAAAAAAAAACCCAAAAAAAAAAAACCAAAAAAACAATGTATTTCATATGAATATAATACATGTATCAAAGAAAAAGTTAAATATTTTCATCAGGGAATCAAAATGTTATTAAAATTATTTTTTCAAATTACAGGTACAAATTTTAGTAAAAGCCATTTTCCTTATGAAATTAGGCAGGACATCCAGAAAGTTGCTCTACAAGGATTTGAAAAAGAAGGAAGAAATTACTGATATTAGTTGTCTAAGCAGGACACATAGCATAACAGTTATAGGCATTGGTTCCCTAAGCTTCTAAGGAGACAATCATCTGGAGGTTGCAGGTTCAATCCTAACTGCAGGCGATTAATACAAGGAATACTTAACATTTGTACCCGGTTATGCTTAACGGATTCAGTACAGGCGACCCCCGTGGATTCAATAAAGGACGTAGTTCGAAGTTCCATGAAGGTTTCAGAGTCTGACAAACACCTGAAGAAGGCTGGAGGATATAACAGCCAAAACGTTGTGGAAATAACGGTAAAGATGAAGACAATAGTCCGAAAACCCTTAATGATAGAAATTACTGATGTTTATTAAAGTTAGGTGACCTGAAAGTTTATTTGATAAAAATATCAAATAGGAAATTTATTACTAATTATTCAGTGAACAAGAAAATTTTCAACAAGTTCTTGTATATATATATATATATATATATATATATATATATATATATATATATATATAAAAAATCTTATTAACTCTTTTGCAGGCGGAGCAACATTTTTCTTTTTTTGAGGAAACTCAATGTAAGGCATTTTCCAATTGACTTCTCATTGACCAATTCAATATATATATAGAAACATTAGTATGAGGCTCTAATGTGGTGTAGGATTATGTGAAGATTGTTTTGCAAAATATCATAAAGTAAAGTTAGTGACCTTAGTTGAGGATGACCCTAAGGCTCCCTTTTCAATAGCTACTACACCAAGGTGTAGGGGAGGACACTACTCCTCCTCTGGATTGCTCCACTTCACCCTTGATGCTTACTTTATAATGCTGAGTGTTAAGCAAGGTGGTATCAAGTACCATTTTTTGAGTCTTTGGCATGACTCAACCTAGGATTGAACCCTAGTCTCCAGGACCATTGGCAAACACTCTACTCATTAGGCCAATGGTCCAGTTAAAAGGTAAGTACTATTGTACACAATTTCTGATCAACTTATGTTTTTTTGTTTTTTTTTTAAATGTATGATTGACTTGTTTGAACATAGCCTATTTTTTGCAAATTTTGTGAAAATAATTGGCCCACTCAACAAGGATCAAAAAATTATCTGCCCATGAAAAGGTTAATGGATAAAAAAAAAAAAGTACCTGAACAATAAGATTAATACTGAGAAAGAAAAAGATAGTTTAGAAAATGAGATTGATGATATGTTCCACGAGTGGTCTAATAGCATCAGAATAGAAATGAATATAAAACTGCAAAAGATGGTTTGGTTTGGTGGGTTTTATGGCATATCAACCTTTGTAGGTTATTTAATGCCAAATCCGTTTTTATGTAAATAATCTGTTCTATTTAAAACAATTCAGTTTAGCATAAGTACACAGTTTAATGGTCAAAAACATTTCCATTTCTAACTATTCAAGCAGTTGTATGTAACAATTCGGTTAAGTGTAAATACAGTTTTAATGTCGAAAAACAGTTCTATGTCAAATAATTCAGTTAAGCACAAGCACGCAGTTTAAATGCAAGTACGGTTTAATTGTAAAAGTCATTTCTATTTCAAACTATTCAGTTTTACTCAAACAATTCATTTTAGCATAAGTATGCTGTTAATTCTATTTAACCCATAGATAGGACCCTTATCAGGTGCTACCACTCCGGGCCAGAGTGGACCTGGGAGCGATGGCAATGAAGGGGTACTCCGCATTCCCCAAAGCTCCAGCATTGCTGGAACCTCACCATCAGATTGTTTAGTGTCATATCCAGGACACTCGTTGGGGGGGGGTGTCTTACCCCTCTGCAGAGAAGCAGTCGGTGTATTCTACAGCCCAGCCGACTGGGCAAAACTGCAAAAGAGAGAAGCATGATAATCAGCATAAAGCATATGGATGTTTCATTTTTTTTTACGTGGTTTCTTTCAGTTTCTTTGGTTCATGGCATATCATCCGACATGGGTTATTTAATGCCAGAACTATCCTTGTACAAGAACAATAGTGGTAATATCTAACACATAGCTGGACAGGAGGATTAGGGGCTTTATAGCTTTCCCAAGAGTATTAGTCCAAAGCTGAACATAACAGTGCGACTGGAGTTCCAACACACTTATTTTGAGGTGCTTTAGTTATCATACTATGAGAACTCCTCTTTCTTTTCTTTGTTATATAACTACAGAACACAGAAAAGATTGGTGTTGGTTGGTTGGGTTTTATGGCATATCAACCTCTTATGGGTTATTTCTTGCCAAATCCTGTTTATATATATATATATATATATATATATATATATATATATATATATATATATATATATGTGTGTGTGTGTGTGTGTGTGTGAATTGTAAGCACATATTTTGTAGTTTAACATTTTTAGACAAACCAGAGCTAACTTGTTTGCACACAGTAAGCTATTTGAAGCTATTTTTTTTTTGTATCAGGCATCCTATTGAGAGCAGCTTTAGCTAATGAATCCACTTTATCATTTCCCTGGATTCCCATGTGGTTTGGGATCTAGCAGAATATCACCTTTTTGCTACGGTTCAGGGAAGCTTGACAATGAAGGGATTACCAAGTTTTGTGTTTTTAAGAGATTGTAGAACAGAAATGATGTCTGAATAAATTATGAACTTTTCCTTGTTGCTTGTTGAATCTAGTTTAAGTGCCTAATTTACTGCGCAGATTTTGGCAGAAAATATGGAGGCCTTTTTGGGAGGCATTTTTTCAAGGTTTTCTTGTTGATGCTCTACGTCCAGTTCCATTGTTGCTTTTGGAGCCATCCATGAAAATGTGTAAGTGATTGGAATATCTCTCTTGAATGTTATTTAGTTTTTCTTGGTAGGTTAGGGGGATGAGTTTTGTTTTTAGGGAACTTGTTTAGATCAAGGATAACCACAGGATGCTTTAGTAGCCAGGGAGGAGAGCTTAGTTGTATAGTATCATGAATGTTTGTGAGTGAAATGTCTGTGTCTTCCAGTATATGTTTTATGCGAAGACCGAATGTTTTGATGGTCTTTTCTCTCTGATCAAATAGGTGTTGTTTTGGAAATTTTAAAGCTATTAATCATTGCCCATTTGTTTATTTTGTTGATGTCCAGTTGCAGTTGATGTTCTGCTGTATTGGTGATGCAGAAGTCATCAATGAATAAATACTTTTCAACTCCAGGATTCAGGCAATTGGTGATGCAATTTATTTTTATATTGAAGAGGGTTACTGATAGTATACTCCCCTGAGAGAATCCCTCTTCTTGATTTTGGATGCTTGATAGGGTTGAACCAATATGGACTCAGAATTTCCTGTCCGAAAGAAAAGCTTTGATTAAGTTTGGAAGTCTGCCTTTCAACCAATTCATGATACCATACCTCCAAGTAGTCTCGTATGCCTTCTCTAAGTCAAATAATATTGCTACGAGATGTTTTTGTATAATTGCCTTTCATATGGTGGTTTCTAACCTGACCACATGATCCATTGTTGATCTTTGGCTTCTAAAGCTGCATTGGAAGTTGTTAAGATTATTGGATTCTATGAACCAAACTAGCTGTTGTACAGTGGATCGTACCATGTGACTTCCGGTATCTCGGATGTATCAAAGATGTCGTGTTTCTTAAGCACGTTGGTACTTAAAGATCTCAGTCAGCAGTAAGACCAACTTCAGATGTAACATCTACAGCCCGAGACATATATTTGTCGGACTGTACCACTTCAGTTAAAAAATAATTAACTCTATTTCACAGTGTATCTTTTCCCTACCACGATACAACACTAGCCTTTTAATGACCATTCGTTCCATGGTCTTGCACAGGCAGCTTGTTAAAGCTATTGGGTGATAGTTTGATGCGTAAAGATTATTCTTTCCTGGTTTAGGTACTGGAATGATGGTAGCTAGTTTCCATGATTCTGGGAGTTTGCTATTTTTCCAAATGTTGTTTAATGCAGTAAGTAGGTATTCTAAGGATTTTGGAGGTATTTGTTTGAGAAATTCATAGTGAATTTCATCTGGACTGACTGCGGTGTTGTGGGATATTTAGATGGCTTCTTTTAGTTCTGATAATGAAAAGAGTTTATTGTAGCTTTCAGTGTTGTCCGATTTAAAATTGAGCTTTAGTTTTTCTTTCTTGTCTTGTTATTTATGAAGTTCTGTGTTTGAGTTTGTGGAGAAGGAATTTGCCGAGAGGGTCTCAGCTAATGTGTCGGCAATATCTTTTATATTGTTGACTTGAGTATTATTTTTAATAGGGTGTTTGAGTGGAGTAGACTGGTTTTTGCCAGAAATTTTACAGATCATTTACCAGACTGTGTTTTGGTGGACGAATTAAGTTTGCATAATTTTGCCAACTGATCTTTTTAGCTTGTTGAATGGTTTTCCTTGCCTTTGTTCTGAGCAGTTTAAAAGAGTTTAAATTGCTTGTTAAGGGTTCTTTTTTGAATTTGTGGAGGGCAGCATTTCATAGTCTGATTGCTATTTTGCACCCATTGTTAAACCAGGGAAGTGTTGTGTCTGTTTGAAGGTGAGGTTTTTGGTATAGTTTCATTTGCTATTGCAATTAATGTTTCAGTAAAAATTTTTTTTATTAGAACTGTGCTATTTGGGTCTTGAACCAGTCTTCTATTACATAAGGTTTTAAATCGTTGCCAATCGGTCTTATTTGTTTTTCAGCAAGGTGGTCTGTTGTTGTCATGAATAGGTTGTGTGATTTCCAGTATTATGTGGAAGTGGTCACTCCTACAAGGATCATCATGGATCTTCCATGTGTAATCCATGTAGCTTGAAGGATCAGATAGAGTGATGTCAATAGCCGAGTAGGAGCCGGTAGATGGGTTGAGATAAGTTGGAGATACAGAGATTGTTGCTATTGATTACCCTCTCCAGATCAGTGCCCTTTTTGTTGGTTTTCAGGTGCCGCAATATAGTATTGCAACTGTTAAGGTCACTTAGTAATATGTGGTGTTTGTTCTATTAGTTTATCAAGTTTTTTGTCATTTATGGGATCATGTAGAGGTATATAAATGGAGCAGATATTTACTGGTTTGTGAAGTGTAGTTTTGACAGCAATCATTTGGAGTTCATTGTCGATGTTGATTTTCTCTTGAGGTATGTCCTTCCTAACGAGGATAGAGACACCTCTAGAAGCTCTATGTCCATCGTTGTATAGGTGATTATATGACTGAAAATGTTTTATGTTCAACTGGTTCTTATCTTTGAGGAATGTTTCTTGAAGACGTACTACTTTGGGGTTATATTTATTCAGGAGTAGTAGCAGTTCTTAATAATTAGCTCTAATCCCTCTACAATTCCGTTGTAATATTTTGTTAGATATTTTTTATTGTATTTAATCCGGGCAGTTCCACAGAGTTATTTGGTGGTTCATTATTAGTCCTTTGCTCCGGGTTGTTTGTTCATTTATTCTTTTGGGTTTCAGATTTAGTTAATTGGGAGCTGCTCTCTGTTTCCATCTTTTTAAATATTCTGAATTTATTCATTGTTTCTGTATTTTCTGTTTCTTGTATTTTTAGTGTAGGTTTTTGTTTATCTTTAAGTGGTTTTTTATTTTGAGAGGAGTCTGTTGAAGCGGGAGGTCGTATGGGAATCTTTTGTGTTTTGATCTAATTTTAGTAGTAGATTTTGTTACAGGGTGTTTTATCAGCAGCGTGGTTGGTGTTATTGGCGTTTTCTTCTCAGTACCAGTATTCTCCAAATGAGTCTGTGTTGGGGCAGATGATTCCTCTTTGTTTTCTGCAAGATCCACTGATGTAGTTGATATATCTGCAGCTCTGGTGGTATCAAGTTAGGCTTTGATTTTATTGATGAAGCTTTCCCAATTGCCCGGCTCCAATTGGAGTAAGGTTTTAACAATCGTCTAATACTTGTTGTATGGAGATTTGTTACGCTGAACTGTGATGTGTTGCAAGCCATTGACCACTCAGCGGATCAATGACTGCTCAACCACCGCAGTTCCATCCTAGCGCCTTATGGGTTGCCACCCACGGCCAACAGGTGGCCTCATTGGGGGAGGTGGGTGTCTTACCCCTCTGCAGAGGTGCAGTCAGCGTATTCTACAGCCCCAGCCGATGGGGCAGGTAAGCAATTGTATATTTTTAAGTAACTATTCTTATTCAATAATAATGTGTTTGCACAGTTATATACCTTCAAGTATTTTTATCCAATACTAATAAAGTACACACAATTACATGCTTTCAAGTAACTGATGATGATTTTTATTTAATAATAATAATAATAATAATAATATACAATTTATCCAAGCTGTTCATTTCAAGACTCAATAAACTACTCCCTATAAATAACACTAGTGCATTAGATGCAGTGAATTATTTGAATCTTTTTTAATAATGTGCATCTTATATGGCAGCAAATGATATCAGCCAATTATATAATTGTCATCATTGGTTTACTTTTAAGAGGATTTTGCTATGGTGGAATATTTAACATGTTTGTGATGGAGGAGGTGATTTTTGCATTTTTTCCTTTTTGCTATATGGATTTTTGTTTTAATGATGAAAAAAAAAAAAAAAAAAAAAAAAAAAAAACCAATAATAAAACACACACACACACACACGGGTCAATTTAAAATTTGACAAAGTACCACTGGTGATGCATAACATATCCATGTTAATAACCTGATTTTACAGATCAAGAAATGAAGAAAAACAATTAATCAATTTTGGATTACTTTGTTTTTCAATTTTTCTTCATACTCTCATATTGTCAGATTCCTTTCCATTATTTATTCCCAGATCAAATAATAAAAACCATGTGGACATCTTTAACTGACAATACAAAAAAAAAAAAAAGAAGACTGAAGAAGGGTAGTATTTATTAAAATCTAAAGCAGAAGTGAGATGCATTGTGGGCAGTCGTTGGTTAGACAAAAGGAGAATCAAGAAAACCAAACCATACTTTTCATGTTTTCCCTGGCTGTTAAAAATCTCTCTATCTAGAGTGAGAGTTATTGCTGGAGAGAGAAACAGTGAAGCATGTTTGGGTTTGCAGTTATTTCGTTTTTAGAGTTGATAAAAGGAGTGAAAGAGATTCTATTTATTTTATTTTTTCAATTATTTATTTTATTTACAAAGATCAATGCAAGAGGTATCCAACCAATCGGCCACAAGCAGGATGCAACACAAGGCCAATTTTTAAGCAGAGTAAAGCTTGTTTCAATTCATGGTTGGTTGGTTGTTTGGGTTTGATGGCGTATCAACCTTTGGAGGTTATTTAATGCCAAATTCTGTCTATATGTATATACATTCAACCAAAGATTTCTGAACAAATACTTAGAAGGTAAAATTTTCTATAAGCAGGATTTCATTTGTTTGCACATGATTAATTAGTTTTAATTCGTCATATTTTTTTTGTATAACCCTGTCTCTCGCAATTCAGCCCATTTCTTTTTTCCTAAACTGGTTTCTATACCAAGGTTAAAGAGCTCAGCCTGACCAACTAATTATGTTTAGTTGGAGGGAGAACAGTTAGAAGCCAACTTTTCCCAAGGTTATTTAGACTATATGAAATGCAAACAGCCCTGTCCAGGATTAGAACTCGGATTGGAGATTCCATTTCCACAGTTGATAACCATTATGTCATGAACACACCACCATACAAGGTAAGTGACAACTTTTTTTGACTTTCTTTTCTGTTCATTTCAACAAAAGATCATTACAACCGAGTAGGGAGTGTGATCCCAACTAGGTGCTGTGGACTTGTGTCAAAACCAAATTACAATTTATAAATAACGACTTGTATTCCCACTCAGGTGTCTTTATATTCAAATATTTAGAGTGCCATAAAAAAAAACTTACCTGTAATCCAGGATACATGAGAAGAATATGTTCGTGACAACCAGTTGGGAGAGACACAATTGTGTAGACCAAGTGCATAAAGACCAATTTGGAAAGCACATAAGTGTAAGTTACGGTGTGGGCCTGTTGGATTATTGTTGTTAGAAGGCTGTGTGAAGAGTGACGTGGAACTGTTTCCACCGGCCTTGGTGAGCACATTCTTGGCAAGTTCAAACATAAAATGAGCAGATGCTTCACTTGGTTGATTAGGAGCTGTTGGAATGATTCTCTTGCCCTTATATCTGAAAAGAAAAGTAAAAACAGATGATCAGATAATACATCAAAGCAAAATTACAATGGGGAGTAAAAAGTTTTACACTATTTTGGTATCTACTAGTTTGTGGCGCCTTTATCATGAGTGAAGCAGTTCAAGCTATTGTTGGAAGCATCATGGTAGTTGGTGCAATGACACAATTTTTGTTTTACTGTGTGCGATTTGGAAGTCATACAGATGAACATGCAATGTAATCTAATTTGACAACTTATGCTTAATAATTTTGAACTAAACCATAACACTGCAGAAGCAACCAAAAATATTTGCTCAGGTTGCAAGAACATCAATAAAAAGGCAAGCTCAGGTAGGCCTAAACCTAGATTCTAAAACCATGCATCAAACCACAGAGACAAATCTGAGAAGAAGCACTCTAAGAGTATCAGGTGAGCTTGAAATTTTATAGTCCAGTGAGGTTTGTCACTTTCATGGCCTTGGCAAAAGCATCTGAAGTGGCCAAATTGTGCATTAAACGAGTTTGTCTTTACTTCTCCAATAGTGTCCAGCAGGTTTTGCTCGTCTTAATTGGCTGGTTTGTGAGATGAGATGTAAGTGGCCATACAGTTACTGATTTGTAGAGTGCTGCATCCAAGATTTGTTCAAAACAGCACAAACCTATATATTTTTGACTCCAAGCATTTCATTAAAAATCCAAGTGGTGCAATAATACAGTAGTATTGACATGGTTATGGCTCAGAAGAAATCCTGTTTCATTTTAGATAATCAGTCTTGGTACAGAGTCTAAAAAATATAGAAAGTTTGACATATAGATGCTACCTATCATAAGGTAATGTAAACCTCATTAACCCCACCTCAAACTTAATAGGTGTAACCTAAGAAGCAGCAACAGGCTTGTCTCCCCTCTTGCCAAAATGGATTTAACCAATAAGCAATATTTAAGCTTACTGAAATTTCAGTAAAACCCTAACCCTGCCAGGACTTCTACAACTCTTCACCCAGACTTTTATGCTTCACACCAATAGGATAGTTGGTTGTTCAGGTTTTATGGCATATCAACCTTCACCAATAGGAGCCATGTGTAGTTAGACATCATGTATTTAATACTGTACCAATTCTTTGACTTAAAAATTAATTTTTTGGCCTGTCCAAGAATTTTTAGCTTTGCATAATTGATTTTTCTGTTGTTTAACTGATTTAAAACATTGTCAATTTACTCAATCTTTGAAGATGATGAGAACCAAGTAACAAAATATTAGGATAAATGTTGCTTTGTTTCAAATTTTGATGAACAAAAAAAAATTAATATTGTGCCAGCAAATGAGACAACACAAGCAGACGGAAGTTGCTTCTTTCTGTTTTACTGCAAAGAATTGTTGGCTGCTGCTGCTGTAAAATAGACAAAACCTTTTATGCTTCTCTAGTTCCTTTTCTTCCTTAAATCTTGTAGAAAAGAGTTCCTAATCCAAAGGGAAATAACTTAAAGAAAAACAGCTTCAATTATTAAAATAGTTACATTTGTGATGTGGTATGCTACTGGGAAAGGGAGGTCAATTCTCCTACCCTTCTGTGTTTGAATCAACAGTCACTAAGACTGACCGCTATAACAGTTGGAAAATGAAGGTCAAAGCTACCTGCACTTCATGACCTGTAATCTGTTGGACAAAAAAAGAAATCCTGGTCACTCTAGTATCATAACTGGAGGGAATGGTGGGAGAAGGAAAAAGTCAAATGATTGGCCCATAGACAAAACGCCATCTTTTTCTTTAGTGGAAATTTGGAAAAGAAAGTTTAGTTCTGGTCAGACATTGGCGAAAGAGATATGTCAATTCCGTTAACTCCGGGGATGTCACTATCCCGTAAAAGAAAGGAACCTGAAAATTAAGCCTCATCAAAGATAAGTACAACTTAAACTGTTTTTCCTTCTACCCTTCCTAAATATTGGAATTATATGTATTCAAAAAAGAAAGAGAGAAATTGAAAGGATTCAGTTTCATCAACAGTAAATTAGTGAATGAACTTTGTTATATGCTTCAGCCTGGCAACTTAAGCATTTTCTCAAGTAAAAGAAAAAAGAAAGAAAGAAAAAAGAAGAAGAAAAGGACTGCTGAGAGACATTTATGTTTGATACTGCCTGCTGGCTTAATATAGCCGGTATCTTAAAAAGAAAAGAGAAAAGAAAAAGGAACTGTTTGTTAAATCTTATTTGTTTGGTTGTCACCTATTAAAACTTTGTTATATTTTAAATGCACCCTTATGTTGAATTCTTTTGGTTGTGTTATTTAGCTATTGAGTCACCTTCTTTTGCACATATCTGTTTCAGCTTTGTATCGCTTTCATTAATTCTTGCTAAATGTCTTATTCATCTTAAAACATTACAAGGGAATTTTGGAAATTTGACTAACCTTGAAGTCCATGTTTTCAGTTATCTGAAGGGATATGAAAACAAAGGACTTGGTGGTGTATATGAAAGTGAATTGGAAACCTCTTTGCTATTGTTGGAGATCAATCTAGCTCCAAATTAATCCCCATATTATTTGCCAGTTTACCATATACCCGAAATAGGAGTCTTGACTAGGACTTATAACTGCGGGGGGGTCAAGTGCCAGACTGCCCTCGACATCACATGCGCATAAAATAAACTCTCGCCCCGGGATAATCATTTATGCAGCATTACACATTGCATTCAGGGATTCATAATTGCAATTCCAAAAAAAAAATGTAAATCGAAATATATCAAACTATAAGACTTACCTGGTACATTTCATATTTGGGGTTGCTGCTCTGGCATCAATTAAGAAATGTGAAGTAAATCGAGTTAAGTAAGGGCTTGGCGGACTGCAAAACATTAAAAGATATTTTGGGTTTATCAAAATACTTGGAACAAAAAGGAATTTAATATTACCTAAAAGTTAACTAAATCTCTTCCATGTACGAGGATCATTAAATAAGTTTCCAGACTTTTTTTTCGTATGGGCACTTTTATTGATAGTACATACATGAAACTCTAGTCCCCTTCGAAGTAATTTCCTCTGGCTGCGATGCACTTGTTGAACTGTTCCAACAACTTCTCGAAGGCCCCATGGAAGTCCTCTTGTGTGAGCGTGTCAATGACCTTCGTCACAGCCTCTTTCATCTCCTCAATTCTCTCATAATGATAGACTCTAAGCTTAGGGAATAACCAAAAGTCACAGGAAGCAAGGTCTGGACTATAGGGAGGGTGAGCAACTGTCTTGATGCCCATCTTGGTCAAATAGTCTGTGACAAGGATTGAGTTGTGGACTGCGGTATTGTATTGGTGGAAATGCCACTGACCCGATTTGAAGAGTGCTGGCCTCTTCCGACGGAATCTCTTCCTGAACTCCCTTAAAAGCTCAACATAGTAACCCTAACCCTTTGGCCAATCAACTCTGATGTATTGACTTCTTTACTCCCCCCATACCTCTCATCATTCCTCACAGACTCCCTGCCTTCCTTGAATCTTTTATGCCACTCAAAAACTGATGATCGATTCATGCAAGATGCTCCAAAAGCAGTCTGAAGCATTCCATACGTTTCTGTGGCATTTTTTCCAAGTTTAAAACAGAATTTTATTGCATATCGTTCTTCTAAAGTCCAGATTGCATTTTTGAAATTCACCAGCTGTTACAATCAGGCTTTAGTAGGGTGTATTCGAATTGCTGCTGTAGCTGTTCATTTGAACATGAAATCATCAAAATTGGTCAGTCATCTCATAAGATGTATAGCAATAACATACTGAGTTTTCAAGAGTCTACGACAATTTTTAAATGCCTGTACAAAAATGTCTGGAAACTTATTGAATGCACCACGTATATAACAATCAATCATGCCACACTTATTGGAGTACCTGTATGATATAATTTCAGACTCCACATGTTTACCATCCCTGTCAAAAACATCCTTCGAATCTTTAACAGGTAGGGAAAAAGTGTGTGTGTGTGTGTGTGTGTGTGTGTGTGTGTGTGTGTGTGTATATATATATATATATATTTTCTTTTTTTAATGGCATATCAATTCCTATGAGTCATTTAATGCCAGAAGAGTTAGATTCATTTTCTCTTATGCATATTTTAGGATTTAGGGTATGTATTTTTATTATGTTTAATTATTTTGGTTAGATTTTGGTGAAGAGTTGGTTTCTTTTAGAAAGATCAAGATTTTCTCAAGCTTGGTGTTTTTAAAGAGGACCTTTTAAGTTGTTTGTCTGGTAATGTTTTAGGCAAATTTGTTTAAACCTTTTACAGTTTATGAGAATGTGTTAGACTGTGAGAGGTACTTTGCGTGTTGAACATAATGGGGGAGGGGGTTCCCCCTTTTTAGGAGGTGTGAGTGGGTAATGTGGGTGTGGCCAATAAGAAGTCTGGAGAGATATCACTTCTTTTCTGTTTATTTTGGAGTTTCTTTCCCATTTTCATTGAGTTGGTATTATTTTATATAGTTTATTGTTAGGGAATTCATCCTAGTAATTCTGCCATTTTTGTTTGATTATATATATATATATATATATATATATACATACACACACACACACACACACACACATGCGCGCGTTCTTTTCTGTCAGAATATGGTATTTTAAAAGCACCATTTTGAGCTTCTTTTGCAACTGAGTCTACAAGCTTATTTTCTTTGAGACCAGTATGACTAGGTATCCAGCAGAGCACTATTTCTTTTTGGTTATTTAGTTGATTTAAATTGATTAGTAGTTTTGCTAAGAGGGTTATTCAACTTTATTTTTAATGGCTAATTGATAATTTGAAAATATCATGTACTTTGATTTATTATTTTTGGAAGTGAGATCTAGTGCTAATTCTATTGCATAAATTTCTGCACTAAAGATAGAGGTTTCTTTTGGGAAATGTTTTCTTTTTTGAATGTTATTAATGATGGCAGTGCTACTTGTTGCATCTTTCATTTTTGATCCATCTGTGAAGATTGATGAATAATATGGATATTTTTTTTTCTTTCAGGAATTTATCTTGGTATGTTAAGGGCTGTATTTTTTCTTTATAATATTGGCTGAGGCTTAAATCTGTTTCTGGAGTCATTATATTTCAGGGAGGTGTTTTGAAAGCAAAGGTTTCATGAATTTTTGTTATAGATATGTTTGCTTTTTGGCAAATAGATTCCATTCTGAGTCTAAAAGTTTTGATGGTTTTTCTTTTGTTGGAAGAGAGTTTTACAATTAAGTCTAAAAGTGTCGTTGCGTGCTGGATTGGTAGGATCAACTTTCTGTTTTATGTCAAATTTTAAAGCTAAATTGTTACATCTGAATTTTGGAAGGGTTTCATATGATTCAGCATAAAGACTTTCCACTGGAGATGTCTTGAAAGCTCCTCGTACCAGTCTTAGACCTGTGTGATAAATAGGATTTAAAATCTTCAGGTATGATTTTCTTGCTGGTTGATATATGAAACATCCATATTCTATTTTGGATCTTATTAAAGTTCTGTATAATTTCAGGAGCGTTTCTTTATCTGCTCCCCAGTTTGTATGAGCTATGACATGTAAGACTTGCAATGTTTTATTGGATTTGTTTTTAATGTATTAAATGTGTGGTATGAAATTCAATTTCTTTTGTCTAAAATCATTCCTAAATATTTATGTTGTTCTACAAAAGGAATGTTTTTCCCTTCAATGTGTAAATTTGGATCTTTGTGTAAATTTTGTTTGTTGCAAAAATGAACACATTTAGTTTTGGTTTTTGAAAATTAGAATCCATTTTCAGTTTCACCATTTATTGATTTTATTTATATTGTGTTGTAATTTTCTTTCAATTGTATATATATTTTTTGATTTGTAACTTATTGTACAATCATTCCTATAAAGAGATCCATTCAAATCAGGGGAGAGTTATTTTATTATGTCATTTATCTTGATATTAAAGAGGGTAGTTTACAGTGCACTGTCTTGTGGTATACCTTCTTATTTTTTATTTATTTTTTCTTTTATATCCGATATAAGCAATTGACTTTTGTTATTTTAGTCTCTTTTACTGAGAGGTGTTTGATTGGTATGGGG
Source organism: Sepioteuthis lessoniana (assembly GCA_963585895.1). Lineage (NCBI taxonomy): Eukaryota > Metazoa > Mollusca > Cephalopoda > Myopsida > Loliginidae > Sepioteuthis > Sepioteuthis lessoniana. The sequence goes on along the minus strand of CAUZXS010001105.1, from coordinate 32,297 downwards.
TTATGCTTTCCTGATTTTTTTTTTATCATTCTCCAAATTGTTTTGGGTTTTGTTGAAATATTAATTTTGCCAATATATTCTTACCAGCATTGTTTTTTTGTTTCTTTTATGATAAAAGTTTCTAGTAGTTGAGTTCTTTGTTGAACTTTCTTAAAGCTATTTTTCACTGGTTTATTGCTTTTTTTCCTTCTTTTTTTGCATTCTTTATCAAACCAGGGTCATTTTTTCTTTTTAGAAGAGACATTTTTGGGCGTGCATTTTTCTGGTATAATTATCAGAGTCCTTGTAAATTTTTCAATTGTTTGAATGTTTTCTTGAGCATAGTTCATGGAATTTTCCCCAGTTTTCTCTACTTGGTATATGATCATGTATTACATCCTTATTGTTGAGTATAATTGGATAATGATCACTTCTACATGTATCATTAAATGGGTTCCATGAAAAGTCCAAGAAGATTGATAGGTCACAAATGGTTAGATCAATGAAGCTTGATCCATGTTTTTTTTTTGGTTGAGGAGGCATACATCGTTTTTATTAATGAAATTTTTTATTTTATTCCCAAAGAGTGTTGTGACTATTAAAGTCATCTAGAAGGAGAAAAGGTTTGAGCATCAGTTGGATTAGATTCTCTAGCTTATTTCCATCTATTTGTTGATGTAGATGAAGGTAGATTGAACATAGGTTTATTAGTCTATGTAATGTCACTTTTATGGCGACTGCTTGTGATTCAGTTTTTAATTCAGTTTTACTATGAGGTATATCATTCTTAATATGGATACACCTCCACAGGCTTTATACTTAGTATTTTCAATATAATTATATCGAAAGTTTATTTTCATTTCATCTTGAAAAGTTTATTTTCATTTCATCTTTGAGGAAGGTTTCCTGAAGACAAATAATAACAGCTTTATTGCAACAGTAACACTGTACACACACTCCTTGTCTTCTGTTTGAACAATCTCTCACTAAGTGACCTTGACAGCTGTAACATACTATACTAGTACGGGAGTTCAACTTTGGGAAGGTTCTGACATTGTTTCAACTTGCTGGCGCGGCCACAACCATGGGGTCTATTTGTCCTTGGTTATCCATCATAACGGCATGAGCCCAGGTCAGAAGCTGCTCCAGGGTCATGACCTCCATCCTGGATGATACCCGGAGAAGTTGTCTGATATGTTGCGTTAGTCCTGATACAAATGCACATGTCATCCAGCGTTTGGGCAGCTGTTCCCCAACCAACCGAGTCAGGTGATGTAAATCTGCCAAGAATTTGTCCACCGTTTTGTTTTGCAGAAGTCACCGTGCAGTAAATGCGTTAATATTCAACATTTTCTTGATTTTTGCAGGCATAAAATTTAAGGTAAAAGCCGCCTTATTTCTCTGCTCTACACGCCAAACAAAGTCTTGCTCTCTTTCAAAATCATAATCCCATAACGATATTTTCATAGAAATGTCAATGTGTTTTTTTTTTAACACTCTTTTTATATATAATGTTCATTTCAAAATTATATATAAGTCATACATCCTAGATGCATCAAGGGAGGTCATCAGTGATGCATCGTTTCCCTTGCTGATTTCGGGTTTTGCATCATATCGGCTCCAACAGCAACCCCGGCATGACTCTAGAAGAGTCAAGCTGCCTCCTTCATAGTGATGTGCTACGCACCATAACATTACTAAAAAAAAAAAACAAAAAAAAAAAAAACCCAGTAAGGCTGGACTTCGACCGTTCTTTATTGACATATGTCATTCAGCATTGGCCAATGAAAACAGGGAATTTAGCGCTCCTCTAGTATATAATGTTGTCTTTACTTCATCCGGTTTCAGCCAACTACTTCCGGATTCGATAACGAGGTAAGATGGTATTTTAAATGCTTTGTCTAAGTCCATGTTTTACATATTAAATGCTAATCCCCTAGCGATACTAAAACTTTAACAAAACCTACGCATATATATATATATATATATATATATATAATTTTAGATTGACCTTATGAACTTTAGAGGGGACATCAGTTTGTTGTATTATTTAAACGATAGCAGAAAAGAGAGAGAGAAGGGGATTTATATCTTTCCCAAGAGGATTTGTCTGAAAATTAACATAATAAAATTGGAGTTCAACCTCACTATGATGACACACAATCCAGCATGCAAGCTGATATGCCACAAGGACCCTTTGCTAAAATTGTTATGATTATATAACAAATCTCATTGATTCTTTAACAAAATGTGTAGAAGCTGCATTCTAAAATATCAATTCATTTTCCAATTGCCAGTTCACTGCAGAAAACAAATTTGGTACTTTTAGAAGAAAAGGACTTAGAAATTTTCTTGGAATAGCCTTTTAATGTGTATTTTTCACAAATATTAGACGTTCAGGAGTAAAAAAAAAACAAAAAACAAAAAAAAACATTTTTTTTTCTGCACTGGAAGCAAGATAAGTAGAACTATGTAAAATGAGTTATATAGAAATACCAATATTGGCCTGAAGAGATCAGATGAAAATGAGTGGGTAACCAGTACTTTATTACATGCAAACAAAAATTTCATGTCTAGATTTATTGTAGTCATATTGTGGGGGTTGGCATAGCTTGAAAGTAAACCAGTTACCACTTGAATGTATGTCGCTTTATATTTTTTGTCATTACTCAAGTATACACAATAGCTTACAAATTGATCTTGAGTCACATCCTGCATATACATACCTTTTTTTTTTTTTACCTAATAAGTATAACCACTAGTAACAAAAGACTAAATATAAGTAATAAATGTTAGTAGTGAACCAATTGTAGTCAACTTGCCTTTCATTATCTCTGACTTTGTTGCATCCAACTGCTGCTTTATCTTCTGAGCTACTGGAGCCAAGCGAGTCACTGCTTTTGCCACTGCTGCCACTGTCACTGCCTGGGCCCTGATGCTTAGACCAGCCACGGCGAATCAGTGTAGGTGAATTATCACTGGATGTTGTTTCTGGAGCACTGCTATCAATACTGGCCATACCTATAAATAAATAAATAAATAATGGGATAGAGCAATTTTAATAGATTGATTTTAACAACATATCAACCTGTTAGGGTTCTTTTATGTCAAGGGTTTGGAGAATCACATTCATTCTTTATTCATATTTTTTGTGCAGTTGTTTCTTAAGAATTGGAGCCTTGTGATTAGATGTAGTTTAGTACCATATTCAGGACACACACTGTTTTGGGCAATTTTTACCTTCTGCATGGGCTAAAGTAGACATAAAAATTTTAATCGATTGATTTTAATGGCATATCAACCTGTCTAGGATTATTTTATGCTTCGAAGTTAGGGAATTGCATTCATTGTATGTTCATATTTACATTTTTCGTGTAGTTGTTTAAGGTTTTTTTTTGCACAGTATTATTGAATAAGAATAATTTTTAAACAAATCTATCAGACATCTAGATGGGACCCTAACAACCTATTACCACTCCAGGTCAGAGTGGAAATAACGTTAATAAAGATTTATTTGTTTGGTTTTATGACATATCAACTATTGTAGGTCATTTCAGGCCAAATCCTCTTTATACATATATATAAGATTTGTAAAGACATTTTGATAATATTTTTAAACAAGTTCATTCTTTTGTACACAGTTAAATGGTTCCAAATATTGTAAAGTATCATTAAGAATTCAATTAAACATCAGTCATTTGTTTACAAACAGTTAAATGATCAAACAGTAATGAAGAGGAACTCCATTCTCAGATTTGCAGAACTAGAGTCTCACCATTAGATGCAGTTTAGTGTCATTCTTAGGACACTACTTTTTGAGAGGTCTTATTCATCTTTTGGGGATACAGTCAGCATATTAGAAACAGTGCTGTAACTTTTTATAGCAAAACTGCAAAGTAATTACTATTCATAATTTCACAAGTTCCTTTTTCTCACAAGATTTCTTTAGAGAACAACAAATAAATAAAACATTTGTTACATCTTTTAAAAATCAAAAGCAAGGAAAGTAGCATTTTAAAAATTTCATAACATCTAACTAATATTTCTTAAATTCATAAGGTTTATGGTATATTTACTACATTGAAACCACTTATTTCTGCTAGATCACTAGCAGTTAAGCAGAGATGAGCTTGTTCAGCATTTAGATGGGAGACCATTTATTAAAAGTAGGTACTGTTACTATCTGTAAGTCCATGTACCAGACTAAGCAAAGTCTATATAAGTGTGTGTGAATGTATGTTGGTTTGTGTATTTTATGGCATAACAACCCTTATGGGTTATTTAATGCCAAATCCTGTCTTTATATAGACATTTGTAAGTGAATAGTTAGTAGGTAACAATATTTCTAAATGAGTTGTTAGAGCTCATTTATTTGGTCACAGTTAAATGGTTTTAAATATTTCTAACACTAATAATTCTATCTAATATTAATCATTCATTTGTATACAGTTAAATGGTTTCAAATAACTAATAATAATAATAATAATCCTTTATAAAAGAGTGAACGGTTCTATTTGAGCCATTGATGGCAACCTATCAAGTACTACTGCTCTGGGTCAGAGTGGACCTTGGAGTAATAGCAATGAAGGAGTACTCCACATTCTCAAAAGCTCCAGAATTGGAGTCTCACCATCAAATGCACTTTAGCATCATATCCAGGACTCTTGTTGAGAAGGTTTTTTTTACTCCTCTGCAGAGATGCAGTTGACATATTCTACAGCCCCAGCCAAAAGGGCAGGTGAATGTGTATAGGCCAGCACATGTGACTATAAATCAGAGAGAAAAGTGCTCTTATCTGTTCTTGAACCTGTAAGTATCAATTTCATTAAATGGTTCATTCATTCCTTTGCACAATATTCTTTCCCTTTTTGTAAAGTTGAATCACTGCAGCTGCAGTAACACAAATAGTAAATAGTCTGGTACAGTTTTAGAAAAATAGGACATTTATTTTCTGTTAACTCTTATGATGTAGAGAGTAACTCATGTTACCCAAACACACTTAATGCATGAGGACAAGATGTAACTTTAGTCCATATAACCAAAAATTTTAAATCTTGTTCAATATCCTGCAGCTCTAAAAGTGCCTCTCGTTCAATATACCCCAACCCCTTCATTACTTTATTATTCCTAAAACAGTAATGTTTTTTGAAGTATCAGTGAATAAAAATCATCTTATAAACACACTTGAACAACATACTCCCAATGTCAATAAAGTATTATATTATTGTAAAACTCCAACAAGATTTTTTTAATGGTCTAAAAGGCATTCCAGCCATTATATTTGCAGTTAAATATGCCACACCAAAATGGTTAAAAGATTAAAAGTGTTTTATAAGAACATTTGATACAAAGTAAATCATTAAAAAAGCTTATAGAGTTTACTATTTATTAGATCAGTTTGTGGTGATATTTCAAAAAGTTACTTATGTCCGAACTATGGCGGCAATAATTTTTCCCATACTTAAAAAAAAAAAAACAAAACAAAAAACAAAAAAAAAACAAAAACAAAATCATTTCTTGATTCTCTTAAAACTTAAACAATTTGAAAAAAAAAAGAAAAGTAAAAGAAGTTTACCTTGTGATGGTTTTTTCCTTAGTGTCATACAACGTATTCGAGCTTCAAGAGCCTTTAGATCATCTCCATCTTCCTCTAATGCAGAGCTGTCTGTATCTTTGCCACTAACAAACAAAAACAAGTAGATAAAAATTATCATTTTGAATTCTAAATATTCAAAACATGAAAAATATATTTAGTATTTTATATCATTTGACACAATATAGTAGTAATTGTCACACATTTCATTTACACTAGGAATTTTTGTATTAGGAAGTGACATTCTTTTAGGATATGAAAAGAACATTGATTTCCTTGAAAAAGGTAACTGTAATCATTGTTTCTTATTCCCAATAATTTTGGTAAAATTCACCTTATTTATTGAATGACTCATATTTGTGTATAAGATGCACAATTTTTCCAGCTTTTTCAGCCCAAAAGTTAAAGGTGCTTATTATACAGGGGAACTATATAATTAACTTTTGTTGCCCACATTCTCCAACTATATTCAAGACAGGGTAACTAAAAGTAAGTTATATTGTGACGAAATAAGATGATACAGAAAGAAAAAGGGTTAATCCAAAAGTTTATGTTATTAGCTGTCTAGAGGGGTTAACGGACAAAATAAAATTATGTACTTAAATTGTTTAGAAGAGACCCAGACGGGACAAGAAAAAAAAGCACTAGTTTCAGATTTTGGCATGAGAGAGAACCAAAATCAGACATCATGGAATCGAGTGATTTCACTTATGGAAAAAGTTTGTCGCATTGAGAACAATAGAAATGCGATTATTTATCAAAAAGCTTCAGGTGTGAGAAATATGCCAGCGAAATATTTTACGATAAAATGTTTTTGGTTTGAGTTTGAGTTTTGTTTAACGACATATCAACCTTTGTGGGTCATTTAATGCCAAGAAAGGTTAGGTTGGTTTTGTCTATGCGGGTCTTAGGGCATGGTTTTTTTTTCTTTTTCGATAGTTCTTGATTCTATTTGGCCAGATATTAGTGAAAAGGTTGATTGGGTCAGATTTCAATGAAAGGGTGATTTGTAAACATTCTGTTAATAATGTTTTTCAACAAGCTCAAGTTTATTTTCCTTCACAGCCAAATGATTTCAAGTATCTCATCCTATTCACCTGATCTGTTTGCACACAGTCAAACAGTCTTGAATACTGCTATGCACCAGCAGCAATTCAACATCACTCACTTGTTGGCACACATTCAAATAAATATACAGGATATGTGAGATTAGTTTGTCAGTAATTTCGTTTTTACTTTGAAAGTAGATGGTTTGTAAGTGACATATAAAAAAATGGATCGAGTTCATTTGTTAGCACACAGTTAAATGGTTTCAAGTCTTGTAGTTATTTGTTATACTTTCCAAATCGAGGCTGGCAACTATACAGTCTGTGTCATTGTCCATGCTTTCTATACTATAGGATCTTTGAAGGGGTTTTGATGATCCCTGGGCATTGGACTATTTATCTATTCCCACAGGTGACTTGGCTCTTGATAATGAAGGGACTGCATCAAATTTGGCTGGGGGCAGTTTAAACATGCCTCCTGCTCTTTCACTGATCACTTCTGTGTTCATATTTACTCTTCCAGCCTGGGCAATGGGGGCCTGTGCCTTTTGTTTAAGGTCCCCTGGCTTTTTGCTTGTGGGCGTTGTTCAATTTTAAGTTTGTTTTTAGTTTCTATAGGGGGATTTGGAGTTGGTTTTTGATTTTTTTCTTTTTCCTTTGATCTTGAAGTCGATCTATGTCTACTTTTTGTAGATTGTTTCATTTTTTTGGTAGGATTTGTTGTTTCCTGTTCTGTTGGGTTATCTTTGGTATTTATTTTTATGAAGTCTCTTTTGGAGTTTTATGGTGTCTGTTTTCATGTGGGTAGTTGTTTCATCGGAATCTTCTGTGGTTGTTTCAACAGGATCTATGTCCATTGGGCTGAATCTGTTGGATAATGGGATTAGTTCATTTATTAGTGCTTTTTGGATTTTTCCTTTTCTTTGCTTAGGTTTTTTCTCTCCTGATTTTGGTTGTGTGTCACATATTCGTCTGGAACTGTTGAAATGTTTTCCTTGATTGTCTCTTTTGTGATCATTTTTAGTACTTTTATTAGATTTTTTAATTCATTAATCAATTTGTTTAGTTAGTTACATATGCAAAACTAGGTTATTCTTGTGTTTGTTCTAGTATTTTTCTGGCCTCGGGGAAGGAGATGTTTCTTGTGTATTTTATTTCTGTAATTCTTTTTTCCACATTTCACATTCCCGTGAATACGCAGGGTGTTCTCCTGTGCAGTTGATGCAGTTAAAGGGATTTTTACATTCTAATTTTGTGTGATTTGAATTTCCACATTTTGCATATACTGGTGGTCTAGTGCATTTATCTTTAGGATGTCCATATTTTTGGCATCTTAGAGGGTTTGGTATGTAAGTTTCTATTTTTTATTAAATGTTAGTATGTATGTGTTTGTGTCTATGGTTCTTGTTTCTTTACACATGGAGATTCTCCTCACATCTGTTACGCCTTGTGGTTTAAGATGTAGTCTTATTTCTTCAAGGGAATACGATGCAAGGTCTGTGGATTTTATAATTCCTTTTGAGAAGTTTAGGGTTGGGTGAAGGTATGTTTTTATGTTTAGTTTTCCAAATTGTTTCCATTTTAGTATTTTTTCTGATTGTTTTTGATTTGTTGTTTGTAAAAAAATGGTGCTGTTCATAGCTTTTTTGATATCGATTGGTTTACAGTGTGTTTCTATTGTTTTTGAATTAGGAATGGGGATAGGTTGGTGATTGGGGTTTCTTGTATTGATTCAAGTACTATGAATTGATAGAACTTTTCATCCAGTTCATGTTCACTTTTTGATTCTGTGAGGGGTCTTTTCATTTTTTGGTTTGAGTTATATTTTTATAGGCCATAAAGAAAGTCTGAGTTTCATTGACTATGCTCCCCACCCACCACTGAGTCCCACATGGGGATGTGCCAAGGAGGAAACCCATTCGCCTAGTAACATCAGGGCTACATAGTCAATATACTCATGCTGGTGGTAGACAATTTAGTTTTGTCCCTGGGTTTTTATTTCCAAGATAATTACTCACCCAGGGACCAAAAGGAGTATAGGTCTTTCCTCAGCATGATTGACCCTACAACCATTGCCCTCTAATTCAGATTTTTGCAAAAAAATAATAGTGAAGAATGTTTGTCTGTCCTCTATAGACGACTAAATGGCTTGATGTAGAGATACAAAATCTATATTAATTATTGGGATTGATTGGATCGGGCCTCTCTGACTGCCTGTCTAGCCCAGTAAGGGCCAAAGTGAAGTGTTGTAAGTCACATGACCTCTTTGGTTGCCAGATCAAGGACTGCTCAGCCAACAGGATCCCATTCTTAAGCATTACAGGTCGCTACACACAGCAAACAGGTTGCCCTTTTTTGGCGGGGTGGGGTGGTGGTGGTGGTTACTCCACTGCAGAGGTGCAGTAGGCGTATTCTATAGCCCCAGCAGACTGAGTGATGTTTTGGGGAAATAATGGAAAAATGTATTTGAAAGTAATGGCTCAAGATAAGAATATATTGTGAATTGTTATGGTAAAGACAGAAAGAAAATATTAGGTGTCATTTTCAAGAAACAATAAAAAGTGTTGATAAATATACTGCCCATAAGTGCCAGAGTAATCCAATCACCTAGTTAATAATGATAATTATCTGAAAGTATAATTTTGTCAAAATAGGTGTAGTCATCTGGTAAAATCTAAAGATGGGAGGAACTAAGATACCTCATTTGGAAAACATTATTGAGAGGGTAGGAGGATAGATTCCTCATGGACTCCTCTTTGGTTGAATGTTGATAATAGGTAAAGTCTAAGAGGTCAAAGTAAACTGGGAAGAAGCTAACAGAGAACTTATGTGGCCCTAAAACCTGTTGGATCTCTTCTACAATATTGTGGACTTTTATAGAAACAGCGTTTCAGCACTTACAACAACCAAAGCAGAAAAAGAGTCAGGCAGAAAGCCAGTCAGATGGAGAAAATTGGCATCTCCATGAAACCTAATGTCTTTTTTTTAAACTTATGCTCCAAAATGAATCTGAAAAAAAAGTACAGATTCTGTATCACTGAGATGAAGAAGAATTTTCATGAACTGAATTTAGTTATCTGAATTAGCCCTTTCAACCGATGAGAGTTGCTGATAACAAATACCACATTACTCAATATAGTAAAAAGAGAGTGGGCTTTTGTTTTTTCTCAACATTATAATATTTTGTCTTATTTTTTTTATATAAATATTGTTGGAAGATCACTGTCTTCTGTTCTTTCTATATGGGGACCAATTTTTTTTTTTTTTTTTTTTTTTTGTGCAACTTGTCATTTCTTCCCACTGATGACCAAACTTCAATCCAATTGAATTGCCTTGATCGATCTCCCTATCTAAGATCAAAATACACAACATGAGAGATAGGGGGTCAGATCAAAGGTTGTGACTTCAACCAAAGTAGTTGACCACAGAGGAATTTCCTGTCAACCCAACGTTTGAAAAGAGGCAGCCATTTGGACAATAGTGAAGACATATAGTGTTGTGTCAGAGGACAGGGGAGAAACAGGCATATGTATTTGTTATCACTATCAGTGACCAACCTACATAATTGATGCAGCAAGTGACGGGTTATATAATTGGTGCTTTGTGACTAGGATAAGTTGCATAATTGGCACCGGGGCCAGTTGCATAATTATCTATAGTTTAAACTAATGTGTTTTAAACAATTACAGAAAAATATCAACTGGAATGTGTTTGTTTATGATTTTGTTTCTCCCAATGTGAGCTTGCAGCATTTTTGTGTGAACATGTCCATGCATTTGCTCTAAATACTGTGTAAATTTTATGTTTTAATACATAATGTAAATTACATAAATTCTTATTTTTAATCAGTACAAACTGATAAAAAGTTGAAAAAAAAAAAAAAAAAAAAAAGCTAAATTTAGGTCAGATTTAGCAGTTACAAATTCTAAAAAGTTGGTGCATATTATACACAAGAAATTTTTTCACAGAATTTTATAGTGCATGTTACACACAAATAATTTTGGTAGAATTAGAAAGATGAACGATAATGAATTATAAGCTGTGTACTTATTCATTGGCAATACTATGTTTAAAATGTTTAATCTGGAATATGGTCATTTATGGGTGATTCTGTGAATATAATATCAAATTTTTTCTTAGAGATCAGCATAAAATTTTAAAAAATGCTGACACAAGGAGTATTTTCAAGCTACATAAGTACTACTATATGGTTGCACCACTTGGACTTTAACAAATGAAAATTATATTCAGTGGTGTAAAATAGTCCAGCAAACTGGTAGAGAAACTATTTACAGTTTAGTAATTTATTCATAGATTTGCAGAAAGAACAAGTTTTTACCTATTATACTTGAGTGAGTACATAGTTTTTGGTCTGGCACCATTGCTGTGGTTGCTTGATGCAGCCTGTCCCTGCTCCAAATTAAGGTAGTCCAGTCTCTGAGCAGGAGAATTCTGCCAGCCATGCTGGTCAGGGTCTCCAGCCACAGAGCCAGATGATCCGGTCAACATGGCAGACTGGGGCAAATCTAACTGTCCAACAATTGAGGCTGGGTGGTTACCAATTGAAGTAGATGTGGATGCTGCAGCAGCTGCCAAGCTGGGGCTTGAGGCTGTAGCTCCCTCTTCTTCCTTGCCATGACGCTGGACTGATGATGAGGAAGATGATGATGATGACTGATGGGTTGATGAAGATGACTTGCTACTGACTGTTGGGTCACTGTTTGAGCTGAAACCAGCACGCCGCAATGCTGCCTCAGCAGCAGCACTACCAGCTGTTGACTGGTGACTCCCAGATTTACTGGACAGATAAGTTGACAAACTTGGGGCTTTGTACATCTGGTGAATTTCTTTATCAAGTAGCTTGTCCATGACCTGAAATGTACAAAAGTAAAAAAAAAAAAAAAAAATCAAAAAGATTATCAACCTTTATTTTTCTATAAAATTCGTGTAGCATGGCAGATGGACTGCTATTGACTGATTAACAACCATATAGAAATCTGGTCACTCATATAAAATAAAATGGGATTTCTTCCAAGCTGTAGTCAGTACTATTGTATGGTCACACCACTTGAAATTTAACAAAACATTTGGAGAAATAGCAAGAAGAAAACTATGCAAGAATGATGCATACTGTTTTGAACAAATCCTTGAAGCAATACTATACAGAACAGCAGTTGTACGGCCACTTACCTCCCATCTCAAAATATGCTAGGCACTGCTGGAGAAGTAAGAACAGACTCTTAAGCAACATTCTCCTGTGGATTCCTAGCCAACCAATAAAAACTTACTTTCATTAGCTCTGTGTGGTCACTCAATACTGTCAATATAAAACATGCCAAGAGTGATGTCTGATAGGGGGTGGATGGCAAGAAAATCAAGGGAATCCATGCTTTTGGCACATCTAGATAATGATGGCAGCTTGATGTCAGCAGGCACATGATGTGATGATCCTGAAATGACCCTGATCATATTTACCCAACCCCTCCACTCGGGCAGGATATGACACAAGGTCAATTTTTTAAGCGAAGTTTAACAGGTTTGAATTCAGAGTTTTCCTTCTCCTAGACTAGTTGCCTCACCAAGGGTGAAGAACCTAGTCTCTCCTACTATTTACCCATAGCTGGAGGGAGAATAATTGGATTCATACCTTTCCCAATGGTATTAGTGCTATGTGAAATGCAATCAGTACAGGATTTGAACTTGTGTCGCCGTGTCCAATTCCTACAATGATAACCTCCTTGAAATGACCCTGATACTGTCAGGTGCTGAGTAGGGATTGCACGTGTCATTGAAAAACACCTGCACACAGAATAAACAGAACTCCTCTGATAGGGATTGCAGATGAATAAAGTTTGTGTCACTTGGAAGAAGCCAACAGTGGCATACTTATATTCTACTTAGGGTTAGAATTAGGCTTGATTTGTTTGGGGTTTAGTGGCATATCAACCCTTGCGAGTCATTTAATTCCAAATCTTGTTTTTTTTTTAAAATGGTATTTGTAAGGGAATAGTTTGGTTTGTTAGTTATTTTGTTTAATGGTATATCGACCCCTGTAGGTCATCCAATGTTAAATCCTGTCTTTTTCTTTTTTTTTATATATGTTTTGTAAGCAAATAGTTTGTAGGTAAGTACTTTTGTTATTAAATGAATTGTTATAGTTTTTTACAGGTGTATGCTTTGTGGATGGTTGCCATTTTACACACTATATTTTTTTTTATATTGGAGGTGCCCATGGTGTAATGGTTATCATCGTAGGAAATGGACACGGCAACACAAGTTCAAATTCTGGACAAGACTGATAGCATTTCACATAGCACTAATACCCTTGGGAAAGGTATGAATCCAATTATTCTCCCTCCAGCTATGGGAAAATAGTAGGGCAGACTGGGTTTTTCAGCCTTGGTGAGGCAACTAGTCTAGAAGAAGGAAAACTCTGAATTCAAACCTGTTAAACTCCGCTTAAAAACTGACCTTGTGTCATATCCTGCCCGAGCGGAGGGGTTGGTAAATATATCTTTTTGATCCGAAGTAGGAAATAATTCCAACCAAGACCAATGAAATATTCAAAAATAGAATATCAAATTAAATAATCCTGGTAAAGAGCTCAATGTAAATAAAATCCACAGAGCATATGATTTTCTCTTTAAAAAACAAAAACAAAAAAACAATAGGTCACTTTAAAATAATAAATTATTTCTATCCTGTTAAAAGCATTGATATAAATCAATGCACTAAAAAATTAACTTAATTAAATTAATTTTATCATTAAAATGAATTCAAAAATCTAAAACTAATGTTAATTATGATAAAAACTTCCTAATTTACAATAGAGTAAAAATCTACCATCAAAGTAGCTCAGAGTAGGAGATCTTTTCAATATTCTCCATTGACTTTCTGGGGTTCAACCTCTATTTTTCAACTTCCAAAAATGCTATTTGACTACTCAAGTGTAAATATATTAGTAAGTAAATATATTTTTTATTAAATCAAGAATCCTTAGTTCATTATAATGATAAAATTAGATTGTCTGAATAATCTTTTTTATAAATGTTTGACTTTTTGACATGTATTATTGTAACTTATTTTTGTCTCAGTTAAATTTGAAGTCAGATGAAACCGGATGTAGTTTTACATGCCATAATATTTTGATACTTATTGTTTACTCGAAGGTTTAGGCTTGCTTTAATACATAGAAGAAATAAGGAGATTTTTTTTTTTTTTTTTTTTTTTAGTCGTCTTGATTTATATCAATGCTTTTAACAGGATAGAAATAATTTATTATCTTAATGTGATCGATTTTTGTTTTTTTTTTAAAAAGAGAATATATATATATATATGAATAAAATAAAATGCTCAGAGATGATGAATTTGGAATTATTCAAGTTGAGAATCTATAAGAGGATTCATATCATTCTCCAGGAGTGCTCAATGTATGATTATTGAGATTATATATATATATATATATATTCATTCCAGAGTGAATATATCAATAATATAATTAGAAGAAAAACTCAACAGACTGTCATTTTGCTATTATAAATTCATTTCAGTTGGCTACGAAAAAAAGGCAGCCAACTTCTTCAGATAACAGTTGCGTAATGGAGAGAGAAGTTCACAACAATACTTATTAAAAAATATATAACTATACATATACATATGTTAGAGAGAGATAAAGAGAGTGAGAGAAATGTGCATGTAGCATAATATTTATAATTGTAAGAAATAGAATTGAGGAGCAGAGTTAAAATACTGAATGAAGCAATGTGCATTTCACTTCATGCTACTGTCCTTTGGAAAACCATGAATCTAGCTCTTCTCTTTTCACGTACATCAACTCTTCATTGGAAGTGTCTCCAAATTTACTCTGAGTCATAGTAACAGTTAGGGTCCCATCTAGGGGTCAAATAGATCTGTTTTAGATAATGCCTGAAATCATTTTGAACAACATTAATATGTTGGGGCTCCTAAAATTTTGATATTGGAACTAAGTATGAACCGTTCACCCGGTTAAAATGATTTTGAATTCATATTTTGGTACCATATATAATTGTTGAAAACCATAATTTAACAATCATGTTTCTGGTCTAAATTAACATAACAAGGATTGACATGTCATAAATCAACCAACTCATACTCTTGGATATATTTCGGGTTTTTGTTTTATTGTGTTATGATCCTTAGGAGAGGTGTTAGAATTATAGGTTAACAGTGATTTTGGTCATAAATAATACCAAACAATATCAGTTTTTATTATTAATAAATTGCTTAAATCATTAACTATGTTTAGTCTAGTTTAGCACAATACCAGAAGTTTGAGGCGCCCAGCGAGAATGAAACTAACTAATAATGGTCTTCCAGCCAAGCTCACTAATTATTTCAATGTGTTTGACAAGAAAAACGTTAAGCAGTGTTTATGCTTTTGTCATTTTACCGGTTCTTAACATTACACTTGCAATTAGCAAAAAAGTGAACAACTTGTGGCAATGAAAAGATAACAGAGTTGAGGTGAATTGAAATGCTGATTTAGTCAGTTGTTGATCATCAGCCAATACCAAATAAACCCACAAAAAAGAGCAGCTGTTTCTCATCAGGTAAAACATGAGTTGGAATAAGGAATATCTAAATCTAGAACACAACCATATTGAGTATTGCACAAAGCAAGGAAAACCCATCAAGAGAAGTGATACAGTAAATCATCTCTTGAGGTAATCACAAACAACCTATCTGCTATCGAGCAAGAAGAAAAATGACGTCTTAGTGAATATTTATGTGTATCATCCAATCAAAATAGATATCATATTAAGTACACTACAGTATTACCCATGAATAAGTACATTACTACTAATATTTTTTACAAAAAGTTAATTTTCTTCTAAACCAAAGACGATAGGATTTTTATCATTATTTCAAGTGGAACATCATGCAATTTAAATCAAGGGCTTTATTATCACCTATAAATAAGTACATTACTAATAAATTTTTTTAATAAAAGTTTTATTTTCTTCTAAACCCAAAATACTGTTTTTATGTATTGTAATATTACTCTGAAATATCTTTAGTACACTGACTAAACATGACCTTTTTAATTCGTTTTTTTAATGCAGCATTAATATTAAACTTCCAATATAAAAAAAAAAAAAAAAAATTCTAACATCAATTTCTGACTCAAATTCATACAAAAAAAAAAAAAAAAAAAAAAAAAAAAAAAAAAAATCCAGTCAGCATTTGGTTTCTTCATTTAATGGCATATTACTCTTTATATAATACCAAAACCATCCTTATAGAACAGTAGTGATACTATTTAACCCATAGCTGGAGAGGAAAAATAAGGGGGTTCAATACCTTTCCCAAAAGTATTAGACTGAATGTGACTGTAATAGTGTACAATGGGAGTTTGAACTCACTTACTTTGAAGCTGCAGTTCAGTATTTTAGACATTACGCTACAGAGACTCCCACAAAAATATATTTTCATCAAAAACCAAGTAAATATATTTTTATTAAATCAAGAATTCCTGAGGTGACTGAATTTGGTTTACTTGAAAAATAAACAAAATAATAAAAATGTCGAAAATTTTAAAAAAAAATTACCTTACTAAGCTTGGCCTGATCGTCTTTATAGTGAACCAACATGGTGATAGCAAGATCCCCACGTTGCCTTCTTGTTCCTTCACAAAGAAGTGGATGATCTGCTTCAGAAACATTTGCTTTTAATCCTAAAACCATTGAAGTAAATATAACAGATTTATAAGATCAAATAAAATAATGGCAATCCAATTGTTTCAAAAATAGAAAAATTTGAACAAAGTATGGGATCACGTTTCTTTAGTTTGTACAATTACCATTAGAAAGCACCACAGTCAATTTCTAAGCAATGCCCCCCCCCCATCTTTCACTCATTCAACATCCAGTCCAAAGACACATTTTGAAAACTTTTAGATATACATCAAAAGACTGAAGTAGGAAGAATTTCATTTAACACACACACACACACACGAACTTTCACCAAAGGACTATTCACTTTTATTACATGTACACATTTTCCTCTAATTTCCATGTGTCACAGAGAAACTTTACCAAAGGACTTTCCCTCATTCATACATATTTTGTTACCTCTCTAAGTTTTCAATTGATTGCACTTCATCTATAAGCAACCACTCCCCAACATTAGAACTGAAAAGTTATTTTTACAGGGATAAATATAAAAAATAGGCATTGCTTTTATTTGTAGGAAAACAATATTAAAGATATATTTTATAACTATCCACATTCATAGCAAGTCTTGGAAAATTGTAAGCATGTTTATATACCTTGGTAGCAATATTGCATCTACTGAAAGTGATGTCAACATACACTTAGGAAAGGACTGTTATTGTCAGGTTATCGCCAATATGGAAATCTGATCTCTCAAATGAAATAAAACAGAAATTCTTTCAAGCTTTAGTTTTGTGAGTACTACTGTATGGTTGCACCACCTGGACTTAAAGTGCTCCTAAAAAAAGCTAGATGAGGACTAGTTGTGTGCCGTTTTGAACAAATCCTGGAAGTAGCATCCCATAAAACAGCAGTTGTCTGGCCACTTGCAAAAGAAACTGTTAGGCAGTGCTGGAGAACTCATAAGCAAAGTTCTCCTGTGGACCCCCCCCCCACACACACAAACAAATGAACATACAGCTTTGTTGGGCCAACAGCAAAAACTTGTATTCATCATTTCTGTGTGGACAATGGATGTAACCATGGGTAATGAACAATAGGGATGGCGAGAGAGAGAGAGAAAATATTGAGGGAATCTATGCTAGCAGCATATAAAGATACACACACATACACACTGTGAGTCACAGAGTGAGATCAAGCTAGTTAGATGAGTTCATTATTGCTGCATTTAGTTTTTAGATGTTGGAGACATGAATGTGAGAAAGAAATAAAACTGACAATAGTAAGATAACTTTCTTTAACATTTCCACAGACTCAAGTGCATTAATACCACAGGTTTGCCTCCAAACTCGGGTTTTGTGGGAGACACCTAGGATTCATGCCAGGTGGGTGTTATTAAGCTAATCGCCTGATCTCAGGTGATCTTTCCTTTCAAGGAATACTTGCTTGATAGAACTAAGTTTATCACTTGGCAAGTGAGGAGCCCCAAAATAAGGAATGCTAAGGAGATCAAGTATTTTTTGTGACAACCATACATTATGAATCTCAATTTGTGTAAGGCCCACTACACTAAAAAGACCTTGAGTCAAAATCTAACCAAGTGGAAGGTTGGATAAATACATTTCCACTGACTCATAAAAGAAAATATAAGTAATAAAAACTTTTCAAACTTGTGAGGATAAAAAAAAAAAGGAGATTCATTCTGGATTTCCTATAACAGACAATCACAACAAAAGCAAGCAAGCATCTAAATCAAAGTCAACAACCATAAAGTTTTTTTTAAAAAACTCCCCAACCTTGAAACCTCATCTCCTGAAATGCAACTTCTATTCCATTGAACTTTATTTTTAATAAACTTGACAGAGTAAAGATTATATTAAGTTAATGTCATGAGTGATACAAAAGTTACAAAGCAGTTGTTTCCAGCTTTTTCAAGGTCCTCTTTACCTTCACTTCTCCTCTCTGTTTAGACCTATCCCCGACAGTCAAGGTCACCTTTAAGATTCATAGGTCAAAACTTGCCTAGCAACTAAAGAGACCATCTTAGGCGGCTATCTGGCACCCATATTATCAAATTGGTGGGTTTCTTCAAGACTTTTCAGTTCCCTTGAATTTATCACACGATTCAGACATGTATTTGCTTCTTCAAAATATGACATCCTCATAATCTTTTTCACTCTGAAGCTATTGGAGAATATTGAACTCTTCTTTACTTAACACCTTATTCTAACTTTATATCTACTGTCTGGGATGTTCTTTGTATTGTTTTTATTCATTGTTTTATATTCTTTTATCACCATTTGTTTAAACAACTGCCTTATTGCTTCATGGCAAAATGAGGGCAGAATAGCAGCCAATTACAACCCTATTACTTTTGTCACACTACTTCAGCTTAAATAGAGTAAAATGTTGACTTTTTTCCCCATTGTTACAAGTGACAATGGTTAAAGTTTAGAATTTTAAGTCTGTTCTCAAAGCCACTTAAGAAACATGACCAAAACAGAATCATTAACATTCTGCAGATTGCTTTTTATTGTTTTCAATGTTTAAGATGTTTTAAAAAAATTATTGTGGTTACTTGTTTCTTGTTCAATTTATCATCATTTACTGGTGTTATAAATACTGAGGCAAAGATTATTGGGAACAAATAAGAAAACTGAATTGAAAATGGTTTCAATTCAAAAGGCCTGACATAGAAATGCAACCTCACTACTATTTTTTCTGACTCTTAAGAGTTTTCTGGGAGAAAAAAAAACAAAACAAAAAAAAAAAAACCAGGAATAATTATTTTTTAATTAAAGGTTTAACTAAAAAAAAGAAAAATATTTCTTGAAATTTCACAATAGAATGTGCAAGTACCCTATGGAAAAAAATAGTGTATCAAAAAAAAAAAAAAAATAAAAAAAATTTTAAGATTGAAAATGATAAGTGGAGAGAGAAAGAGAGAGGGGGAGGTAATTTACAAAGCTCTTTGCTTCGATGTGGCACAAGGCCAAATGAATGGGGCACCCAATGAGACTCGAACTCACTCATGTAGGTTCGCTAGTCTAGCTTGCTAACCTTTACACCACCAGAGAGAGAGAGAGAGAGAGAGAGAGAGAGAGAAAGAATATGTCAATCTTACCCAAAGCAGCTACAGCTGCCTCAAATCCTAGCTTTTCATAACTGGGCATTCGTGTAATCATCTGAACTGAAGACCTGTTAGGTGATTTGCCACTGTTACCACAAGCAGGACTTGCTGAAAACAATAGGAAATAAAAGACAATAGAAAGTCAACAGGGAAAAAAAGGAAGGCAAAGAAAAAAATCAAAAGAAAAGAGTATAACAAGAAAAGAATATTTGAAATAAAATGAAATGTTTAAAATATAAGAGCTAAAAAAATAAAAATAAAATGTGTCATCACTTACCCGGGAGACAAAAGAGGTCAAAAATGAAACTGGCCAATGTCAATGGCAGAAGAGCCTCTCCTCTAGATCGAAGTTTTCCTTCTTTCAATTGTTCAGCTTTTTCTCTCAAAATATTTAACTCTGTCTGACCTAAGGGAATTTTCTTCAGCAGTGTCACAAGTTCAGACTCTTGGTAAGATAATTTTACCTGTAGCAATAAAAATTCTTAGTTGTAAACTATATACAAAGAGAAAGTATAAGTTATTTGTAAATGGTTATTAAACTATGAACAAATAAAAATGCCTTTACCAGTAAATCAAAGAACAAAAACATTCAGTGATTATCTTTAAATTAGGTGAACCAATACCATTAAAAACAAAATATCTGAAATTGCTACTAAGTGAATATAAATACAGAAAAATTGATATCATTTTCTTAATTTAATAACAACCTGACCAATTCTTGTTCAGATGATTACAAATTTTAACAGCAAGTATAGAAACTTCTGTTTAATGCTTCCTGTTTTTTTTCTTTTCAGGTATAGAAATGTCATTTACTGGAGAAGAAAAGGCATTTAAACATTAAACAAAAAAAATTAGTTGTTTCTACACATGCTATTAAAATATGAGATCATTTGAACAAGAATTGATCAAGTTATTTGATTACAAAATAATATAAATTTTTCTGAAACACTGTACATCTCTGATGATATGAAATTTATGGAAACACCTTGTATTAGACCAATTTTTATATTTTATAAATTCATCAGAAGTTTCTTTAGAATATTTCAGAGTTTGTTGGGAATCTAAGGAAAGCATGTTCCAATTTCTTCAGCCTTTGATTCCTCAGTCTTGATACTAAACTGAGTCAAAAGTTTTGCAATATTTCGGTACAGACTAGTTTGCAGCATGTATATCCCATCATTGAAGCAATTCAAGATGTGAAAGGTACCAACTGTACTTGATAGTATAGTAGTAATTGGTGAGCAAACACATTATACATCACTTCATTCCATGTGTGATTTGAAAATTGCGCAGATAAATATACAACTTAGTTTGATTTGGGAACTTAATCTTTAAAAATTTGAACGAGGCCATAAGGCCACAGAAGCAGTTAAAAACATTTGTTATGCAAAAAAGGTGCAGTTGATCACAGTACAGTCACAAATTTCATTCAGGTTGCAAGAACGTTGATGATCAGGCAAGGTTAGGTAGATCTAAAAGTGTGGATTCAAAGGTTAGGAATCAAGGCATAGAGGTAAATTCAGAGAGTATCAGGCTTGGTATTTCACAGTTCAGTATGGTTCATCACCTTTACAACCTTAGTAAAAGTATCTGGAACTGCTGAAAATGTGTCTCATGTTATTAAAATGTTGTAAAACTTTTGACTTACTCTAATAAACATTTGTCTTTGCTAAGCATTCGATTTATATTCTCATTATATCCTAAACAGATCCTTAAATTTAAGTCTTACACATTGATATAAGGAAGCACGTGAGCTAATCATTTTCATCTTAAGAAATAAACATGGAAACCAGAGTTCAAAAGCTGGACAAGGTGGTTTGCATTTCACTTTTATGTTAATGCCCTTGAGAAAAGCAGGAATCTATCTCTTTTCCCAAGCTATAGGTAAATAGTAGGGTAGACTGGGTTCTTAAGTAAAGCAACCAGTCTAAAAAGGAAAATTCTAAATTAAAACCAGGTTTACTCCACTTAAAAAAAATGGATCTTGAGTTACTTCCTGCTCATGTTGGGTAAATACATAAAGAGTAGACTGAACTCTTTATCCCTGATATGACAACCAGCCTAGGAAAAGAAAAACTGAATTCAAACCAGCAATAACTCTGTTTAAAAATTGACCCATGTTACATCCTGGTTATTTTTAAGGGGTTGGGTAAATACACACAAGTGCATAAAATCATGTATCTGCTTTATTTAAAGTGGATAAGATAGAATAAATTTACATAAACCAAAAGACAGCACTTAAGATATTTCAACTCTGGAAACGACAAGACAAAAACGGGTAGTGAATCAATAAAATAAGATTCTTACTTCTAAAACCTTATTTGATGCGGGTGGTCGAGGCATTTCAAGTCCAAACATTCCAATTTTAAAAGCAAGTGAGTGGCACTCAGGGTCTTCAGATAGAACATTACATAGAAAAGCAGCCTTAGCTAGTGTCATACTAGCCAACAGACTAACACCACTCTGAACTTTTTTCTTTTTAGCTGAAACAAATAAAATCAAATTCAAATACAACTTCTGGCACATTTCAAACAATTCAAAATAATAATTCTTCAAAAATTAATTTTTACATGAAGTCCTGCAAATCATTATTGTTAAATTTTAAAAAAAATTGTTTATTTTGCCTCAGTATCACAATCTAACTTAGTATGTACAGTATCATTCTTAAATAAGTAAACATCTAACAATATCTAAATAAAAAGTTAATTTTCTTCTAAACCAAAGATTATTTCTAGTGGAACATTATAAAAATCAAAATGAATATCATTGACTAACCCTACAGCATTTAAATCATGAAACTGAAAATATAAATACCTAATAGCCCAAAAATAAATACACTTCAGTATAAAATTCTATACACTGTAAGTACATTTTCAAATCAAACTTTATTCATTTTTTTTTTGTTGTGGGTAATATATTACTCTAGATTTTGAAGTAGGTAGTTACCGAATACAAGTTAGATGAGGAAAATAGATGGTCAAATAACAAAAATAAAACTTTATAAAAAGTTATCACCAATTCTTCAATTTGTCAATGTTACAGACTGAAAGATACAGGCATAGTCAAGAAATGCTCTCTCTCTCTCTCTATATATATATATGTCATCATCATCATTTGTCATGCCACCAGCACAGATATCCCTGACCCTCTCTCACCACCCCTCCCTATCGTTCATCGCTTCTGGCAGGTCCTCAGAGCTACATCCCGTATCCTCACAGAGCTGCTGTATGTATGTCTGAGCTGGTCGCCCTGTGAGGGGGTTCCAGAGGAGTACATCACTTATGAGCTTGTCCCTACTTCTCCAGCAGTGTCCCGCATGTCTGGTTCATCTAACTTGGATAGTTTTCATGATGGGTGGTGGTGGCTGTACAGCTGCTGCTTTGTGAGGTGTGGCCTCCAGGACTTGTTCAATATTGCTCGCAGCATTCTTGGTTTGTAGCTTTCAGTTTAGCTTTGGCAGTGCTATTCTTTCTGCTTACTTCGTTTATTGTTTGCCATGTTATCCTAGATTGCCTATCTTCTGCCGAGTCTCTAATCTTATCTATCTGATTTTCTATGTATTCTGTCTATTTTTTTAAGGTATATGCTTGCTAATTCATTTTGTGCTTTTTTTAGTTTCAGGGCATTTGTGTTAGTTGGATTCTTCCTATTGCATTTGGAGGCAGCTTTCACATCTACACGTTTTTCTCTAACCGCTAATATCTCCCATGGGACTCTAGATTTAGTTCTGTTTTGTTGTTATGTATTTCATTGCTGCTTCTAGGTGGGCGTTGACGAAATTCTCATTCGTCATTCGGGGTATGTGTTTCTGTCTTCTCCTGTAGTGCATCAAATTTGTTTCTTAATGCTATTACGTATTTATCTCTAATATCCTTGTAATTAAGAAGGGCCCAGTCATAGTGTATGGTGGTCGTTGTTCGGGTGGCGTTCTTTTGTAGGCTCAGTCTATATGTAAAATGCAATAAAATACATCAAAGTAATAATTTAAATACTTTATTTACCTTTAGGAGTTTGCAAATTATTTGTTTCGCCTAAAAAATCAGGAGGGTTGAGCAGAATCTCTTCAGATAATTTTTGAGCTAGTTTGCATGCCTCTTTGTTATGGCCATGAGCATGGAGGGCCTCAGCACGAGCAAACCAAATCTTAAAAAAAAAAAAAAATCATTAGTTATTCTAAAATTATAAAAAGAACACATGTATATCCTACTGCCTCAACACAGAATCAGTACATATACTAGGGCAAGTCAAAAGGTTTTGCAATGTTTTGGTATGCATTAGTTTGTGGCATGTATATCACATGACTAAAACAGCTCAAGCTATGGTAGGTAACTGCTGTGGTTGGTGAACTGACATGTGAATTGTTTCACACCACCATACGTTATTTGAAAGACACACAGATGAATATGCAACATAGTCTAATTCAGGAACTTATGCTTAACAAGTTCAAATTGGATCAAAATAGAAGCAACCAAAAACATTCACTGAGTGAAAGGTGAAGTTGATCCCAATAAGCAGATAGTTCAAGAAATTTTGCTCCAATTACAAGAACCTCAATGATCAGGGAAGGTCAGATAGACCTAAAAGCATAGATTCTAAGTCCAGGCTCAGAGCCACAGATGCAAATTTGGCGTACCGAATTGGAAAATATATCAGGGAGAAATTATAATATATGCTTTTATTTTTTTTTCATAAATGGAAACCCTGCATTGTTTGGAATTGGTTTATAGCAAAAATCATTTTAATCTTTGAAAAAAATATTTGTTTTGAGGGTATTCAAAATAGTGGCAAATCAAATAGTGCTTTTGCAGGCAAAGTAACATTTTTCTTGCAAATGGCACACAGCCAAGCAACACTTTTGTTATTTTTACAGTAGCTCAATGTAAGGCATTTTCCTACTGGCTACTTATTAACCTATTCAATGTTAATGCAATGGAAATATTGATAAAAAGCTCCATCGTGGTGTAAGATTGTATAAAGGTTGTTTTGCAAAATGTTATTAAAAGAGAGTGCTTATATGTTTGATTAGGTTGCTTTGTTTAATGGCATATCAACCTTTGTAGATTATTTAATGCCAAAGCCATCCTTAGAGAAGAATAGTAATGTACTATTTAACCCAGAGATTAGGTGAGAAGGAGGAATAAGAGAATTCATACCTTTCCCCAATGGTATTTGTCCAAAAGTGAAAATAATAGTGTAACTGGAGTTTGAACTCACTATGATGTTCAGGTCCAGTCTATTTTTTTGTCAAAGTGAACTATTTAATGTGCCTCCATACTTAATCTAAAATACAGTATACAGCATAAAACTTTCCTTAGTCATGCAGGACTCAGCAAAAATAAATCATGTGTCTCGAAGATGAAAAAATTGTGAATTATTTTAAATTAGAAAATATTCTAAATTGATAACTAAAATTTTAATTATGGGATGATATTTTATTAAAAACATTCTATTTTCATAAATGCAAATGCTCACTTTAACATTTGTAAGCCAGACAGCTTAATCAGTATTGAAATGTATTTTTAACATAAACACACATGTTCATGAAATGACCTACGAGCAACACATTAATTAAATCATTAAATGTTTGTGTAAAAAACAAACAAAAACAACTGTTATGAAATTAGCTTTATGTACTTACATCTTGTTTGCTGTAAACAGTTTTCAGGCCAGAGAAATAATTTGGTTCTTCTGATTTATCTTTTCGTTTCTTTTCTGCTTCTAAAGATTTAAGGATAGCTTTTGGGTCATAGAAATATACCTGGTACTCATCACTTGATGGCTGGGACTCTGCTGGTAGATTGGGTTCTGAGCGAGGAGAGTCACCTCCCTGTGTGGTATGGCTGGTGGATTTAGCACCATCCTGACTCCCTGATGTGCCCGGCAATGAAGCATCTGAGTCTCCTGCAGTATCCGACACAACCACGGAGAATTTTAGACTACCAGACAAATTTTTATCATAGATGGTACAAGGCCTAAACTCAGAACTTTCTATACTATCCCGATGAATAGATTTATTCTTACCACTGCTACTACTGGAGTTTCTTGTTGTCTCTGTGTCTGATTTATCTGGCTCACAGAAACCTTCTGAGCCAGAACTATGAACAGGGTCAGCATTACCTACATCAAGTGTTACCAACCCTGGTCCTGAGATATTATTGAAAAAGTAATGAGGTTCCCTACGGTCAGCACCTACAGTTGGGTCAAAACCCAGAGCAGAGCGTTTGCATCGAGTGGAATTGTCAGAACTGATGAGGTCCTGGGAACACACAGCCACAGTCTGTACCCGGGACAACTTCTTAGTTTCTGTTTCTTGAATACGACTTATATGGTACTGTGTTCCAAAACCTTCAGAATAGGTGACACCTGAAGAAGAAAGAAAAAACAATATACAAAAGAGAGAGGGCATAAAAAACAAAAAAAAAAACAAAACAAAAAACAGTTCAACTCCTATCTAAGGCTATTCATTACACTTTATGATGATTGCAATATTCAAATCCATCAATATATCACCTCAAATCTTCTTTAACTTCTTCATGTATTTGTCCTGAAATGTGACAAATAAAAGGGTTAATGTCTTTTTAAAACTTTATTTGTCAATTTCATACAAATATTACCCCCTCCTATCCAATCTATTATTTTATTTTCCTCTACAACTACTGTTAAATTTGCATGCTATGTAACTTCTATATAGCATATACATGTAACAACTCGTCAGCTTTAAGATAGTTTAGCACTCCTGCTTGTTGGGAGCGAGTTCTTCCTTGGAGTTTTATTAAAGCTCTGTATATTTAAGTTAAGGCAAGGTTAAGCCTAGAACCAGATTAAGCTTTGATGTGTTCAAAAAAACATATCTTATGTAATGAATAAGGCCTTGTTTCTGAGGTAAAAAATTGCTCTTAAAAAAGTCATTCATTATACTTGCACAATCTGCATATTAGATGTGCACACTATATAAGAACTAATCAGCTTTAAAAGAACTTGCTTCCCCTACTTGTTGCATGTGAATTCTAACTTGGAACTCTACTAAAGCTCTGTATATTTCTCCTGGGTGAGTTACGTATCAATTGCCTGGAGATGCTGTGTCAGTGTAGATTATGAATTGTTGGACCCTTTCAATTTTACTGTTAATACTGCTGCTGCTACTGTATATATTCCAACTAAATGACACTATCTTTCAGTGTCTAAGAAGTGACATGTCATGCTGAAAAAAGGTAAACAACTATGGCACACAGGTAGATTCTCATATAACAGATGACGGATTTGAATTCTATCAAAAAGTCTGTAATTTAGAATCATTAAAAAATGCAGTCTGGTTTTAGGTTCTTCTCCAATCAAATCATTAAAATATTTATAAATTGGAATTAAACATAAAGAAAGGGAATGGAAAAAATAAGTAAAACACTTAATGCAACTAAGCTATTTATTCATGAAATAAATTTACTTTGATCAATAATAATTTTATTTGTTAAAACAATTTATTAGAACATAATTTTGTTTCAAGTAAATTTCATAAGATTTAAAGTTTCTATATGCACTATGGTATTTCTATATGGTCTATGGTATTTCTTTTGGCTCTGAAGCCTGTCTGTAGGTTTGTGAGCAGGTTGTTGGATTCAAGGAACCATATTAGTCTTAGATTGATCATCCTTTCAAGGGTTTTGCAGGTGCAGCTCGTTAAAACTATGTCTATAACTGGTAGGGCTTGTGGGATCTTTTTGTTTTTTGAGGATAGGAATGGTTGTGGCTTGTTTCCAGATGGTAGGGATGTTGCCAGAGATCCAGATATTGTTATATATATATATTTAGATGATATTTTAGAGATATTGTTGGGAGTTCTTAGAGGAGGGTGTAGTGAATTTCATCAGGACTGAGGGCCAAGTTGTTAGATTTGGATATTGAGTCTTGGAGTTCAGTTAGGGTGAAAGGTTGGTTATAACTCTCAGCATTATCAGAGGTGAATTTTATTTTATTCTTTTCCTACAAGATTCTGATCGAGTTAAATTGATTTGAGTAATTTTTTGTAGATGAAATTTGAGCAAAATTTTCTGCAATCAGGTTGGCTATATTCTTTTCATTTGTGGCTTCTGTGTTTCCTTGAGAGAGGTGATTTATTGGGTTGTTGATGTTTTTATTTGTTATTTTCTTTATAAAGTCCCAAATCTTTTTTGGGTTTGTATTAGAATCTATCTTCAAAGTGAAGGTTCTCCAGGAGGATCTTTTAGCTTCTTTGATGATACGTCAATGATGATTCAACAATTCAATTTGACATCGGTCGCTTGTTTAATCACAGTTGAATGATCAAACAGTTCTATTTTAAACAATTCAATTTTGCATGTCATTTGTTTGTACAGAATTGAGATGTTCTATTTGTAGTGAATTTCATCAGGACTGGGGGCCCGAGTTGTTAGATTTGGATATTGAGTTTTGGAGTCTGGTTCTATTTTACCCATAGATAGGACCCTGTCTGGTGTAACCACTCCAAGCCAGAGTGGACCTAGGAACGAGGGCACTGAAGGAGTACTCCGCATTCCCCAAAGTTCTAGTATTACTAAAGCCTCATCATCAGATTGTTTAGTGTCATATCCAGGACATTCGTTTCATTGCTTTTTTTTTGGGGGGGGGTCTTAACCCACTGCAGCATATTCTACAGCCCCAGCCGACAAGGCGGGTTAGTTGGTGTACTGATACATTATGCATTACTTGAAACTTGCATATATGAACATATGACATAATTCTAATAAAGGAATTTATGCTTTAAGACTATGAACTAGGCCATAACGTCTTGGAAGTAACCAAAAACATTTGAGTAGAAAGTGAAGGTGCAGTAACCAGATGGTTCAAGAAATTTTGCTTAAGTTGTAACAACCTCAATTATCAGACATGATCAGGTTGGTGTCAAATTGTTGATTTCAAGGATGTGCTCCAAGTCACAGAGGCAAATCCATCAAGTAGCACTCTGAGAGTATCAGGTGGGCTAGGCATCTCACAGTCCAGTGTGATTCATCACCTTCTAACCTCAGCAAAAGCATCAGGAGTTGCTTAACTGTGCTACATGTTACCAAAATATTACAAAGCCTTTGACTCACCCTAGTAAATTAATGACCATAAAAATCAACATTAAATATTGCAAAACTTTTGACTCACCCAAGTAGTTTCTTGGATAATCTAAAAATAAACTAAACAGTAACAGTATATAAAATTAAAACTACAAGTTATAGTCTACGTCACCATTATTGGTACCTTTTCATTTTTTTTTTTCTTCAGAAATAAATGGAAAATAACCAAATTTATATAAACTTGTATTTTTTATTATTTGCTGTTTTCAATCATGAGTTATCAATTGACCAAATCGGTTTCAACAAATTAATTTTTTTTCTTTTAAGGAGATATTCTACGTTATGTACTGAAATTTCATTGGGACAATTGGGACCAGGACTGTATACTAAATTAATAAATTAAAATTACTATCCTTTTTATTCTTCATTTGTTATTTTCAAATATTATTTCACTTCTTTAATTTTCAAATACATCTTATTTTTTCCTAAAACTATTTTGTTTGTTATAGATAATTGATTTATTATGGCATGTCAACCCATCTAGGGTTATGTTATGCCTAGAAGTTGGGGAATCACATTCACTGTACATTCTTTGCGTAGTTGTTGAAGAGGAACATTTTTTTGCATGTGATTCAATTGAATATGAATCATTTTTTAAACAGAATTTGACCAATAGAGGGAGCCCTAACAGTTATGACAAATCCAGGTTCAGAGTGGACCAGGAAGTAATGGTAATGAATATATACTCGACACTCTTCAGATCTCCATAACTGAAGCCTCACCATCAGATACAGTTTAGTGTCATACCAAGGACATTATTTGTTAAAGAAATATATCTAAATTAGTCTGTATTAATCAATATTCACAAAGTCGTATATAAATATAAAAAATATTTCTAAGGATGATACACAAAATATAAAATGCAGAGTTTTTTTTTTTTTTTTTTTTTTTAAATTCAATATTTATACAAAATTTTATTTTATTTCTAAATCTGAGATTCCAAAACTTATTTAGACACATTTTTTCTACTTCAAAATTCTGAAAAATGTAATTCTTTTACCTGGGATGTCATATTCTTCCCAATCAAGAGAACATGCTTCAACTGCAAGTTTGAAACCAGTGAAGCTTTCAATGTCCAACTTTTTGAGACTTACAGGAGAACTACCAAAACCTGTCCCACGGTTTTTGCGGACTTTGTCAATGGATGACATATGCCAATCACGGAACTTTGCACATAGATCATCTCGTTGGATGGGAGACAATTTAGGATTGAGAGCCGCTAGACGCCACAGAGTAACAATTTCATCACAAAAGCTCGCTGCTGCATGCTGGGAAGCATTTGCACTGCTGTTACTGTTACTACGGTTGCCATGGGTAACATTGCCACTGTATGCACTAGACAGCTTAGTGGCAAACCACCAAACTAAAATCTGGAAAAAAGAAAAAAAAGGAAATAGTAAGCATTTATTCTTTATGCAAGCAAGACATTTTATTATCTCCCTTGATCTAAAAGTGTGAGTCCTTGTTGAGTATAAATGATAACTAACTCGACATTAAACTTAAACTAATGAATTTTAAATATTTTCAAATTAATAAAATATTATAAAAACGATTGAATATTCTATATTTTTCATATTAATTGTACTTTTTAGAGGAAAGTTTAAATTAAAAAATGGTCATTGCATGTATACCATGCATTCAAGAAAACTTAGGAAAAAAAAAAAAACAAAAAAAAAACCCAAACTCATATAGAATACATTCAAGGCCAAATTAATAAAATCTGAAATTCTGTTGAAAATAATCTTAATTAGCATGGCAGAAAATGAATTTAATAATCAAAACTAGAAGCTGCTAATCAAGAAGAAAGACTTCAAAAGTGGAAAGAACATTTCAAGAATCTGCTGGAAAACCCTCCTGAAATCAAACTAACTGAAGAAATTATTCATGACCAATTAGACATTAAATTTGGAATCTGGACACTTTATGGAGGATGAACTCGACACAGTTCTGAAAACAATTAAAAGTAGAAAAGTTGTAGGTCTAGATGAAAAACTCCCTCAAGTATGGAAGACAGAAAGATTTGATGACATACTTCTTCAATTATGCAAAACTGTATATAACCAAAACACATTAGAGAAATGGATGAAAGGCTGCATCCTTGTCAAAGAAATGTGACCTCAGAATCTTCAAAAACTACAGAACTATAACTCTTAGAGCTATAACTGAGAACATTTATATTGCCATATTTTTCAGTTGTAATCGACCTGAAATTGAGAAAATTCTAAGAAAAAAATCATAAGTTTTTGGATTCTGACTATTCATTAAATCATCAGTAAGCATTTAATCTTTATGCAAATAAATTTTGTTTGTGTGTGTGTGTGTGTGTGTGTGTGTGTATATATATATATATATATATTTTGAAAAATATATCAGTCTATATTTCTGAGATGAGGTGGTTCTTCTCACACTGCAGACCACTATACTCATCCATACTGGGTATATTAATTGTTCATACAGAGCAAAGATCGAAGGTAACAGTATATTGTAAGCCAACCTTTACTGGATAATACCTAAAATTCCCACAGACTATACAGTGTAAAGAAAGGGATTGTCTGCTGCTTACCACCCCAAGCAAGAGTTATGATCTAGACACACATCAACAGGAATTTGTCAGCATAAGAAATACCGTCAAAAGAAACAACTACCCTGCAAAAGGATAACATAGGTTCACATCACCAAAGAGAATAGAGTGGTAGATGATGTCAAGAATACTGTTATGGTTTGTCAATCCTAAAAGACAAAGAATTTCAAACTGAAATTGTAGACTTGATGGTTTGTTCAGAATATTTATCATGAAAAAGAATTTATCAATTTTCACTTGTCTTTCATATACCTTGGTAGCAATATGTCATCTACTGAAAGTAATTTATTAAACTCAAATGCACAAGTATTTATGGCAAATAAATGAACACTTTCTCAAGCCCCATTTATTTGCTATAAATAACGTACATTTGGGTTTGAGAACAAAGACTAGAATTTTTTCTGTGGAGATGAGAGAAAGGATAGGTTTATATTCAATATTATGTCTTAGCTAGCTACGTTCAAAATGCATTTATACTTTATAATAAACATATTCACTTGATCATCTTCTACACTAAACTTCTCGCAAAATAATATGAAACAATACCCAAATGGACAGTTTTGTTGGTTGGGCTGTTCGTCTTCTGGTGTGGACCCTGTTGTTTCTTCTCACATCTGACCATGTAAGCATTTCACAGGTTGTAAGAAAAATAAAATAACAAACAAAAGAGGGTGGAAGGAAGAAAAGACAAACACAGATTCAGAATTGCAAAATGCAGGAAGGTGAAGTTGGCACTTTTTCGTATTTTTGTGTGTATTTTTTTATGTGTGGCTATCGCAAGAATTCAAGCGAAAATCCTACACAGCTACCAAAGATGCTGACTCATCTGGTCATCGCTTTCACTGCTCCATGTCGTTGTCCTGAATCCATAATGCCCACCAACTATTCTGGACCTACATCTTAGAGCCGACTGACCAGCCCCACATCTTCAGAGTCTCACACCTGACTGACTAACATCCTTCGTCCTTTTTCTTCCAGTGTCACAGCTCTTTGTGCCAAAATAGACAAAAGGGTCTCTCTAGACACTGACACTGGTCAAAAATGCAGAAGATAAGATCCCTTCTTTGGCCACCCATCTACAAATTTGAACAGAGAGCCCCCCCCCATATATACACACACACACACACACACACACACACACACACACACACACACACACACACACACACAATTAACAGATTATCAACCGTACAGAAATT
>CAUZXS010001104.1:30000-160000 GCA_963585895.1 Sepioteuthis lessoniana | reverse complement strand
TGAATAGAATTTATGTTAAAGAGCAATACTTGGAACCCTTTAACTGTGTGCAAATAAAATCATTAGTGCTTGATAGCAATACTTGAAGCATTTAACTGTATACAAACAAATGATTAATATTCAATGGAATTATTAGTGTTAGATAGGAATACTTGAAACCATTTAACTGTGTGTGAACAAATGAGATCTGTCTTGTTTAAAATGTTACCAAACAAACTATTTATTTACAAATCATATATATATATATATATATATGAACAGGATTTGATATTAAGTAACCTACAAGAGTTGATATGCCATAAAACTCAACCAACCAATCAAACAACTCCTTACAAGCTCTTTGTAAAGGACTAATCACAAATTAGGATATCAAATCAAGGTAAAGAAAATTCTCAGAAGAAATTTCCTATTTTTTTGGTATTTCTGAGAATTTTCTTTTTAGAAATTATGACATTTTCCAACAGATAAGTAAACTTAGACCACAATAATCAAGGAAAATAATAAAATTTTTGGCAAAAGTAAAAAAATAGCAAAGTTTATTCATTCTTTTTTTTCCAATACTATATATATATATGTGTGTGTGTGTGTATATATATATATATATATATATATATATATATATATATACACACACACACACACGCACCCACACACAAGAGAACTAATTCAATCAAGATGGTGGAAACTATGTCTAAGTTGAATATTTTTATATTTTTTTGTTACGGTTTTTTTTTTTGTAGGGTGGGGGTCTGTCTTTGAAAAATATTTCCTGAATAATTTGGTTGCACTTTCTACTTCTTCAGAATCCTGCTCATATTCTTGTAAAATCTGTTATTATTTCAATGGAATAAAGAAATACATCAAGTTTGTTGACATTATTTGCCTTCATTCTATTTTTAGGGTCAGCCTTTAAAACCGATTTGTTTTGTTTGTTTTAGTTTTTTTTTTTTTATATCATTTTTTTTTATTAGTCTCTTTTTGTTTTTCTATCATTTTCTATATTTTACTTTTTTTTTAATTTTTTATTTTTTGATTAGGTTAAAAAAAATTCTTATTCCAGGTCGGCCAATACCCACCCTCATACAAAGGTGTAAAGCCTTTTACTAGAGTAATTGGTAATGTTTATACTCAATGGTCATGTAATGATATGCTCTTCAGTGTCATCTGTCTCTCCTCCATGATTACTTTGCAGTTTTAGCTTTTCTGCAAAGCCCCATGATTAACAGAGATTTTTCACCTATTTGCAGATCCAATGTAATTTGAATCCAATTATTGTATGGATTAAGGTTATCCTGTTGAGGCTATTTCTTCTTTGACTACCTGAGCCATTTTGATGAATAAATATGATACGTCCTTTTTCCGTCCCTCTACCTATACTCATGAACACACATGCGCGCACATACTATGAAGCATCATTTAGCAAATAATTCCGTGTCTTCACCAGTTCTTTCTTCTTCTGGCAATGGAGTTTTTCATTGAAAGTTAAAAGGAAAAAAGAATAAAAAGAAAGAATTGCAGACTTTTCGTCTAAAATTTGATTCCATTCTAACGCTCTGTGTTCTTTCAACAATTTCGGCTAATCCAAAATGGTTTGTTCCAATTTTTCTGCAGTTTGGAATCTTCTTTTGATGGAATGTCCCAGTTTTCATGGGTTTGAATTGGCATTTTCTGCTAAAGAGAATTAATTGATCTTTCAGCTTAAATCTCTTTTGAAATTAGGAATTGCGAATAATCATCATTTGGACACTTCCACATTTTCTAGATTGGCACATGCATATGTCTCTGGGAGTGCATTATTTTATGTCCAAGTGGGTGTATACCTATGAGTGTACCATATATGTGTTTCTGGGTAACCATGTCTGTGTATATGTGCTTAGGACTACATTATGTATTTGTTTCTTAGAGTACATGTCTGTGAGTGTGTGTGTATGTATATATATATATATATATATATATTTATGTGTGCATTATGTATATTTTTTTGTGTCTCTCTCTCTATATATATATCTTTCTGAGTGTTTGCCCACTCGGCTGGGGCTTAAGAATACACTGACTGCACCTCTGCAGAGGGTAAGATCCCCCCACCAACGAGAGTCCTAGGTATGACACTAAACAATCTGATGGTGAGGCTCCAGTGATGCTGGAGCTTTGGAAAATGCAGAGTACCCCTTCATTGCTATTGCTCCCAGGTCCACTCTGGCAGTACCTGATAGGGCCATATCTATGGATTAAACAGAACTAATCTGCATACTTATGCAAAACTAAATTACTTGAAATAGTACTGTTTTGATATTTAAATCGTATATTTATGCTAAACTGAATTCTCAGCAAAAGAACTGTTTTTGACATTAAAACTGTACTATGCTAAATTGAATTATTCAAAAGAGAACTATTTTGACATTCAACTGTGTGGACAAAAACAATACTTATACTAAACTGAATTGTGTGAATTAGAACTTTTTGACTAAACTGGATGGCTTGAAATGGAAATGATTTTGACAGTTAAACTGTGTACTCATGCTAAACTGAATTGTTTGAAATAGAACTGATTATTTGTATGAAAATAGATTGGGCATTAAATAACCTACAAATGTTGATATGCCTTAAAAACCAAAAAGCCAACTAACCAGGTCCACTATATGCGTCAAATAGAACTAAACTGTGTACTTATGTTAAACTGAATTGTTTGAAATAGAACTGTTTTGACATCTAATTGTGTGTAAACAAGAACTATACTTATATTAAACTGAAGTTTTTGAAACTTTTATCAAAATGACTTAATTCAGTGTTAAATGACCCAAAAAGGGTTGATACGCCATAAAACAAAACAACCTGTCTACCAACCGACTTTCTCTGTTTGTGTACATATCTATTAGAGAATTATTTATGTATTTTTGCGTGTGTGCATATATGTCTTAGAGCACATTGTGTATATGTCAGTGAGTGTGTGTGTGTGTATATATCTTGGGATGCATTATATGTATATGTGGTTCTAAATGTATGTCTGAGTGTGTTTTTGCCCTGTCGACTGGAGCTGTAAAATATGTTGATTGCACTTCTGTAGAGGAGGATGACCCCACCTAACAAGTGTTCTGAATATGGCATTAAACCATTTGATGGTAGGGCTCCAGTCCTGGACATTTGGGGGATGTGGAGTACCCTTTTGTTTTCATTACTTCCATTTTCACTTTGACCAGGAGTGGTAGTACTTGTTAGGGTCCCATCTAGGGGTCAACTAGGACTATTCAATCATTTACTATACTTAAAACCATTCAACTATGTGCAAACAAAAGATTAATATTAAATAGAATCATTCAAGTTAAATAGCAATACTGTGGACAGAAAATTGATTGATATTAAATTGAATTTTTAGTATTAGCAATATTTGAAACCACTTTGTGCCTTGGATATTACATTAAACTGCATCTGATGATGAGGTTCCAGTTTAGGGAATATAGAGTACCCTTTCATTATTATTACTCTCAGGCCCACTCTGACCTGGAGTGGAAGTACCTGTTAGGATCACATCTATGGGTCAAATAGAACTGTTCAATCTTTTGTAAGGGATTATTAGTAGTTATTTGAAACCATAGAGCTTAGGTTAGCAATATCTGTAACTAACTGTGCAAACAATGAATAACAATGCTTGTAATCATTTAACTGTGTGCTAGCAAATGATTGATATTAAGTAGAATTATTAGTGTTAGATAGGAATACATGAAACCATTTAACTGTGTACAAACAAATGAGCTCTAACTCATTTAAAAATAAAGTTACCTAAAACTATTTACTTAGAAATTTTATGGCACATGCAAAATTGGAAAAGAACTTTTAAAAGCAAGTTCCTAATTAAAATGTATAAAATATTTCTGAAATGATTTAAAATATCTTAAACTATTCTAAAAAGGAGGTCTCTTTGTTTTGTTTATGTCTCATCAAAGAATTTTATACTATAAAACTAGTATATGAGGAGTTCAAGACAGAAGTTATGGACAACAGTCGTGCATTGTTGTTGTCCACAATTTCTGTCTTGAACTTAGACATTTCAAAATTAAATACACTTTTAAAAGCTCTTTTCCAAGATGTGTGTATATATATATATATATATATATATATATATATATATATATATATATATATATATATATATATAAACACACACACAGAGGATTAGATATTAGATAATCATCAAGAGTTAATGCATACGAGTGTACTACGTATGTGTTTCTGGTTGAAAGTGCCTGAGTATACGAGTATATTACATATATGTGCTTCTGAATGTATTTACCTGTGAGGGGATTTATATACCTATTAGTATATTATGTATAAGTTTCTGGGTGTAGTCTGTCTGCATGTGTGCATTTTATATATATATATATATATATATATATATATACATATGATTGTATGTGTTTCTGAGTGTAAATGGGTAGTGTGTATATCTTAGGAGTGCATTATGTACATTATTCCTTATAAATAATTTTTCCAATTCTTTATAAAAATTTACTTTTCTTCTAAATCAAAGATACCAGGATTCTATTATTGTTTTATATTTTGTTATTTATTTTTATCTTATTATTGTTTTATTACTCCTTGAGATTTTTCAGTGTTAGCTGATAGTCTTTCACTGGAGTTTGAGTGACAACAAGTTTCTTAAAGTGTCTAGGCCTCTTCTCAGTATTCTGGCCAATCTCAATTATGCTGTAGTTTGGATTGTCTCCACTTGCCCTCTTATTTCCAAATCCTCTAGTCTTTTTACCAATCCTTTTGTGGCTCTACCAAGAGCACCTATTACAATTGGTATCATCATCACTTTCATGTTCCACAGTTTTTTACAATCCCTAGAAAGGTCCTGGTACTTATCCTTCTCTTCGCTTCCTTGCAATTGTACTCTGATCAGCCGAGACGGCAAAGTCCACAATTCGGCAATTTCTCTCTTTTTTTTTTTTTTTCTTTTTTTTTTAAATTTATTATTATTATTATTATTATAAGGTCTGGTCGTCTAGCTAAGATCAAGTGATCCGTTTGTATCTAAAAGTCCCAGAGGAGTTTGTGTGTCTCATTCTCCAAGACAGATTCTGGGTTGTGCATATACCATTTGTTCGTATGGTCAGATTTAAATTACCTTCCCCACCCAATCATGTCTAGTCTTATACTCTTTTTGTGCTAATTTGCAGCATTTGTTTATTTTGTAATTGACAGTTTTGTCTCTATCGCCACATAACTTGAACCTGCTGTTTTGTTGCGTCTTATCTATCCTCGTTTTGATATAATTGGTTCTTATGGCATTATTATTATCATTATTATTGTTGTATTATTTTTATTTATTTTTATTATTTTATATTTTATTATTGTAGTATTATTATTACTTATTTTTATCAATTATTGTGATTTATCATTTTTTTTATTATTGTTTTATATTTTATTATTTCTGCTAAAATATCATACTATCAAAAATGAATATTATGCACTATTTATTAAAAAGTTCTTCAGCATTGAAACTCTGTAATTAAAAATAAAATTGCATAAATATAAGAATGAATGAGTAGAGTGTTTGCCAATGACCCAGCAGACTGGGGTTCAGTCCTTGGTCAAGTCATATCAAAGACTCAAAAAATGGGACTTGATACTTAATTAACACTCAGCCCTATAAGGTACCTATCAAGGATAAAGTGGATCAATCCAAGGAAAGGAGGACTGCCCTTCCCTACACCTCGGTGTAATAACTATTGAAAAGAGAGCCTTCACGTTGCCAACTTTTCTTCACTTTATATATTCATAAACCAACCCATTGGCAAAATGGTTAGAGTGTTAGCCAATGGCCTGGGAGACCTGGGTTCAATCTCAGTTCGAGTCATACCAAAAACTCAAGAAAGGATACTTGATGCCTCCTTGCTTAACATTCATCATTATAAGTTATGGTTCAATAGTGAGTGGATCAATTGTTGTCGAGTCTCATGGACCCAAGCAAGAACATAATGAACAAACAAAACACCTTTCTTTATGAAAATATATCTTTCATTTTATTCTCCAAAAGGGGCCCTCTGTTTGTTATTAGTTTGAGAGATAGATGGAGAGACATATATTCAGATAGAAGACTTCTTCTTCCCATATCTTCTTCCAGGAGCATGGGGGTGCCAACACTTGCAGCCCATTGCAAGCTCGTCAGAGACACCTCTGATCAGCTGCATGTCCCATGGTCGACTTTGATTCTCTGCACTCTGTCCAAATCTGACCACATGGTTCTCATCATGTAATCTCCTTTCGGTTACACACCTGTTGTACCCGACCGCCTGTCCTGTTTACTAATCACAATGTGACAGCTTGTCAAAGCACATGGGGTCACTAGGAATGAACCGAAAATCCATAGCATATGTTATATAACACAATCCAGTGAAAGGAGTATCGCCATCTCCTACATCTCAATGTAGTAGCTATGGGTCACTCTCAACTACAGTCAGCCAACTTACATATTCATATTTCTAATAAGAGTTTTGATTTAGACTGAAATTAACTTAATAAAAAAAATGTACTTGTGTATGGAGGTGGGAATGGTGCAACAGGTACTAACAAAAGAAATGGCAATGGGAACCTGAGTTCAAATCCTGATTGATGCTATTTGCATTTCACTTTATGTCAGCTCAGTTGGCTGTGGCTGTAGAATACACCGACTAAATCTCTGCAGAGGAGTTAGACTCCTCACATGAGTGTTCTGGATATAAGTTTAAACCATCTGATGGTGAGGATCCTGCTTGGAGATTAAGGGAATGTGGAGTACCTCTTCATTGCCATTGCTCCATGATCCACTCTGGCCTGGAGTGGTAGCACCTGATAGGGTCCTATCTATGGGTCAAATAGAACAGTGTGTAAACAAATGACTGATGTGAAATTGTGATTGTTCTTTAACAATACTTGAAACCCTTTAACTGTGTACAAAATAAAGGGCTCAGGCTCATTTAAGAATGTTATCTACAGAATATGTTTACAAATCATATATATAAACAATGGTTGATATACCATAAAACCAATCATTTTATGTGAATACCTTTGGGAAAGGTATGACTTCATCTCTTCTATCTCCAACTCTAAGTAAATAGTTAGGCAGAATGGGTTCTGCCATCTTTGTATGGCAGCCAGTCTAGGAGAAGGAAAATTCAGAATTCAAACCAGCTGTACTTTGCTTAAAAATTGACCCTGTTCCACATCCTGCTCTTGGTAGAGATGTTGTGTAAGTACATATATAGTGTAATGGTCATCATTGTAGGAAATAAAATTTCAAATCCTGGATAGGCTATTTGCATTTTATTTTGCACTAATTCTCTTGCAGAAGGCATGAATCCATCAGTGCTCAACCCTTCCAACTATGAATGAATTGTAGGGTGGACTGGGTTCTTTAGCCTTGGATAGGGAACCAGTTAAAAAGAAAATCTCTGAATTCAAACCTGCTTAAAAATTGACCTTATGCCACATCTTGACCATAGTAGAAAGTCTGGGTAGATACATACATATGAGCAATAATGTGTGTGTCTAAATGGGTGTGTGCATATTTTGTGTATGTGTTAGAATTGTTCTTGTTTAGTCGAGGAAACAGGATTAAAGAGAACAAGAGCAATGGATTTTCCGAACCATTAACCTTGCAAATATAACCAGAAGAGCCTTAATCTTTTTTTTTACTTTTCAATGCATTTTATTGTGATTTGCGTTCCTCTTTCAGTTCTTATACGTGTTTGGCAAATCCTTGCATTCAAATTGGCTCTGTTATACTGATTTTACATTGATTTTATGTCGTATACCCTGACAGAAATTAACTTTCATCCCTTTTAGGTCTGATAATTTGAAGTATTCCTTAGTTATGTTAAGTCCCAGGTTTTCTGTATTTTCTCGGATGAAGGAAGGAAAGTAACACAAAGAAGAAAAGTTTTAGTTTATTTTTTTTTACACAATCGAATATAGAGAAAAATTGAAAAAAAAGTTAATTTAAAGAGAAGAATTTCATGTAAAAGAAAGTCAACGTTATAACGTTTCGGTTCCAATGAACTTTCCTCCGGACTAGGAAGGATGATATCAAGTGACATTATATCAGCCTTTCTAGTCCTGATGATGGTTCATTAGAACCGAAACGTTATAATGTTGACTTTCTTTTACATTAAATTTTTCTCTTTTGATGACCTTGTTTTTTCAATATTTCTCTATATTTCTTTAGTTTGAGTAGAGCAACCTTCTTTAGTTCAAATGATGAGACTGATGAGTGATATCTCAAGGAAGAATCAACTGATATGACATAATGTCTTTGTGTGATTAGTGGAATAGGAACGCTCTACCCCAAAGAATTGAATAATGATTACAGTTTGTAATTCCCAGGAGTTGACTCTCTACAGCTGATACCTGAAGAGGCTTGAGGGCCGAAACATTGTGATTATAAAACAGCCAAAATGAAGACACAAGTCAGAGTACATAAGTGGATAAGAATCAAAATTTCTCATATCAGAAATTCAGAAGAAAATTAACATATTGTAGATGGAAAATTTGCAAAAGAAATTTAGTTATTTAATCTCATAATGTTTGTATATATATATATATATATATATATATATATAAGGCGATTATCTTGTCAGTTATATTAAACAGCATCTGATGGTGAGGCTCCACTTCTGCAGCTCTGGGAAATGTTGAGTATACCTTCATTGCCATTACTCTCAGGTTAACTCTAAGCTGAAGTAGAAGTACCTGTTTGAGTCTTATCAATGAATCAAATAGATCTGTTTAAAAATTATCTGTATCAGATCGGAATACATACAAATATATGACCATGTGCAAACAAATAATTATTATTAAATAGAATTATTTATGTTAGAAATGCTTGAAACCATTTATCAGTATACAAATTATTTGTATTAGATTGGAATTCTTGGTATCATATAAGTCTGCAAACAAATGATTCTCAAAGACTCTATTTACTTCTCTCAACCATCACAGCTTCTTTGAATCTATTGCAGTTACCATTTTTGTCTTTTGAAAAACAGAATTAAATCAGTTTTTTTTTTAAAGTGAAATTTCATCAACCTATAATCATATCTTTCTCTTTCAAATGAAAAAAAAATGGAAAGACAGACTTGTAAGTATGTATCCTATTTAGCAAAACACAATGAAAAATTCTAAAAGAAAAATGCTTCTCAAGTACTTAAAAAAACTCAAAATTGGAAAGAGGGGAATTCCCTATGGTATTGTGCTGGACTGCTGAATCATAGTAAGCGAGTTTGAACTCCAGTCATGCTATTACATTCACTTTCAGACTAATGCCCTTGGGAAAGGCATGAACCCCCTTATCCCTCTATGTTAGACTGCAACATCGTAGTGAGTGAGTTCAAACAACAGTCATGCTATTACATTCACTTTCAGACTAATATCCTTGGAAAAGGCATGAACCCCCTGATCCTTCTATGTTAGACTGCGACATCATAGTGAGTGAGTTCAAACAACAGTCATGCTATTACATTCACTTTCAGACTAATATCCTTGGGAAAGGCATGAACCCCCTTATCCCTCTATGTTAGACTGCAACATCGTAGTGAGTGAGTTCAAACAACAGTCATGCTATTACATTCACTTTCAGACTAATATCCTTGGAAAAGGCATGAACCCCCTGATCCTTCTATGTTAGACTGCGACATCATAGTGAGTGAGTTCAAACAACAGTCATGCTATTACATTCACTTTCAGACTAATATCCTTGGAAAAGGCATGAACCCCCTTATCCCTCTATGTTAGACTGCAACATCGTACTGAGTGAGTTCAAACAACAGTCATGCTATTACATTCACTTTCAGACTAATATCCTTGGGAAAGGCATGAACCCCCTTATCCCTCTATGTTAGACTGCAACATCGTAGTGAGTGAGTTCAAGCAACAGTCATGCTATTACATTCACTTTCAGACTAATATCCTTGGAAAAGGCATGAACCCCCTGATCCTTCTATGTTAGACTGCGACATCATAGTGAGTGAGTTCAAACAACAGTCATGCTATTACATTCACTTTCAGACTAATACCCTTGGGAAAGGCATGAACCCCCTTATCCCTCTATGTTAGACTGCAACATCGTACTGAGTGAGTTCAAACAACAGTCATGCTATTACATTCACTTTCAGACTAATATCCTTGGGAAAGGCATGAACCCCCTTATCCCTCTATGTTAGACTGCAACATCGTAGTGAGTGAGTTCAAACAACAGTCATGCTATTACATTCACTTTCAGACTAATATCCTTGGAAAAGGCATGAACCCCCTGATCCTTCTATGTTAGACTGCGACATCATAGTGAGTGAGTTCAAACAACAGTCATGCTATTACATTCACTTTCAGACTAATATCCTTGGGAAAGGCATGAACCCCCTTATCCCTCTATGTTAGACTGCAACATCGTACTGAGTGAGTTCAAACAACAGTCATGCTATTACATTCACTTTCAGACTAATATCCTTGGGAAAGGCATGAACCCCCTTA
Source organism: Sepioteuthis lessoniana (assembly GCA_963585895.1). NCBI lineage: Eukaryota > Metazoa > Mollusca > Cephalopoda > Myopsida > Loliginidae > Sepioteuthis > Sepioteuthis lessoniana. The sequence continues at coordinate 149,497 of CAUZXS010001104.1, read as the reverse complement.
TCCCTCTATGTTAGACTGCAACATCGTAGTGAGTGAGTTCAAGCAACAGTCATGCTATTACATTCACTTTCAGACTAATATCCTTGGAAAAGGCATGAACCCCCTGATCCTTCTATGTTAGACTGCGACATCATAGTGAGTGAGTTCAAACAACAGTCATGCTATTACATTCACTTTCAGACTAATACCCTTGGGAAAGGCATGAACCCCCTTATCCCTCTATGTTAGACTGCAACATCGTACTGAGTGAGTTCAAACAACAGTCATGCTATTACATTCACTTTCAGACTAATATCCTTGGGAAAGGCATGAACCCCCTTATCCCTCTATGTTAGACTGCAACATCGTAGTGAGTGAGTTCAAGCAACAGTCATGCTATTACATTCACTTTCAGACTAATATCCTTGGAAAAGGCATGAACCCCCTGATCCTTCTATGTTAGACTGCGACATCATAGTGAGTGAGTTCAAACAACAGTCATGCTATTACATTCACTTTCAGACTAATATCCTTGGAAAAGGCATGAACCCCCTGATCCTTCTATGTTAGACTGCGACATCATAGTGAGTGAGTTCAAACAACAGTCATGCTATTACATTCACTTTCAGACTAATATCCTTGGAAAAGGCATGAACCCCCTGATCCTTCTATGTTAGACTACGACATCATAGTGAGTGAGTTCAAACAACAGTCATGCTATTACATTCACTTTTAGACTAATATCCTTGGAAAAGGCATGAACCCCCTGATCCTTCTATGTTAGACTGCGACATCATAGTGAGTGAGTTCAAACAACAGTCATGCTATTACATTCACTTTCAGACTAATACCCTTGGGAAAGGCATGAACCCCCTTATCCCTCTATGTTAGACTGCGACATCGTAGTGAGTGAGTTCAAACAACAGTCATGCTATTACATTCACTTTCAGACTAATATCCTTGGAAAAGGCATGAACCCCCTGATCCTTCTATGTTAGACTGCGACATCATAGTGAGTGAGTTCAAACAACAGTCATTCTATTACATTCACTTTCAGACTAATATCCTTGGAAAAGGCATGAACCCCCTGATCCTTCTATGTTAGACTGCGACATCATAGTGAGTGAGTTCAAACAACAGTCATGCTATTACATTCACTTTCAGACTAATATCCTTGGGAAAGGCATGAACCCCCTTATCCCTCTATGTTAGACTGCAACATCGTAGTGAGTGAGTTCAAACTCCAGTCATGTGTTGCATTGTCATCTGCTGATTCATGCAGGAATACACATATATACTGGATACATACCGACGCAATGATAACAGACGCATGACAAACGACAGACGCACGAAGAAAGGACGCTGAAGACTTCTTTTCAAATATATTTACCTCTCACTTTATTGCAAGGGTTTGAAAGTGTTGTTTAAGGGTTTGCCTGTGAGAGGATGCTGGAGACCGAACGTAAACTTCATATTTTGACCCCACTGTTATGACCGTCACGTTGTGTCTTTCTTTTTGTCTTAGATGCTCAACCAGAGGTCTTGGGGTCCACTCCATCGGGGCTTTTCCGAGGGCTCCCTCAGTCAGGTGTGGCCTTCCCTACCACATCTGGTCGCTACTGTCTGGAAGTCTGCTGGCAACTGCATCGGGGGTTTCCGAGGTCCTCCTCGGTCGGGTGTGGCCTTCCCTACCACATCTCGTTTCTAACCCTCTGGGAGTCTGCTGGCAACTGCTTCGGGACCCAAACTCAACTGAGTTAAATAACTCAACGCCCACACGATCGCCTACTGGATCTTTGAAATCGAATGTTTAATCGTCATCAAGCGGAAATAACTGTCATGTAGTTCAGAGGTTACTCTCTTCCGGTGCATGACTGTAATGGCACAATGGGACCTTCACCTTTTCCCATATCATAAGCCTTAATCCGCCCACGCGATCTCTTTCGATTACTGGCCATTGGAATGTGTCACTTCCTTCCGGTGTATCACCTAGGAATAGCATTTTTGGGACTGGGTCGAAAGTCAAAATATAACACATGCTATTACATTCACTTTCAGACTAATACCCTTGGGAAAGGCATGAACCCCCTTATCCCTCTATGTTAGACTGCAACATCATACTGAGTGAGTTCAAACTCCATTCATACTATTATGTTCACTTTCAGACTAATACCTTTGGGAAAGGCATGAACCCTCTTATCCCTCTGTTAGACTGCGACATCATAGTGAGTGAGTTCAAACAACAGTCATGCTATTACACTCACTTTCAGACTAATACCCTTGGGAAAGGCATGAACCCCCTTATCCCTCTATGTTAGACTGCAACATCATACTGAGTGAGTTCAAACTCCATTCATACTATTATGTTCACTTTCAGACTAATACCTTTGGGAAAGGCATGAACCCCCTTATCCCTCTGTTAGACTGCGACATCATAGTGAGTGAGTTCAAACAACAGTCATGCTATTACACTCACTTTCAGACTAATACCCTTGGAAAAGGCATGAACCCTCTTATCCCTCTGTTAGATTGCAATATCATAGTGAGTGAGTTCAAACTCCAGTCATGCTATTACATTCACTTTCAGACTAATATCCTTGGGAAAGGCATGAACCCCCTTATCCCTCTATGTTAGACTGCGACATCATAGTGAGTGAATTCAAACTCCAGTCATTCTATTACATTCACTTTCAGACTAATGCCTCTTGGGAATGGTATGAACCTTCTTATTTCTCCAGCTATGGGTTAAATAGTACCTGTAGTTGTAGTGCCACGAACAATCTTACCTTGAAGAAACAGAATGTGTTCTCTCTCTGCTACCGGCTTGTGGAAACCAGAAGAAGAAAAGGACACAAGAGGTGTGACTTGTTTTATGGAGGAAAACATGATAAGCCCACGGGAAGTGGTGAGATTTGATGAACATAAAAGAGACTAAGTTTGAAGTGGAAAAGGGCAGCATTTTGCTGATGTCTGATTAGTGAACATCCATCAGAACATTTTGCAAGTTAAGTAAGTTGACTTGTGCCCTATAGGTTGATTCTTCTTTGACTAGACTTCTGAAACCAACTAGGGAAAGGCTTGAACCCTCTTATCCCTCCAGCTATGGGTTAAATAGTACCATTACTGTTTTCCTACAATGATGGTTCTGGAATTAAATGACCCATGACGGTTGATAGGCCATTAAACAAAGAAACTAAGTGAAACCATCTGCCACCATATAATAAAAGAGTAATTAGAGTTATCACAACCAAATTTTCTGAAATAATAAATATATAATAAATAATAAATAAAATGTATAGCATTATTGCCAAATGAAAAATAATGCTGTCAAAAAAGAAAAAAACCCAAAAAACAATGTTTAAATTGATAGATTTCTAAAGTGTCCTTCATTTAAATTTTTATTTTTTTTCTCTTGAAAATTCCATTAATTTTTTCACAGAACAATATTAACTCCATAAGAAAAATATAAAAAAATGTAATTAATAAATCATTTATGTGGATTTATCTTTTATATTTGGTTGTTTGGAAAATAATTTCCAATTTTAAAATAAACTTTTATTCCTAAATTAATGAATTGAAACTGTGTTTTAATTAGTCAAAATATGATACCCAAACATCAGTAAATTTCTGTCATCAATTATAGCTCGATGATGAAACTTTAAAAGTTTTGATGCCAAGAAATCTTTAAATGCTGCTTCTACTTCTCCTCTGGAACTGTCTGTTAACTATACTCTTCCCTGAGTGAAACTAAGTCTCTGGTAGGAGTTGCAAATTAATTAATATTTCAATATTTTAGATCTTATATTCCATTTTGAACTACAATAAAATTATTCAAATCTACTTTTATTTTCTATCTTTAATTTGACAGCCTAAAATCAGCAAAAAATGAAAGGTAGTAACTAAACCATTTGAATAAATCAGAAGGTTTGGTTGGGCTTTTTTGTTTATTGGCATAACAACCTTGATGGGCTATTTTATGGCAAGGCCATCTTTGTTGGAGAACAGTAGTGGTACTATTCAATCCATAGCTAGAGAATAAGAAGGTTCATGGCTTTCCCAAGAGTATTAGTCCCAAATGGAACATAATAGCCTGACTGTATTTTGAATTCACTTACTATGATGTCATAGTCAAGCACGTCAGCAGCTACGCCATGAAGACTCTCCCATAAACCAGTAGCATGAAATGTGCATTTTAAAATGTTTGTTCATTTGGGTTTTATGGCATATCAACCTTTGTAGGTTATTGAATGCCAAATCCATTTTTTATACAAATAAACAGTCCTATTTTAAACAATTCAGCTAAGCATAAGTACACAGTTTAATTGTCAAAAACATTTCTATTTCAAGCTATTCAGTTTAGTCAAATAGTTTCTAATTCAAATTATTCAGTTTCACATAGATACAGTTTCAATGTCAAAAACTGTTCTATTTCAAGCAATTCAGTTTAGCATAAGTACACAATTAAGTTCTATTTGACCCATAGATAGGACCCTATCAGGTGATTACCACTCTGGGCCAGAGTTGACCAAGGAGTGATGGCAATGAAGAGGTACACTGAATTCCCCAAAGCTCTAGCATGACTTGAGCATCACCTTCATATTGTTTATTGTCACATTCAGGACATTGGTTAGTAGGAAGAGGGGGGTCTTACCCCTTTGCAGAGAAGCAGTCAGTGATTTTCTACAGCCCCAGCTGACTGGGCCCAAAATGTTACGTTAGATGTATATCATTGAATGGTAGTTGAATCCTAAACAAACATTAAAGTTTAAAATAGGAAAAACTGCCATTACTTTTGAAGCAGCACCTCCCAAATATAGTGTTAGCAGGGGAAAAATATCATCTTCAACTGACTTTTACATTTTGCCATAGTGTAAATGTATAAGGTATATATACTCGTTAGAGTAGGTATAATTGTAAAAAGAAGAAAAAGAAAGAAAAGAAGCCTTGGGAACTTATTTTAACTGGTTACTTATAAAAAAATTAATTAGCTTTCACCTTGCAAACAATTACTTTTAAATAAGTTATTATCAACTGAATTTTGTTTATATATAATGATCAGAACTTACTGCTAAAAATGGTCTAAATAAAATATAGTGTTCTCTACTCATAAATGCATATATATATATATATATATATATATATATATATATTGTAACAGTGTTGGTTGTCACTAATTCACTTTGCATGTTTGTGGAAAACTAAATATGATATAATTTGGAGAGTGCTCAATATCTGTGATCAAGCTATTATATAATAAGTAGATATATATTAGATTTTATATATATATTTAATACCACGGAAACTTGTCTGCAACCTTAGGTTTCATGACATTTTATAAACAACAATCATCAGGCAAATAACAAAAGATAATGAAAAAATTGAATAAAATAAAAAAATACAGTCAAAAGCCGTTAGAATTGTGTACAACTCTTTATGTGTGCTTGTGTGTGTGTGTGTGTGTGCTCGTATGTTTGTGTTGGTTATATTTGCATATTATTGTGTATGGATGTATAAGTGATGTTTAGTATATGTGTATATAAAGATGCTTACACAGCGTGATAAATTTGAGGTTGTCTTCTGGATGTGTGAGACACTATATGTAGCCGAATTTGCTACAGGATGACCAAAAAAAAAATTTTTATTTGTTTCTTTATATATTTGTGTGCATGTTTGTGGTGGTGATTTTAACTTAGGTCAAAGAAAGTAAGGTTTTGATTTGTAAGCGTAAATTGGTGAGTATTGTATGGTAGGCAAGAAAATCAATAAATATCATGGTGGAGAGATATGATATATTGTAATATACTATGGAATATTATGCAATATTGGTAGTTTATGCTGGAATGTGATTTGTGTTAGATTACAATAATAATTTGTATTAGTTATAATGTGTTAATGATATACAGCATTATCGTAATTCATGATTATATGTATGTAAGGAATATAATGAATATAATGTTAAGACGTTGCAATAATTGTATGTATTAGCTATGTCTTTTTTTTAAATGTGTGTGAGTGTGTATGGTGATGATTTTAACTAACGAGTTAATTATCATCATTTAAATAATTAAGGAAATGAATATATATGATGTGTAAGCATGATAGGTCTGGAGTGTAAGGGTAACAGGTGGGGAATTGTGATGCATTACAATAGTTTTTATTGGCTATCTGTATTGTTGTTAATGTTATATTACATGTACATTATTGTAATATATGACTGAGTGTATGTGGGAGATATGATAAATATATTGTGTGGTGGCCTATTACTTCCACTCATGAAAACATGGCTAACATTGTGTCAACAGGTTGTGTAAGTGCATGAAGAAGGATATGGCGATTAATGGAGGAAGGTGGTACTTACAGTGTATCAGGTGTGATGTGGAGTCATTTGTGGGGTGTTTATTGAACTACAGGTGGTATAGGTAAGATGGATGGGTTATCTGTATGGGTCGAAGTGTGAGAGATGTTTGTTCTCACGTCTGCATTTGGATAGAATTTCTGATTTTTTTGTTTAGCAGATTGTTTTGTAATGGGTAAGTGATAATAGCTAGTTTTTCATAGAGACAAAGAAGGCATTTTCTTGATGTCTTGTTGTAGTCAGGTGCTAGTTTTCTTATTTCCCAGGTGATGGTGGAAGAGATTTTCATGTCTTTTAGGCACCAAAAGGATAAAGAAATGTTAAATGAGTAATTTCTGTTTGCAAAAGAAAGTTTGTGGTTATATATTCTTTGTTTTATGGTACCCTCCATTGCACCTATGTATTACTTAACTGAGCTGTTGGTTTTTACTGTGTCTCTGTATACTACATTTTTCTGTAGGCAGTTTCCTAGTAGGGGCAGGTATTTTTATCCCTACAATTGCATTGATTGATGGCATGTGTGGTAATGTGGATGGATTCGATCTTTTTGTAGTGGCTTTTTATTATTTGAGACATGTTGCTTGTGCAACTGTAGCTGACCTTAATATTGTTTCTGTTGAAGATTTTATATAGAGGGCTATAATTGGGGAAGTGTTTGCTTATTAGATTTAGGAAGTTCCAACCAATTTTTGATGTTATGCATTTGTTGTAAGGTAGGTTGAACCAAGTTATATTTCTATTCCTATGTTTCGGTTTGCTTTTTGGTCGTGTATATTCTAGTGTTTGTCTGTAACCGCTGTTTTTTAGTGTGTTGTCATATATGTGTTTGTATTTGTTGAGAATGCCGTTATTGGAAGAATTATCGGATAGTCTGCGGCTAATTGATATTGGGATTTGTTTGATAACTGAGGGTGGGTAGCTTGAAGAAGTGTGTATGTAGATGGGTGTATCATTCTCTTTTTTAAAAGGTTCGAATGTGCCTTTATTTAAGTTTAATGTTACATCCAAGAAATTTACTATTTTTAGATTAGTGTATATGGTTATTTTAAATCCCAGCAATTTCAGTGTGTTAGATATCCTTTTCCAGTAGCTGTCTAGTTTAGGTCCGTTTGGGTTCCTAATGATGATTAGACCATCGTCTCTATAGTCCCATATCAGTGTTTCAAAATATGTTTGAAAGTTGGGAAAGAATCAGGGCACCGACCAGCTCGCACTCACACACACACACACACACACACACATATATATATATATATAACATTTTCACATATTTCTATCATACTGTCAGATTTACCACAATCTATCATTTCCACACACACACACACACACACACACACAGACACACACACACACACACATATATATATATATATATATATATATATATAATAGGATGAATTAAGACTGAGTTTCACACACCTGAAGTTCATATATATATATATATATATATATATATATATATGCAGATTGTGTAATGCTGATTGTATGATAGTTATTGACATAGAAAAAGCAAGCCAATTATGAATTCCCATTGTGGCTGCTGGTCTTAATGTTGTGTTCCTGCTTGTTCAAAGACAAAATACCACGCTGCTAGTTCATAGCAAAGTAGCACAGGATTTGTTCTTAGTTCACCATAAGATGGCTCTTAGTCAGTTAAGGATAAGGTAAGTTCTGCTTTGCTTTGCGTGATCAATGTGTGGCCCAAGAAAATCTCCACCCACTTCTTACTAAATACTAAGTCTTTTTATAATCCCATAACATCACTTCTCAGATTGGTCCACTGATACCCAAAAGTTAACATCCAGCAAATGTCCTTGATTCAGACTTAAAATCAATTTTTCCCTCATCCTAGCTACACATTATATAACTGTTGATTTGCCTCTCCAGCCATGGTAATGGGCAACCATCTTGCCAGAGAACTCTGTATTCAAACTATGAAAAAACTTATGGAAATCACTCTTCCATTTGTATAAAAAATAATGCGAGACTGTGTTAGAGTTAAAAGAATATCAGCTGTAATTCCTCAAAGGAATGAATCTCTACAGACTTGTTTAACAATGACCTAACAAATCTCCTCTTAATTAAAAAAAAAATGCCCACTGGCTGCTTTTATTGACCAGAGATGAGAGGAGAGAGCCTGGATGTGTCAGGTTTGCTGAAAAGTTTTTATCTAAAGATGCCACAATTTTTTTTACTATTAAGGGGGAAAATGAGATATGACCTTTGACTAACATGTGTAACTCTAGGCATTGCCACAGAGGGTTTACCTATCTTCAGGCATGTAAATCTAGGTTACATATATTATTCAGTTGGTCCAATCAGCATCTGCCCACTCAACTAAAAGGGACGAGGGCCAGGCTCATTGCCTGATGCTCCTCAAGAAAAAGTCAATGGGACAAGTTTTTTTTGTGTAGGCTATGCAGGATATTCATTTTGTGTGTACCCCATTCCTATGATCAATTCTGACTTTGTTACAAGTCAGAAAAATATCAACTCACGGCTTTTGTGTTGGTACTCAAAAGCTTTTGTGACTATAATTCAGTTGATTGTAAAGTGCCTGGATTACCCAAACGCTGAACGGACTTGGCACTTTTCATTCCATCATTTCCATAAAATATTGACGAGGATAGACTTAATTTCTCATTTCTTTTCTTGTATAAAGATCACAAATTTGTTTATGAAGCAAAGCTCATTAATTCTTTTATGGATCACAAAAGAATAGACTGGTTTGCTAAATACTCTTTGTTCTTTGATCTCCATGTCACAAATATTGTAACTAATGAATGATCTAGAGATCTTTATTACTATTAAAAAACTATTTCCTAGATTAACCTACTTGTATAATAAGTTGAAATCTAAAGGTCACATTATCAAAAAAGGGGGAAAAAATATCGATAACAAAGGAATTTATTACAAACCTTTGAAGTTCTCAGAAGTAATTTATATTAAATGGCCCTGGGGATGTAATAAATCAGCTTAACATGCAGTCTTCTATAATACAGCTGGCTGGTTGATTGGTTTTATGGTATGTCAACTCTTATTGGAATATTGAATGCCAAAGATACATGGTTTCAAATATTCCCATCATGGCATTCTATACTACAGGCCAATTTATGGCGCAACTGAGAGCCAGACCTGGAAGCCGATTGAAAAATGTAAGAAATTCTTGAGCCAACAACACAAGGGTATATACACAGTACACAGCAGTTAGCTCAAACTGAAACTAAAAAAACCTAATTCTCTTTGCCATAAAAGCCAGCCTCCAGTCTAATGACTTGTGTGTGCTATGAAGTGGCCTGTAGTATAGAATGCCGTGATTCCCACCTAATACTAAATTTTAAAACCATTCTTGTTGACATTTAGATGGGACGCTAACAGGTACGACGACTCTGGGTCATAGTAGACCTGGGAGTAATGGCAGAGCCCACTCACCTTGGGTTGTAGAATACACCGACTGAATCTCTGCAGAGGGGTAAGACACCTCTCCCCATCAAGTATCCCGGATATGACATGAAACCATCTGACGGTGAGACTCTAGCGTTGGAGATCTGGGGAATGTGGAGTACCCCTTCATTGCCATTGCTCCCAAGTTCACTCTGACCCAGAGTGGTAGCACCTGATAGGGTCCTGTCTATGTGTCGAATAGAATGAACTTTGTGGGCAAATAAATGATTGATGTTAAATTGTGGCTGTAATGTAGCAATACTTGAAACAATTTAACTTTGTGCAAATAATAGCTTGGACTCATTTAAGAATGTTATCTACAAAATGTGTTTACAAATCATATATATATATATATGTTTAGTATATATTAATAAAGAGGATTTGGTATTAAATAACCTACAATGGTTGGTATGCCTTAAAATCAAACCAAATCAAATCATATTTAATATATATGTATAAAGAGCATTTGGCTTTAAATAACCTGCAATGGTTGATATGCCGTAAAACCTCACCCAATCAATTCATATATATTTAATATATATGTATAAAGAGGATTTGGCTTTAAATAACCTACAATGGTTGATATGCCATAAAACCTAACCCAACCAAATCATATATACTTAATATATATGTATAAAGAGGATTTGGCATTAAATAACCTACAATGGTTGATATTCCATAAAATCAGACCAAACCAAATCATACATATTTAATATATGTGTATAAAGAGGATTTGGCATTAAATAACCTGCAATGGTTGATATGCCATAAAATCAGACCAAACCAAATCATGTATATCTAATATATATGTATAAAGAGGATTTGGCATTAAATAACCTGCAATGGTTGATATGCCATAAAATCAGACCAAACCAAATCATGTATATCTAATATATATGTATAAAGAGGATTTGGCATTAAATAACCTGCAATGGTTGATATGCCATAAAATCAGACCAAACCAGTCCACACTCCCTTGTTCCTGAACTGTAACTTCATCACCAGATGCCGTTTAGTGTCATACCTAGGGCACCCTGTTTCTTTTTTTTCTTTTTTGAATGGATCTTACCTCTCAACAAGGGATACAGTCACTGAATTCTAAGCCCAACCAATAGGGCAGATCTTATAAGACAATTATTTAGTTGTTAATGCTGACTTGCAATGTAAAGCATTTAGAAAATGTGTTCAAAAAGTTTTGAGACTGAAGCTGTATTTACAAAGGCAGAACAGAATTATAAATGAAACATTAATTTTCTTAAAAATAGTCTCCTTGTATTCAGAATGCTCATTCTAGTAATTTGTCTATTAGTCAAAGCACCTCCCAAGTTCCTCTTTTGATATGATAGCTACTTGCACCATAATATCTTTCAATGTCCTCTATATCCTTTAATCTTTATCCTTGTGAGGAATTTTCTGTTTATGAAAAGAAAAAGTCACGTGTAGCTAAGTTTGATGAGTATTGAGGTTGTTGCACTTACACGATCGTGTGTTTCACCAAATAGATTGGCTTCATAATGATTTAGCTAGACAGCATCACTTTAGTAGATAAGCTGTGCTAACATTATCATTTAGATTTCAAGTATTAAAGTTTTTTAAATGTAAAGCACAAGTCTTGATACTTTTTTAATATCATATCTTATTGTTTCATTAGCTTTTTTAGTGCTAATGAAGATAGCAAGAAAAATATCTTCCTTTTTTTTTTTTTTTTAAAGTTGATAATTTATGTAAGGTACACACACACACACACATATATATATATATATATATATAGTCCTAAGTGTACTACCCTACAAGTGGAGCTGTAGAATACACCGACTGCATCTCTGCAGAGAGGTAAGACCCCCCCAACAAGTGACCTAGATATGACTTTAAACAGTCTGATAGTGAAGCTCTAGTAATGCTGGAGCTTTGGGGAATGCTGAGTACTCCTTTATTGCCACTGCTCCCATATCCACTCGGATAGGGTCCTATCTATAGGTCAAATAGATCTAAAGTATACTTATGCTTAACTGAATTGTTTGAAATAGAACTGTTTTTATGTATAAAAATGGATTTGGCCTTAAATAACCTACAATGGTTAATATGCCATTAAACCACCCAAACATATATATAACTGAAAACACCTCCATATTACACAAAGCAAAAACTCTAAATTCTTAAGTCCATATATTAAGATTTAGAAACCTTTCTTAAACAAGATCAACTTTGAATATAGCAACCACATTTTAAAATACTTATAGCACATTTCCTATCCATTCTCCTCTCCACTGTCCTCATACTTCTTGTTAAAATTCTTATCTTCCAAGAAAATATCAAATTACAGGGTGTGGAAGCAAAATTATGAGTATTCTTGTATAATGATAATAAAGTTGGCGACTTTAGTCGAGGGTGACCCGAAGGCTCCCTTTTCAATAGCTACTACACCAAGGTGTAGGGGAGGGTACTACTCCTTTCCCTGGATTGCTCCACTTTACCCTTGATCTATACCTTATAATGCTGAGTGTTAAGCAAAGTAGCATCAAATACCATTTTTTGAGTCTTTAGTATGACTCGACCTGGAATTGAACCCAGATCTCCCGGGCCATTGGTGAACCCTCTAAGCATTATGCGAATGTCCAGTTATGTATTAGTATAATAATAAACAACTCTATTATAAACAAGATTGATTTCAATTTTAGAAAATAAAACAACAAAATAAGTAGACACAAAACAGTAAATTTAGTCAATATGGCCACCATTTCTTTTTTTTTTTTCAATTATTGTATCAATATACCTTTGAAACTATTTGCATACCTTCAAGATAAATGCTTCAGACAGTTTTTCCATTCCTCCTCTATAGCAGTCTTGAGCAAATCAATATTTGTATGGGAAGTTGTTTTGTTTTCTAAAACATTCTATGTAGTGTAATCAAGGGTGTTACGGTCTGGATTAAGGTGCAAGCTTAAATTTTGTTTAATTGCTGTCCTCACAGTTTTATCATGGACTTTCAATTCATAAGTATGCTTTCTTGTTGATGTTGAGAGGTCTTTCTTAATCACCATTGCGAGAGTACTTAAAAAAGCCTTTACTTTTTTTGTTCAATCTTCCATTCTTCCTTTTCCTTAAAAAACACTTTTTCTGTAAAATTTTTCTTTGCTTCAAAGAAACTTTAGCTTGGTTTTCACATTAAGCAAATCATAGTTTCTTTGTCGTTTCTTTTCTTACTTACTCATATTAGACTGAATTGTAATTAAAAAAAAAAAAAAAAAGGGCTTGAATAATACCATCAATCATGAAAATTTAGATTTCTTGCATTTTTTTTTTTTGAAAACTGGACTAATCAGATTTAAAAAAAAAAAAAACAAAAAAAAAACGTTTTAAAAATTATTCTATATTTTGCTTCCACACCCTGTATACACTGTGGAAGTTTCATGGGTTGTGCACAATCATCAGAGAGAAAAGAGCAAAAAGTGTCCAAACATTCGTAATATGTGGCTTGGGCAATATCACCCTGAAATAATGATGATGATAATACTATTAATAAAGGAAGACATGCTGTAAAACAGAAAACGTCAAGTAAAAGATAGGCGTCATCCAATAACTAAGACGTTGATATGCTGTAAAAACTTTGAAATATTAATGTTACAGATTTTATTTAGAAAACAAAATATAATCTTTTGTAAGCGTACAAAAGATATCAGATTATTAATAGAAAATATAATCAAGAATGTCTTCATCTAAAGGTTAATTTTATTGATAAACAAGACAACATCAATCTAAAGTTTACCAAAATTGCTCAGGTCTATTAATAGATAAACTTAGAACAATAACAATACAGTCAGAGTACCAAAAGATGAAATGAGTGTGAAGATTTTGTGTTTTAGAAGTGAGTCAGGATATGAGTCGATCCAGTTTTTAATAAAAGGAGCAAGCAAACAGATAAGGTGAGTTGGGTTAGAGACGGACAGAGAATTGAGTTGGAGACTCAAAGAAGAGAGGAAGCAACGCCAGAGATTGGAACAAAGCATTCACTAACATGTGCTGTTGATATAAGTACGACGAAGCGAATTACTTCCTCTAGTAGCTAAGACTACTATTGTTACCACTGAGAATGGAAACGTTGAAAAAGCTACAGTAATCAAAAAGGGTTAAAATAAAGCTGTTGCATACTCATGTGATTCTGCATGCAGAATCATAACAACGACACAATAAAGACGAGCGACACAGTTCTTTAGAAAAATATACCTCTCACTTTATTGAAAGGGTTGTGTGTGAGAGGGAGTTGGAGACCGAACAGAACTGCAACATATTGACCCCCACTCTATTGGCCATAACTGTGTTTCTTTCCCGTTTTCCTGGGCTGCTCAACCGAGGGCCTGGGGGCCCAGCCTCTCTGGGACATGTTCCTCAATCCAGCATCTTCTCTCCAACTAATTGAATTTCCTGTGCACTGAGTTATATAATAGTTCAACGCCCACCTTCTTCTTGTGAGCATCACAAATCGCACTCATTCAACCCATCCACAGTCAAAGTTATATTCTGCTATTCCTCGACGGGCTGCACCTGTTATTTACACAGGTGCATTTCCTATTTTGACAGCCCGGCCGGGTCGGAGGTCAATATACAACAAAGCCATCTCTTTCCTTTAATGAAATTACATGAAGTATTTTTTTTTGTTTTGTTGATTATCATTCATATACAAGAAACATTCAACTTTTTGCCACAAGAATTGTATTTATTATATGTATTGTTGATGTTTTATATATACATATATAAAAATTTATGTCCCTCTAAAATCAGATCGACTTGGTCATATTTATTTTCTGTTAACCTGATTCTTACCCAACGAGCTTGCAGAATTCTACGACCAATAACTACTCACCAGGATCAAAAATCACTACGTGGTTAGTGAGTGAAATCTAATTATTATTTGAAACCAGATACTTAGGTCTAACCTGTAATACTTGACCATACAGGACCAATGGCTGGTCTTGTGGATGACGTTGGTCCAGTTGGATTAGGATACAGTGTCACATGTACACCTTGACCAGGGATTACGTTACAATTGACACCATGTGAGAGGATTGACATTACATAAAGTCACATGTTAAGATGGGGAAATACATACACACACACACACACACACACACACATATATATATATATATATATATATATATATATATATATATATGCACATGCACAAATGCACAGATATATATAATTCTTTCATATTTAATTATTTCCCTTCTGCCTTGCCCTGACTATCTCCACCACAAGTGCCTTTAATTTTCTCTTGTTGTGTTCAAAATGGGCTCTATTAGCAGAGAATTAATTAAAAGCACTAATTAGTTTAATTGTTCTTTAAGGACAATACATATTAGTTGAGCATAAATTACAAGGTAGTTTTATTTTTTGTTTTGGGTTGCAAATCAATGGCTAATGTATTTATTTAGAGGCTACGTGTTTTTAGGTTCAATCCTCAACAGCAGGTTTGTTATATTGATTGTGATTATTTTAATACTTGGAGGCTTTTGGGAATGTCTGTTTTCTTTTTTGTTGGGGAAGAGGCTAAGTAGAGACCTATCATTGTGCCACCTGCAGTGTTTATTTGAACTAATGGATAATGAACTCTTAAAAGTTGGCGACCTTAGTCGAGGGTGACCTGATAGCTCCCTTTTCAATAGCTACTACACCAAGGTGTAGAGGAGAGTGCTACTCCATTCCCAGGATTGCTCCACTTGATCCTCACCTTATAGTGCTGAATGCTTAGCAAGGCATCATCAAATACCATTTTTTCAGTTTTTGGTATGACTTGACCTTGAATTGAATCCTGGTCTCCCGGACCATTAGTGAACACTCTACTCATTAGGACAATGGCACGGTTAATGAGATAATCACTGATTATTAGGGCACTCTGTCAGCAAGGTGTAGACTATGCCAACTGTATCTTCTGCTGTGAGTTTGGATGCCAACCCACAAAAAAAAGAATGGTGTTTCAGTTGTGATATTGAACTGCATCTAATGGTGTGGCTCCATTTCTAGTGCTCTGGTAAATGCCATTACTTCCAGTCCTACACTAACAAGATGGAGTACTTTTTAGGGTCTCATCTATGGGTCAAATAGATCTGGTTGAAAATTAATAGGATTAGGTCAGCCCAGTCAGCTGGGGTTGCAGAATATACTGACTGTATCTCTGCAGAGGGGTAAGACTACCCTAACGATTGTCCTGGATATGACAATAAATAATCTGATAGTGAGGCTCTAGTAATGCTGGAGCTCTGGGGAATGCTAAGCCCCACTTTATTGCCATTGCTCCCAGGACCACTCTGGCCTAGAGTGGTAGTACCTGATAGGGTCCTATCTATGGGTCAAATAGAACTAAACTGTGTAATTAGGCTTAACTGAATTGTTTGAAATTAGCTCATTTTGACATTTAACTGTGTGTAAACAAAAAAACTATACTTATACTAAACTGTATAGTTTGAAACTTTTATAAAAATGTCTAAATTTGGCATTAAAACACTGGGGAGTATGGAGTGACCCATTTGTTGCCATTACTACCAGGTCCACTCTGACCTGTTAGGGTTTCATCTATTAATCAAATAAATGGGTTAAAAATTACTGTGTTAGATAGGAATACTTGAAACTTTATGCAAATTATTTCTATTAAGAATAGTTATTTGTGTTTGCCATTCGTCCGGGAGACTGGAGTTCAATCCCTGGTCGAATCATACTAAAGACTCAAAAATTGGTACTTCATGCTGCCTTGCTTAACACTCGGCATTATAAGGTGGGGATCAAGGGTAAAGTGGAGCAATCCAGGGAAAGGAGTTGTGCCCTCCCCTCCACCTTTGGGTCACCCTCGACGAAGGTTACCAACTTTTCTATAATTGTGTTAAATATCAGTATTAGCTAGAAAAAGTGATAGATTGCAATACTTAAAAAATGAAATCAAGTAAAGAAAAACAAAATTATAATTTCAAGTAACTAACAATTAATAGTTACTTGAAGCTATGTAATTACTAGCAAAAATAAAAACTTTGGCTTTAAATAACCCACGAATGGTGACACACAATGAGACTGACCAGCTGACTGAATGATAATTAGGATCTTAAAAATGCTTTAATCAGTGAGAGCTAAATCTTCTTTTTTATTCTTCATTAAAAAATTAGTTTTAAATATAACTCAAGCAGTTGTAGGAATTTTACTACTTTATGTAAAAACATGAGTTATTTGCTCTTGATTCAGAAAGCATTAAAAAGTTATCTGCCCTTGTCTTTTTGTAGGTATATGTTGTTTCTTACTTTCCTTTATCATGAGCTTTCAGTGAGACCAGACATCATTTTTCTCTTTAACACACAAAAAATGTACTCATTTCCTTTCTCTTATTTTAGTGAAGGAACAATCAGTCTATATGCTACACTTTTATGAATATTAAGTGACTTGCTGTACTGGAATGAGATACATTACTTATCCAAGTGATATCATTGTTCTGAATCTTTATAGTTGCTGTATTTATTATTACAATAACTAGGTATAGTATCACCCATAAATAAGTGTACCTTAAAAATCTTTTATAAAAAGTGATTTTTCTTGTTTTAAAGCGCACTTTGAAATTTATTGCTAACTAATAAGGTTGAGGTCAATAGATTTTTAGTATGCTAAATGTTACATCTCTTTAATATGCTCACCACAAAATCTTAGGGAGGTTTGCCCTATCAGCTGGGGCTGTAGAATACACAGACTGCACCTCTGCAGAGGGGTAAGACCTCTCCAATGAGAGTCCTGGATATGAGACTAAACAATTTGATTGTGAGGCTCCAGTGATGGTGGAGTTTGGGGAATCCAGAGCACCCTTTCATTGCCATTACTCCTAGGTCCACTCTGGCTTAAATAGAACTAACTGAATACTTATTGCTAAACTGAATTGTTTGAATGAGAACTGTTTGAATAAACGGAATTGCTTGAAATAGAAATTTTTTCAATAAATAAACTGTGTGCTTATATTTAAATTGCATGCTTATGCTAAACTGAATTGCTTGAAATGGAACTGTTTTTGACATTGAAACTCTACTTACACTAAACTCAATTGTTTAATATTGAACTGTTTTGACATTTGATCTTTACTTTTACTAAACTGAATTAGCTGAATTAGAACTGTTTGACTAAACTGAATAGTTTGAAATAGAAATTCTTTTGACAATTAAACTGTGTAATCATGCTAAACTGAATGGTTTGAAATAGAACTATTTGTATGAAAATGGTTTTGGCATTAAATAACCTACAAAGTTTGATATACCATAAAACCCAACCAACCAACTTAGATATGTTTAGCATAATCATTGAAGGAATTAGAATTGGAGGCTTGAGTTAAAATCCCGAGGAAGGGTTTGTATTTCATTTTGTGTCCTTGGAAAAGGCATGAACCCATCTGTTCTTTCTCTAGTTGTGGGTAATTAAGTGAAGGAAAACTCTAAGATCAAACAAGCTGAACTTTGCTTAAAAATTGACCTTGTATGTTTCCAGCTCATTGGCCTTGTGAGTAGAGTGTTTGCCAATGGTCCAGAAGACCTGGGTTCAATCTCAGGTCACGTCATACCAAAAACTTGATAGCTCCTTGCTTAATACTCAGCAATATAAGGTACGTATCAAGGGTGAAGTGGAGCAATCCAGGGAGAGGAGTAGCACCCTCTCCGACACCTTGGTATAGTAGCTACTGAAAAGGGAGCCTTCTGGTCACCCTCTTTACTTTACTTATATAGGGGTTAGGTAAATATATGCCACAAAATCTAAGGTTTAAAATTTTAGTTTATAACTTTGTCGAAATTTAATTATATAATCTAGGAAAAACTGGAAATAAATCTATGAGTATGAAAATGTTGAGAGATAAAAAAAACATAAGGTCTTTAGAGGATGATTTTTTTTAATAACTCACACGCCCACTTGAATGTCTAAAAACTGAAATGATTAACATTGGCAAATAATTCAATAGATAAAATCATTCTGTGAAGTCCTTGTGTTTTCCTATCTTATATTATTATATTTTCATATATATATATATACACACACACACATTCACTTATATACTAGTGAAAATTTGATAATGATAATAATGAGGATTTGACACTGATGTTTCTAAATTTTTTTAGAATATGGTAGAACTTACATACCAATAAGTAAATTCCACATTACATATAGAATTGTAAAAAAAGAAAAAATTCATGAGAGGCTACAATTTCAAAATGTTGAAAATGAGCAACAAAGACGAGGGAAAAAGTTCAACTATTCCACATAAAACAATGTATGATTTTTACCTTTTTTGCATCTATATTTAAAAGAACTAAAATACTTAGCTAAAAAATTCCTTTTAGTTCTTCAAATTATATATATATATATGTATATAACTTTCTGTATATTAAAAATAATAAACATTAGTTTAAAAACTAAAGCAGCACTAGCAAAGAGGATAGTGCTCAATACAAAAATATTGCCAAGCCAATGTAACCAAAATCCTCCAACAGAAAACTTAATCTTCACAATAAAAAAATAGATTTTATAAAATAAGATTATTGCCATCATCATGATCATCATGTTGTGCCGCTAGCACGGATATCCCTGACCCTCTCTCGCCACTTCTCCCTATCGTTCATCGCCTCTGGTAGGTCTTCAGGGCTACATCCCATATCCTCACATGGCTGCTGAATGTATGTTTGAGCTGGTCGTCCTGCTTTTGCCCAGCCATATGTGGGGATCCATAGGAGTACATCACTTATGAGCTCGTCCCTGCTTCTCCAAGCGGTGTCCTGCATGTCTGGTTCGTCTAACTGGGATAGTTTTCATGATGGGAGGTAGGTGGCCGTATAGTTGGTGCCTTGTGGGGTGTTGCCATACATGTGTTTAATCACCAAGACTTAACTGATGATCAAGAAATTGGGAAGCTTAAAGATTTGACTTGAATGATTTTATTTGTTTTTCTTTTTAATGATATAATTGTTTTATATGTGTGTGTGTGCGTGTGTGTATATATATATATATATATATATATATAGATAAATGCAAAAAAGAAGTTTGCGAGTAGAAGTGCTCAGTGCTAATACAACAAAGCAAATATGCAACCCAGGAACATATCAAATTATGAACCCTAGAAATCTGTTACTTGAACTTTCCTGTGGTGTGCACAATCATCGGATGGAATATATATATATATATATATATATATATATATATATATATATATATATAATAACAACATTAATTGTCCCTATCTCACTTTGTGGGTTTGTGTAAGACCAAATGTGGTATAATTTGGAGAGTGCTCAATATCTGTGATAGAGCTATAATAGAGCCTGATGATTGTCATTTATAAGATGTCATGAAACCTGTGGTTGCAAATAAGCTTCTATGCTATTGAATATATATAAAAACTAATATATATTTACTTATATATATATATAGATATATATATATATAAATGATAATCTACAGTAGTGTGAATATAGTCTAAAAAATATATAGTGGTCATTGGATTACCCACCAAAAATCCCAGTTTCAAAGTCTTCCAAAAGTCAGTTCTAATGTTTAATTTTGTATGCTTTTAACAAAAGCTGAATTATTCTGGCTTGAGGCAAGGTACAAAATGAAATTGCAATGTAACTATATATAAAATCTATAATCATAAAAGTGAGTCAACAATTCCATGTTGGTGGTGATAAAGATATTTGAAACCATTTAGATTGACAGCATTACTAAAACCAGAGTCCTGAACTGTCATATGGTCTTGAGTGAGAGCCACCATATGCGGTTAGTAGGAAAACCCAACAATGACAAAAAGTAAAAAGGTTGTTTTGTAATAAAAAGAAACGTTTGTTTTTTGTTTTTTGTTTTTTTTTAAGGTGTCAAAGTAGTTTAGCTTGGAAAAAATATTTATGCATTATTTTCTTGTTTCAAACTATTTTTAAGAGACTAAGGCAGAGATGGGGAACCTGTGGCTTTTTAAACCATCAAGATTGGCCTTTTAAGGCCTTATCAAAACTCACCCACTTCCACTTTATAATCTAAAATCACCATGCTTCCTTTCAATTTAACAAATCTTTTATGTGGTGTGTGTGTGTATATATATATATATATATATATATATATATATATATTGTCATCTACAGACAGACTGTTTCGTTGTATCACAACTCTTCAGTGCGGCTAGACACAATAGATTCCTAAAGCTGGGATCAAAACCCAGCTGACTCAAACTATGGATCAAAATTGAACTGCCTTATTCTCCCAACTATGGGTCAAAACTGAACTGCCTTATTCTCCCAACTATAGGTCAAAACTGAACTGCCTTATTCTCCGAACTATGGATCAAAATTGGACTGCCTTATTCTCCGAACTATGGATCAAAATTGAACTGCCTTATTCTCCAAACTGTGGGTCAAAATTGAACTGCCTTATTCTCCGAACTATGGGTCAAAATTGAACTGCCTTATTCTCCCAACTATAGGTCAAAATTGAACTGCCTTATTCTCCCAACTATGGGTTAAACTGTTGCAATACTGTTCTTCTATAAAGATGGCTTCAGCATTAACTAACCCATGAATGTTCATATGCTGTCGAACAAATAAGCCAAACTTAACATGTCCTGGGTTTGACACTAAACTGCTTCTGATGGTGAAGCTTCAGTCCTGGAACTATAGAGTACCCCTTCGCTGCCATTACTCCCAAGTCCACTATGGATGAAATAGAACTGTTTAACCATTTAATTGTGTGCAAACAAATAACTGATGTTAAATTGAATTGATAATGTTAAATAATAACACTTGAAACTTTGTGCAAACAAATATGCAATATTAAATATAATTATTAGTGTTTAATGGCATTACTTGAAACTAACTGCATGCAAAAGAATGCATTCTAGCTTGTTTAAAAATGTTACGTATAAACTATTTGTTTACAAATCATGTGGTGGGGGGGTATCCTCGTGGTGTAATGGTTAAAGCAATGGACTGCGGAATCGTAGTAAGCAAGTTCAAGCTCTAGTCTCGCTATTACATTCTCTTTCAGACAAATACCCTTGGGAAAGGTATGAACCCCTTTATCCTCCCAGCTTATGGGTTAAATAACATAACTGCTGTTCTAGAAGGATGGCTTTGGCATTAAATAAACTACAAAGGTTGATATGCCATTAAAACAAGGAAACCAAGAAACCAAAACAAATCATATATATTCAATATATGTATTAATGGAATTTAGCATTAAATAACCCACAAGGGTTTGTATGCCCAGAACCCAACCAACCAACCAAACCAAACATTATCCTCATCTTCATCAGCAGCAGTAGCCTTTTTGTAAAGGTTTAGCTCAGTTGCACACATTCAGTAGCAATAACTACCAAAAACCCCAAATCAAATTATAATTTCCTTCATAGTCTGTCTGTCACCTCGAATTCCTATAACAGAGACAGGCATCGAATATTTCTTCTGTGACAGCACAATAATCAACATGGCTACTAGTTTTAGTGTCTTTTTTATTTTATTCTTTATCTTTTTTTCCATTTTTCTTTCCTTTTTAGCTTTGTATAAATAATGAATAGTTCTGGTGGCAGAATTGTGGTTTCTTCTTAAAGATCTTCTCAATGTTGAATAATTGCATCTGCTCTTTTGATTGTGTATTTATAATATCCTCTTGATTTAATTTAATCTAGTTTATAAATGGGATTTCCTGCTTTCAAGACTTTAATGTAAGTATTTACCCAACCCCAGCAAGATGTGACACAAGGTCAATTTTTAAGTGGAATAAAACTGGTTTGGATTTAGAGTTTTTCTTCTTGTAGGCTGTTTACTTAGTTAAGGCTTAAGAATGTAGTCTGAACGACAATTTATCTCTCTGGGAGAGATTAAATGTGTTATATAATTATGGAATGATTTTTTTATATGAATCATTTTTCGTTAATTATATTTTATCATTCGGTTTGGTTGGGCTTTGAACTATTCGGCTCTTAGTTCAGGTGCACAGATATTGGGTACAGTTTACGCTTGCACGCAAAGGATATGACAATCACAATTGTCATAATAGACCCCCAGATAGGAAATGAGACTGGAGTGTGAATGACATCATGCCCAGAAGCGATGGTCCCGAGAATTTGAAGATTTTGAACAAGAGTCAGTTTGGAGTTGACTGTGGGCTAGACAGTCAGATAATTTTTGTCTCCGCCATTGGGGTATAGAGAATTAAGTTCTCTGCCATGGAGTCAAGTAGTTGAGGTTTCGACTGTTAAGGCATATGGTTAGTTTTTCGGGTCCTGACCAGCAAAGATGAATTGAGATCTACAACTCTACGAGATGTGCCGAGGGTTTGGCTTTTGTTAGCATAGTATGATACAAAAGACTTAAGAATTGTGTCTCTCTCTCCTCGTGTCGAAGAAGTCCAGAAGTTAATAAACGTTCGTACCTGAACAACAGAGTCGCCTGTGTATTTGTATCTGCATGTATTTGTTAATGTGTTGTATCACAGTTGTGACTGAGATGCTTACGAATATATAAGAGATGTATCCATGCTTTTTTCAAGAATATTAACACAATGTGAAACATAACCAGCCTTGAGGTGCCCGTGGTGTAATGGTTATCGTTGCAAAAAATGGACAAGGTGACGCAAGTTCAAATCCTGGACGAGACTGATTGCATTTCACATAGCACTAATACCCTTGGGAAAGGTATGAATCCAATTATTCTCCCTCCAGGTATGGGTAAATAGTAGGGCAGACTAGGTTCTTCAGCCTTGGTTAGGCAAATAGCCTAGGAGAAGGAAAACTCTGAATTCAAGTCTGTTAAACTCCGCTTAAAAAATTGACCTTGTGTCATATCCTGCCTGAGCGGAGGGGTTGGGTAAATATGATAACCAGCCTTGTCTAGGTTTGAACTAGGGTCTTTGATTTCATTTCCTACAATGTTATGCTAAGCATGTCTTTAATGAATGTGTGTTTAGTTTTAAATGCTTAAAAAACTCAGAAACTATCAGTTGATATTTATCTTTTTTATTTATTTGTTTTTGCCTCTGATTTAATCAAAAATTGGAGTGGGTACTGAAAAGTTGAGAATGACTTAGAGCCATGAAACATATATATACAATGAGTGCTGAAAAGTCATTAGCCTGACCAAGAGAGAAATAACTTAAAGCCATGAAATGCATATGCTGTTCTTCACATGGTAGTGAAGTGGGATCGAGGGGGTCAAAACTTACCCAATGCTAAGTATCCTTGATGTTTAATTTGTTCCATCATGGTCGCCATTTGCAAATCCATCATTGTGCTTAGGCAGAAGAAGCCCTTTTAAGACCATCGCTAATTTGCATGTGTGAGCAAGTAGCTCAATAAAAAAAGGAAGCCATATTAATGGAGGGCAATGTGAATTTTGAAGCAGGACCAGCAAGACATGGGATTTGTTAGTGAAGTCAACAGCTGCAAACTACATATATTCAACATACAGATCAATACATTTGGCACTTTTTTTTCTCAAGTTTCTTTCTTGCCCATTTGGCTGGGGCTGTAGAAAACACCGACTGTATCTCTGCAGAGGGGTAAGACTCCCCTAACGAATATCTGGGATATGACACTAAACAATCTAATGGTAAGGTTCCAGTATTGCTGGAGCTTTGGGGAATGCAGAGTACGTCTTCATTGCCATTACTCCCAGGTTCACTCAGGCCCGGAGTGGTAGCACCTGATAGGGCCCTCTCTATGGGTCAAAAAGAACTCAACTGTAGTTTTGAGAGTTTAATCTTTTTGCATTTAAACTGTGTATTTATACTAAACTGAATAGTTTTGACATTTAAACTGCATGCTTATCCTAAACTGAATTGCTCGAAATAGAACTATTTTTGACATTGAAACTATACTTATGCTAAACTGAATTGTTTGAAATAGAACTGTTTTGACATTTAACTGTATGTGGGCAAAAACTATACTTAGCAGAATTGTTTGAATTAGAACTGTTTGACTAAACTGAATAGCTTGAAATAGAAACGTTTTTGACAATTAAACTGTGTACCCATGCTAAACTGAATTGTTTGAAATAGAACTGATTATTTGTATAAAAATGGATTTGGCTTTAAATAATCTAGAAAGTTTGATATGCCATAAAACCCAACTAACCAATAAGTTTCTTTCGAAAAGAATTTTGGGATAAAAAGAAATAAATGGTTATTCTTGTCTTGGTTGGACTGAGAAATTTTCAGCACCAACTCACTTCTGTGATATATTTACAAAAAGAGGATGATATGTTTCCTTGTATTCGATGAGACTAAAGAGACTGGGTTTAGTCTACACACTTAATAATCTCTAAAAGGGAACTTTTAACTTGAATATTGTGTTGCGTTTTATTTTTAGAATTTTTATTATAATTTCATGCAAAAGAAATAAGGAGAAGAATAACATCATGATGATGTTGCACTACAAGCACAGATTTCCCTGACCCTCTCTCACCACCCTTCTTTATCGTCCATCTCTCCTGTCAGGTCCTCCAGGTTATATCCTGTGTTGGTACAGAGCTGTTGTAGATATGTTCTAGCAGGTCATCCAACCTTTGCTCGTCCATGTGAAGGGTTCCACTGGAGTATATTGCTTATGAGTTCATCCTTACTTCTCCAGAAGTGTCTTGCATATCTGGTTCATCTAACTTGGATAGTTTTTGTGATGGCTGATAGGTGGCCGTACAGCTGCTGTTTTGTGGGGTGTTGCCTTCAGGACTTGTTCAATACAGCTTGTAGCATTCTTGCATAATTGCCGTCAAGCTTTTTCTTCGTACACTTAGTTAGCATCCGTGTGGTGCATCCATATAGCAGTATTGATATGACTATTGCTTGGAAAAGGTTATCTCCCTTAAGAAATCATACAAGGGAATGTTGAAAAATTTTTGGCCTGAGGCAAGATAACCCAGCTGTGTCTGGCCTGCCTTGATTGGACCTGTGTCCTTAAGTTTATAGTAAAGACAACCTGAGGATCCTTTGGGGTATGTCGTTTGGTTCAGGTGCCAGAGATGTACCAAAAGTGCTGCATATAAAAATGACATGCAGTGAGAGAGCAGCAGCAGCAGATGTTCTTGGGAGACTCTTGGTGTCCAGCATTGCAGATGAGGAATTGGATTTACAAATCAAGTACGATACTTACACCTAAAAAAGAAAGGAATGACCAAGAGACATAAAACATATTTTTTCCTATATTCATTCTGCTATTCAACCCTTCGCACATTGGAATTTTTTATTTTTTTTGTAGTTTAGTGTGTTGTCTTTCAGAAAAAAAACATAACAGTGCTAGAAAATATTGGATTTAAAATTCTCTGATTCTGGACCACTTTCCATGGAATGAGCCCAGTTTTTTTAACATTTAAAAAAATTCAATAAGAATTTGAAAAACAAAAGAAAAGAAAAAAAAATGTTCATTGCTTTCTCATCAAGCTAAGAACTTTTCAGCATTCTCTTATAACGATCATGATAAGATATGATGTAGATTCCAAGCCATCATTAACTTACAAATTGGACTGAAAATTACTTTATTCTCTAAAAGCCTTTTAATGCTTTTTTGCTGAAAAAAAAATCTTATTACAATGTGCCATTTTTGCTATGTTATTTGATATAAATACAACAATTAGATCTTCATTGTTTAGATACTTAAAATAAATTTACTTGAAGATTGTAAAAATATAACAGTAGAAAGATTAGTGAAGACAAATATCAGATCAACTGATGCCTCGGCTTTCTTCCTTCTCATCTTAATATTTTTTTTCTTTTTGAAAATAGTTTTTCTTCTTTTTGCTAAATAGAATGTTATGGTGTCTAGTACAGCCATTTCTTTATTTTTAGTTTCACAAACAAAGAATTGAATGCATTAAATGAATCTCACTAAAAATAAACTTGTGGATGAGCTGGAAAATAGATCCGAAAAAATTATAATGATGATTATATTGTTAGTAGTGATTATGATGATAGCAATAATGATGATGCCTATGGTGTTGGGTAAATATGATAATGATAATGATTCTAATGATATAATAATAATAATAATAATAATAATAAATACAATAGTTAAACAAATCCTTATTTGTTTTCGTATTACATGTAGAATCTCAAATTTAACCTTTTGGTTTGGTTTTATGGCATATCAACTATTACAGGTTATTTAATGCCAAATGCTCTTAGATATAAATACAGGCTATTGGAATAATGAATCAGGCCATTTTGCCTAATGAATAGTGTTTGCCAATGGTCTGGGAGACCAGGGTTCAGTCCCTGGTCGAGTCATACCAAAGACTCAAAAAATGGTACCTGATGCCACCTTGCTTAACACTCAGCATTATAAGGTAAGGACCAAGGGTAAAGTGGAGTAATCCAGGGAATGGAGTAATGTCCTCCCCTACACCTTGGTGTAGTAACTATTAAAAAGGGAGCCTTCGGGTCGCCCTCGACTAAGGTTGCCAACTTTACTTAGATATAAAGGATTTATAAAGAAATTTTGTTGATAACATTTTTAAATGAACCTAAGCTAATTCTCTTGTACACTGTTAAATTGTTCTAAGTATTGCTATTAAATAAATAATTCAATTAAATAAGTTATTTCTTTACACACAGATTAACAGTTCTATTTCTAACAATTCAATCTAGCAAAAATTTATTTGCACTCAATTTAAAAATCAAACAGTTCTATTTGATCCATAGATAAGACCCTCTCAGGTGCTACCATTCTGGGCCAGAGTGGACCTGGGAGCAATGGCAATGAAGGGATATTCCACATTCCCCAAAGCTCCAGCACTACTGGAGGCTCGACATCAGATTGTGTGGTGTCATATTTAGGACACTCGTTGGGGGCAGCAGGGCATCTACTCCTCTGCAGAGATGCAGTCGGTGTATTATATAGGCACAGCCGACTAGGCTTAAACGAATTAATACCCTCACCTATCCTATCAAGGACAAGCCTCATCAGTTTCACAATACCTAATCTCCATCCGTTCTGATCTTGAAGTCATCTTTACATTTAAGGTGATTAGATTATCTGACACATGAAATGGGAGAAGGGCTGATCCCTTGAAGATCTTGATTGATTGATAGTATTTTAAAAAATAAATGAAGTAGAATTATTTTTTGATATTTGTCACATTGTATTGTTTAATTAAAACCGAAATGATCCTTTTAATCTTGAAATGAATCATTTATGATCTTGAAGTCCATGCATTTAATATATCTGTAAGTTCTCTCCTCTTTATTAATGGAAGTTGGTCAATGAGGGGTTGCACTAGAAGCTAATTCTAGTTTGTGTTGTTGTCGTCAGCATCAAAGCATGCTAACAGCATAGATTCCATTGACTCCCTCTTTCAACATCCATCCCTATCTGTAGTTGCTCTTAGTAAAGCCTCTACTTGGTATTTGGAATGGACCTGGGAGTAATGGCAATGAAGAAGTACTCTAGATTTACCAAAGCTCCAGGACTGGAGCCTCATCATTAACTGCTCTTAGTAAAGCATTTGGTGTCTGCAAAGATTTGATAGTGTACATTTTTATTCGTCAGCCTTCACTAGTGTGTCTATGTGTCGAACTCGAAGCTGGAAAATATTCCTTATGAGTGTTCTTACGTCTTCAGCAGGGCTCTACATGTCTTGCTCATCTTATTCTTGATGGTATGTGAAATGTAAAGAAAGGTAGGCTGTTCAGCTGCTGTTTTGTAGAGTGTTGCTTCTAGTAGAGCATTTTAAATTCCCTCTTGGTATTCATATAGGGTGTGGTGAGAATTACTTGACTCAGTTCCAAGGGACTTTCCTCCTTGAGTAGCGCCTTTCCCTTTACCTTAAATGAGTAAAAACTGTGATGATTACCCAATACCTGAGGTGAATACCAAAGGAACTGAACAATTTTTTGCATCATCCACTCCTGCGGAAGACATGCTTCTTGCATGGCACCCCACTTTAATGTGATATTGTATCACTGTGGTGGGGTTGGTTGATTATAGTCTGTATTACCAGCCTCCAACTGAAATGCTAGTGGCCACCTGGCATTCATGCTGGGATAGGATCTACTGATTACTCAGTTCAGTTCCTAGGGGACCTTCACCCCAAGCAGGGAATACTGATGGAACACAGCAATTCTTTGCACTATGCCCACCTTCCCTTGGAGGCATGCTTTCTATGGGGCACCATTGATTAAAGTGAATAGCTTGAAATAGAATTGTTTTTGACAATTAAACTGTGTGCTCATGCTCACCTGAATTGTTTGAAATGGAACTATTTGCATAAGAATGAATTTGGCATTAAATAACCTAGAAAGATTGATATGCCATAAAACCCAAACAACCAACCAACCAACCTTGAAAATTTAAGGCTCAAACGTTTAAAAAAAAGCTGCATTTTTAAAGGTATCTTAGTTGGTTATAGCTGATTTCAAAACTCTATTATGGAGATGAGAAAAACAACCTTAATAATGACCTTTCATAGGGAAATTGGCTAGAATGCCCCATGTAAAATTTAATCACATTACATTTTTATCCTGAAGGAGTGCAGCTCTGCATACTGAATTAACATTTATCACTGAATTCTCCATCAATCCATTTGCTGAATACCACATGGGATATAATCATGCTTTTTATTTTATACGTGATGTGAGGGATACATATTAATAGCATAATTCTTGCCATAAATGACAGGATAAGCCACAGATATTCAAGATGGTGACCTCTATCACAAATCTAGAATGCTGTGCAACATTGTCAACAATGAACTACTTTATTGTATAAGTAACATGGCCACAGTTTATTGGGGATGTTTGATTGGAAGATAAGGAAAGGATAATGATGATTGATTGTCTTAATGGTCAAGTGAAACAAATATGAAGACAACTCTTTTGTTTAAATGTTTGGTTTGGTTTGGTATTAACCCTTTAATGCCAAAGCTCATTTATTTGCACTCAGTTCAATAGTTTCAATTATTTTTATCCAACACAAATAATTCTATTTAATATTATCTGTTTATGCAGATTTTAGTATTGTTATTTAACCCTAATAGTTCTATTTGCACACAGTTAAATGGTTCCAAGTATTTCTATCTAACACTAATAATTATATTCTACATCAGTTATTTGTTTGCCCAAAATAAAATGGTTTGAAGTCTAGTAAATGATTAAACAGTTCTGTTTGACCCCTAGATGAGACCCTAACAGATACAGTCACTCCAGGTCTGAGTGGACCTGGTGTTACATAGCCAGATACGGCCATGTGCGAAATGGGTGAAATGGACATCGAATGTTGGTAACATATATTCATAGAACATAGGAATCTCGAAATTTGAAAACACATAATGACTTCTTTGTTCAGGTATGAAACCTTTTTATTACTTTTGAGTTAAAGGTTTCGACATAAGGAGAGAGACACAATCTTTTTATGCTGGCTTCTTCATCTGGCTCCTATCTCGTGCAGCACCCATGGCGTGCAAATTCGTCTCGCCTCAGTGAGCCCCAAAAGTCAAACCTCCTTGTTCGGCGTCTAGCTTCAACTCTCTAACTTTCTTCAAAATCCCCAGTGCGCTTCTGGTACGTGATGACACCCGCACTTTGTCACCCATTTCATCATCTCAGGCTATTGTGACATCTCTGAGTGACATGTCCGCTCTGTGCACACACGCGTTAACACCTGCATCAAGTTTGCACCTAACTAACCCATGTGCTGAGCCGAAGGGTTCTCAGCCTAGCTAAACCCAAAGGCATGAACTGAAATCCCTTGGCTATTATATTACACTGGGAGTAATGGCAATACTCCATATTCCCCTAAGCTCTAAGACTGGAGCCTCACCATCAGATGGTTTAGTGTCATATCTAGGGTTCTCATTGGAACTGTCTTTTCTCTCTGCAGAGATGCAGTCGGCATTTTCTGCAGCCCCAGTCGACTGGGCAATTTGTTTAATAGTGTCTTATAAATAAAGGAAGCGTGCATGATATAATGGTTACTGTCAAAGAAAATGAATTTGAGGAGCCAAGTTCAAATCCTGGGTGAGACTGTGTTTGACTTTGTGTTATTTGGTAAATAGTAGGGCAAACAGATCTTTATCTTTAGCAAGGCAACCAGTCTAGAAGAAGGAAAAGTTTTGAATTTAAAAAAAAAAAAACAGGATTTAGGGGACAAGCAATTTTTCCACACCATAAAAACCTGTTTGCTACAAAAAATGCAGCACTCTTCCAAATGGGGTTTGGCTTTGGCCTTATGATCGTTAGGGAATCTGCAGGATGTTTATGTCCGCACGCACACACACACACACACACACACACACACACAATAGTTTCATTCAAAAGGTTCTAAGCCTGACTCAGAAAGAATGGCTGTAACTAAAGATTTTTGTTGTGACAACACATTACCACTTTTTAGGAAACTAGAAAAACAAATTCAGATTTTTGTCTTAATTTCTGTACAGGTTAGGCCTATACAAAGGTGAGAAGTGTACAACAAATGTAAAATCTGGAGAAAGCTTTGAATTTTTTGAACAAACCCCTGTGTGTGTGTGTGTGTGTGTGTGTGTGTATATATATATATATATATATATATAAAAGAGTTGGGCAGTTTGGCAATTTATGTTTTGGTATTAGTTTTGTTTTCAATTCAGTTTTTCGGTTTTTAATTGAGTATTTTTGCTTTCTGAGGAAGCCATTCATTTTCTAGTGTAATAATAGCATTTCCATTTGATATCTGATCTTGTTTGAGATTGACAAATTTGCCACTTAGTCCGTTCAACTTACAAGTTCTTGTGTATTTCTGGTCCAGTCTTAAAAATATTTATAAGGCTGGAAAGAAAATAAAATAATCTTTCTAAATAAAATCTGACATTAAGGCAAAACTGGAAACTATTTTTTTTTTCACTTGTTATTTTGTTGCTAACTTCATTTTATTAAAAGTATTTTTTTGAAAAATGAAACAAATAGATTTCAGACATCATGTCGTATTCCCCTCACCCCTTTTTTTTATTTTTAATTCTATTTGAAAACATTTTAGGATATGAAAGATTTCCAAGTGTCATATCTGCTGTATTTCCTTTTTTTTTTTTTTTTTTTTTTTTACTTCATTTCTTTTGTAAACAAATAAAATCCACATTTATTTCCTAAAACTAGTCAATTAAACATTTTTCTCATATTTTTGTTTAATATTTTCTTCTTACAATAGTATAAATGTTGATAAAATTTTATTCTATTAAAATCTGAAAGTCTTTTTCAACAGTGTTTCCTTGGATATGGTCACTCAGTAGTGATATCACTCAACCGAATGATTTTGGTCTTGCAAAAAATTTTGATGCAGTTTCATAGTCTGAAGATGAAACTGAAAAAAGTCAGTTTTTTGGTTAAACCAGCCATCTCATATATATATGTGTGTGTGTGTGTGCACATATACATGTATATCTGTATACACTAGTGGAAATTAAAATAGAAAATTGCAAAACTCTAATGCACAATGACAATTATTTAGAGAGATATAAATTAGAATAGAGAAAAATTTATTGCATATGAATATTGAATAGTTTTATTTACATGTATACTTTTGTGCGTATTTCTGCATGTGTGCAGACAGAAACTGTAACACTGTCACAGATGGGATGTGGCTGTGTCCCTGTGATCCTCTGGGAGTCTGCAGGATGTAGAAGCTATAATTGTTTCTAGATGATAAAAACTGAATTGGAATAGTCACCTGAAAGATAGATATGGACAGAATAAGAAGAAAGAGATACAAAGGCTGATAGACTAAGAAGAAAGAGACAGGTAGATTGGTATGAATAGAAAGAGATAGATAGGCAGATATGAATAGAAAGAGATAGATAGGCAGATATGAATAGAAAGAGATAGGCAGATAGATATGAATAGAAAGAGATAGGCAGATAGATATGAATAGAAAGAGATAGGCAGATAGATATGAATAGAAAGAGATAGGCAGATAGATATGAATAGAAAGAGATAGATAGGCAGATAGATATGAATAGAAAGAGATAGGCAGATAGATATGAACAGTTTAAGATAAACAGAAAAGGATAGAAACTTTGCATATGAATATTAAAGAATTTTATATAGATGCATATTTTGTGTATTTACTGCAAAGAGAAACTGCTGCACCCTTGCAGAATTGATGCAGCTATGGCCTTGTACCCTTCAAAGAATCTGCAGGATGAATTTTCATAAAGAGGAACCCTTTATTGATTTTTTTTTTCACTGAGGTCATGAAAACAGCTGGAAATTTGTGATTTAGCAGTCATTTATATTGACAGAGTTAGAAGGTAATGCATAATGAAACTATTTGAAGGAATTATAAAAACATAACAAAGTCATTTTTGTTTTTTTTTAAGTAGAGTAAAGCTGGTTTGAAACCAGTTGTAGACTAAGTCTGCCCTACTATTTACCTATATTTGGTGAGAGGACGGAAGGATTCAACCCTTTCACAAGGGAATTAGCATGACGCGAAATGCCAATAGCCTCATCCATGATTTAAACTTGGGTCAGTGATTTCATTTTCTAAAATAATATTCATGGATGATGACTAGTGCTATGATGAATCTGACAAGAAATGTATATTTGCCCATCTGCAATCCTTGACATCTTAGCCAGCCAGTCCTCAGCTTGAGGGGTTGACATCATAAGATAGCCATTGGAGTGTGTATCACAGCAGGTGAAATCTCGTAGCAGTGTGGCAAGTCACTTGTATGGGATTTTACTCGCTGTGATATATTCTCCCGTGATAATCTTGTCATGTCAGCCCTAAGCTATACTGAAAGTTGCTTTAGCACAGAAACATACTTATTCATTCTCTCTCTCTCTCTCTCTCCTTTATTATAAAAGTGGTGATGGTTCTATTTCAAGTAAACTGGTCAATGAACAACCGAGAACAGGATCCTATTGACATAAGGAGAGACAATCCAATTAAGACCAGTGAAGATATTCTTGGTACATTCTGACAAGTATAGGTAAATTTAAGCTAGACATCTTATTATATGACCAGACATTTTTGCGCACTAAAAACTTGCTGTCTTCATCTTCATTTTATAAAATAAGAAGAAAAAATAAGGACAACAAAAATCGATCATATGGAAGTCAGACCTGACCGATAAAATGAAACGCAGTTTCTTCCAAGCAGCGGTCATGTCAATACTGCTATATGGATGCACTACAGGGACGCTAACAAAATGGCTGGAGAAAAAGCTAGATGGCAATTACACAAGAAAGCTGTGAGCAATATTGAACAAGTCCTGGAAGCAACACCCCACAAGGCACCAACTATACGGTCACCTGCCTCCCATCACGAAAACTATCCAAGTTAGACGAACCAGACACACAAGACACTGCTGGAAAAGCAGGGACGAACTCATAAATGATGTACTCCTATGGACCCCCATATATGGCCGAGCAAAAGCAGGATGACCAGCTTGATCATACGTACAGCAGCTATGTGAGGATACGGGATGTGGCCCTGAAGACCTGCCAGAAGTGATGAACAATAGGGAGAAGTGGCGAGAGAGGGTCAGGGATATCCATGCTGGTGGCACGACATGATGATATATAGATAAGTAAAGTTGGCAACCATAGTTGAGGATGACCCGAAGGCTCCCTTTTCAATTGCTACTACACCAAGGTGTAAGGAAGGAGTGCTACTCTCATCATCCCTCACAGACTCTCTGCCTTCTTTGACTCTCTTATGCCACTCAAAAACTGATGCTCAATTCATGCAAGATGGTCCAAAAGCAGTGTGAAGCATTCCATACGTTTCTCTGGCATTTTTTCCAAGTTTAAAACTGAATTTTATTGCATATCGTTTTTCTAAAGTGTTGTCTCGTTCAGATTGCATTTTAAAAATTTACCTGCTGTGACAATCAGACTTTAGTAAGATGTATTCCAATTGCTGCTAATGGTGTTCATTTGAACCTGAAATCATAAAAATTGGTCAGTCATCTCATAAGATGTATAGCAATAACATAGTGAATTTTCAAGTGTCTATGACAATTGTAAATGCCTGTATAAAAAAAGAATCTGGGAACTTATTGAATGCACTACGTATATAATCTATACTCAGTAAAGTTGGCAACCATAGTCAATGGCGACCCAAAGGCTCTCTTTTTAATAGCTACTACACTGAGGTGTAGAGGAGGGCACTACTCTTTTCCCTGGATTACTCCACTTTACCCTTGTGTACCTTATAATGCTGAGTATTAAGCAAGAAGGTATAAGGTACTAATTTTTTGAGTCTTTGGTATGACTATACCTGGCATTGTGAACCCCAAGCTCCAAGGCCATTGGCGAACACTCTACCCACTAGACCAATGGGCCAATTGCACTTAAATATGCAGGAATCCTGTTCCTTTTCCAAAGAGATGAAGACACTGTTTGTATTTTTTGCTTGTATCCTATCTGAAATGAATTGAAAATGAAACTGAAACTGTGAATTCAAATCAATTATATTCTGTTTAAAAACTCATTATCTTGCCCAGTTGGCTGGGACTGTAGAATACACCGACTGCTTCTCTGCAGAGGGGTAACCCCCCCACCCAACGAGTGTCCTGGATATGATACTAAACAATCTGATGGTGAGGTTCCAGTAATGCTGGAGCTTTGGGGAATGCAGAGTACCCCTTCATTGCCATCGCTCCCAGGTCCACTCTGGCCCGGAGTGGTAGCACCTGATAAGGGTCCTATTTATGGGTTAAATAAAACTAAACTGTGCTTCTTTCACTCTACTGATTTTTGCATTTAAACTGCATATTTATGCTAAACTGAATTGTTTGAAATAGAACTGTTTTGACATTGGAACTGTATACTAGTGCTGAACTGAATTGCTCGAAATAGAACTGTTTTGACGCCTAAACTGTGTACTTATACTGAACTGAATTATCTGAAATAAAACTATTTGACATTTAACTCTGTCTATTGCCCAGTCGGCTGGGACTGTAGAATACACTGACTGCACCTCTGCAGAGGGGTAAGACCCCCCCCATAACGAGTGTCCTGGATATGACACTAAACAATCTGATAGTGAGCTTCCAGCAGTGCTGGAGCTTTGGGGAATGTGGAGTACCCCTTCATTGCCATCGCTCCCAGGTCCTATCAATGGGTTAAATAGAACTAACAGCGTGATTATACTAAATTGAATTGTTTGAGTAAACAGAATAGCTTGAAATAGAAATGTTTTTGAGAAACCATACTTACATTTAAACTGTGTACTTATGCTTAACTGAATTATTTGAAATAGAACTGTTTTTCGACATTAAAACTGTATTTACACTTAACTGAATTGTTGTATATAACTGCTTGAATAGTTTGAAATAGAAATGTTTTTGACAATTAAACTGTACTTATGCTAAACTGAATAGTTTTAAATAGAACAGATTATTTACATAAAAATGGATTTGGCGTTAAATAACCTACAAAAGTTGATATGCCATAAAACCCAACCAACAAACAAACTCATATTGTGTTGCATCTTGCTTGTTGTTGAAGAGTTGGAGAAATACATAAAATTGATTATTTGTTGGCACAGAGTGTATAATGGTTATCTTTATATGATATTAACTCAATGAGCTGAAGGTTTGCATTTCACTTCATGCTGATGACATTGGCAAAGGCATGAATCCATCTGGTTTTTTTGTTGGTTTTTTTCCAGCCATGGTTAAAGCAGTAGGGCAGATTGGGCTCTTTAGTCTTGGTATGAGAACATGTCTAGGCAAAGATAAATTCTATTACTCTACTAGCTGACCTTGTGTTAAATCCTACTCATGGTGGAGGGGTTGGGTAAATATAATTTTTTCTTCTTTTTAGTGATTTTATAATTTGTTCCTATATTTTACATTGAAAAAAAAATTTTTCAATTATTTATTAGGATAACTTATTTTAATTAATTTGAAGCCTGTTCCATGAAATGAAATATTTCGGTTATCGAATAAAATAGGTTTTTTCTCAAATTTGGACTTAGTGTATTTTTTATAAATTAAAAATAACAGGAGCATGTTTTCTATGTGTGATGGGTCCATATTGTTTGCCTGGAGCGCTATATATAAAATTCTGAATGCAATGTGATAAATGTGTTTGAATTGTTACAAAACTTATGTTATTCTGAATCATTTTTATATTGAATCAGCAAATAATAATCATTTCTGACATAGGTCATAAAATCTGAATTATTCGTTTATTCTAAGAAAGAAAAAGAAAAAATTAAAATATTATTTTTAATATCAATTCTAATAAGGATGTGTGTGTATACCTGTCATTTGATCTAGAATTTATAAAGTACTGAGAAATTTCTTTAAAATTTTGGAAAGGAAAAACCTGCACACCATTTCTGTCCATTCTAATTGTAGTTACATTCAAAAGAAAAAAGGGGAGATAATTGTGAATAAATGAGTAATTACCTTCTTTTCTTTTCTTTTTCCAATAGAAGTTTCTGTTTAATGGACTTTAAATTTACAATTAATCTTCTATTGCCTTTGACTTTCCGTTTTGCACTAGACATAATTTTGCCATTGTGTCTCCTATTTGATAAATGCAATCAAAGGTTTTTGTTTTGCTTTTTAAAAAACAATTTTAAGTTCTTTAAACCAGTATAAATTGTTTTCTAAAAACTTTCTGCTGATCAACTGATTTTTTTTTTCCTAAATTTTTTTTTACATCTTTTAATTTTTTTAAACTAAAATTTCTGCTGTAATTTCTTTTCTCATTATATATGATTCTGCTGGTGTGTCTTTTAACCAATGGAAGATTTTAAAATGTAGTTTTATGAAGCACTATCCAGCTAATTAGGATAAAATAATTACCATTATCCTACTGAATCATTCATACTGTCTGTTGGGACTGTACAATATACAGACTGCACCTCTGTTGAGGGGTAAGACCTTGTGGGGTTTGAAGTTTGAAGGTCAGGGGCTAAGGGCAAGGCTGTGTTGCCGTAAGATATCTGACTCCATATTTTGGTTATATTATTTTACCCCACATTGACTGGCCGGCACAATGCCTTGCCCAAAGAAAGTCCCAAAAAGAATTATATGAAAGAAAAGACAGCAACAGATAAGAGACGAATATGTTTCTTTTATGTTTTCCTTTATTTACTTGGTTCGATTTGCATAAGAGAGAGTTTTTCCTGAATACATTGAAATGGTGAATCCTCCAGTTAAGGTGTCAGAATATGTTAAATCGTTTTCATGTATGTGTGGTCCGCATTTGGTATTTCAGGTTTCCATAAGAGTTAGTTTCCTTTAGGAAGTTTGTCAAAGTCCAGTAAAGAATTAGCTTATAGTTCAGTTGTGGGTCTTGTATATATCAGCATGTTGACCGAGAGAGTGCTACTACTGGGTGAAAGGGACTAATCGACGCTATGTCCAAAGACGTATGTGTGGTGGCCAAAATACCAGCACAAGGTTATCAATCCGCTGCCTGAAAGAGAAAGAATACTTGGCTGCCTTTGTCAAGAGGAAAGCCTTTTTTCTTTTATACATGCGTCATCTCCTTTTCCGTTAGAGACCTCTGGGAGTTTCTTCAAATTTAAGTTTTTTTTTTCTTTTTTCTTTTTTTTTTTTTTTAATAAAATTTAATTTTAAATTTTTTGTATTTATTTATTCATTCTCTACAACCTCCCCAATGAGTGTCTTGAGTATGACACTTAAACCATCTGATGGTCATCCTTTGGGGAATGTAGAATATTCTTTGATTGCCATTATGGATGTTGACAGGTTAGACAGATTAACCCCATAAAAAAAGCCAAAAGGAAATTAAATCAAAATTCCAATATGCTGTAAAATAAGAATTTTTATATAACAAAATTACAATTATTCTAAAGTTTTTGTCTTATATGTGAGTAATAAGTAATCAAGAGTAACCTCCCTTATTTTATGATTACCTCCCTTTTTAGGAAACTCTTTCATTAAGTACCTAATTATAAAATCTCATTAAATGAACTGGCTCATTGTCTAAGTGGGTAGAGTATACGCCAATGGTCAGGGAGACCTGGGTTCAATCAAAGGTCGTGTCATACCAAAGACTTTAAAAATGGTACTTGATACCTCCTTGCTTAACACTCAGCATTATAAGGTATGTATCTAGGGTAAAGTGGAGCAATCCAAGGAAAGGAGTAGCGCCCTACCTTACACCTCGGTGTAGTAGCTATTGAAAAGGGAGCCTTCTGGTCGCCCTCGACTATGATCACCAACTTTACTTACTTACTTTTATAATGGCCTAATGAATAGAGTGTTCGGCAATAGTTTAGGATATGTACAGTTTAGTTCTATTTGACCCATAGATAGGACCTTAACAGTTGTTACCACTCAGGGCCAGAGTGAACCTGGGAGTAATAGGAATGATGGGTTACACCAGATTCCCCAAAGCTCCAACGTTATTGGAACCTGACCATGAAATTGTTTAGTGTCATATCCAGGACACTCATTGCAAGAATCTTACCTCTCTGCAGAGATACAGTCAGTGCATTCTACTGCTTCAGCCAACTGGACAAGCATTCTACAGGGTGGAATGATAAAATTGTCGCCCTAGAAAAGACGACATGATTCCATTTCCGTTTAATGAAAACTGGTCTTCTTTTTTTGTTGCAGACCATCTACTAGTTGGCCAGTTGTGTACAAATCCCAAGAGCGAGAGGAGCCTTCTATCATGTCTGAAAGTGACACAATGTTCAACGAGCGAGATCGGAGATGCGCCGCTGTACAATGCATGCTCTCTACCGATCCAAGTTATGACAACAGAACTATTGTAGCACCCTCAAAATGCAAATCTGGATTACCGCAAATAAAAGTGACATGCCCAGGGTAATGAAAACAAAGTTTCCAGCTACGGTTATGGTCTTTGGTGCGGTTTCAAGTGAGGGCCACATCATGCCACCTCACATCTTTGAGGTCGGCTTGAAAGTCAACACCAAAGTGTACCTGGATGTGCAGAAGAGTGTGGTGATCCCCTGGTGCAATCAGGTGGCCGGTGGCAGATCCTGGGTGTGGCAGCAAGACTCAGCGCCGGCCCACAAGTCCTAAGAGATCCAGGCTTGGCTTCAGGAGTGCTATGACTTTGTACCCTTCTCTCACTGGCCCCCCTCCTCCTCCGACCTGAACCCGCTGGACTACTTCGTTTGGTCATACGTTGAGCACATCACCAACATGACCTCTCACAACACCAAAGCCAGCCTGATTGCTGCCATCGCCGAGTATTCGCCAAGCTCCCACCGGCACTTATGGAAAATGTATGCTCCTACTTCCAGATCCGTATCGAGGCGGTGATTGAGGTTGAAGGCGGCTACATAGAATAGGTGTCAGCTCTACAACATAATTAAGTTACCTGAATTGATTTTTTCAATAAAAGTTTTGAAATAAAGCTGTAGTGTTGTTTTCTTTAGGATGACAATTTTATCATTCAACCCTGTAGGAGGAGGAAAATTCTGAATTCGCATTAACTTTGCTTTGCTTAAAAATCGACCTTGTGTCATACATGACAGAGGGTTTGAGTTAAAACATACTCTACATTCTTTGTATACCAATAAGATCAGAAATGTGAAACTTCAAATTAGGAATGATAGTATAACAGTTATTTTGAATACAAATGTAACCGACCGTTTTACTGCAGATTTTTATTATTGATATCTGAAAGTGAAGAGAGCTTAATTTCATGTTGTTTTTTTTATATCAGCAACTATAAACATCCTGTCAAAAATGTAAGTTTGTACAAAAAAAAAGATTCAATATTTTTTTCCTCAGTAAATCTACATATGGGGCAGAGGAGTCCCTATGGCTTCCTGGCTAATGTGTTTAACTGCAACATTATAGTGAGTTCAAACTCCAGTCGCATTTTAAAAATGATCCTGAGTATCTAACAAGGAGGACTGCTCAGACGTCTATCCCTTTGATGAGATTTCTACACTTAACTAAGTATTTAGTTACATAACAAATAGCAGTGGTGAAAGTGAGTTTCCCCTGAAAGATCCCTCTTAAGATTTTTATCTCTGCTTAGGTTTGTCCTCCTGCTGTCAATTCCACCCTCCAATTTTCCATGGCGTTTATGATGAAATTTATGATTTTCTGAAATTATTTGTAAGAGTCAATAAATAAAATTAGATTTAGTTATTAGATGAAATTAGATTTTAAATTTTTTGCTTTGTATGTTTGATATGTATTATTAATGGATAAGTGTTGGATTAAGTGCATTGACAAAGAAGTAGATTATGTTGAAAAATAAATATTGGCTGATGTTCTACGGCATATCAATCTTTGATGGTTATTTAATGCAAAATCATATCTATATATATATATATATATATATATATATATATATAAACAAATATTGTAGATAAAGTTTAATTAACTATAAAAATAGAATTAAATTGAGATTTGTGGTAAAATAAATAAAATAAAATTGGAACCCACCATGTGAGGTGGACGTATGTACGTTTCAGTGGAAAGGTAAATTACTGTAATCTTTGCTTATGGTTAATCAGAATTGTTGTAATTCCTTAAATTTTTGTTAAATCTGAAGAATTACGTTAAAATGTAAGTTAATTTACTGTAGAAAGTGAAGTTGAATCTAGTTACTTTGTGATTCCGACTGGTAGCAAAAGAAAAATTGAAAGTGGGCGAAATGGGGAGGAAACTCTTCACCCCTCTTCAACCTTCCCACCTGTGTCCTTTCTGGCTGTATTAATTATATCCATTGGATCTGAAGAAGTCCTGTTAAATTTGATGTTAAATACCCATAGCAGGATGAAAATAAATTTAAAATCCTAATGTGACCAGTTTTGTTTTTCTTAAAGGAATTGTTGCTCTGTGATGTCAGTTACATTGAGCCCTTTACCAGGAAGATTTAAATGTTGATAGTTGAATAATTTTATTGTCCTGACGGAATTATTCCTGACTCCGGTTTAACTGGACTGAATAATACTGACATACATACATGCATATATATATATATTTTTAGCAACCCTTCTGCATGAGTAGGATGTGATACAAGGTCAATTTTTTAAGTGGAGTTGAACAGGTTTGAATTCTGCCCTTCTAGATTCATGCCTTTCCCAAGGGTATTAGTGCTATGTAAAATTAATCAGGTGCATCCAGGATTTGAACTCATGTCACTGTGTCTATTTCCTACGATGATAACCATTACACCAAGAGCACTTCCCATTTTTATAA
The DNA here is from genome assembly GCA_963585895.1 of Sepioteuthis lessoniana. Taxonomy (NCBI): domain Eukaryota; kingdom Metazoa; phylum Mollusca; class Cephalopoda; order Myopsida; family Loliginidae; genus Sepioteuthis; species Sepioteuthis lessoniana. The sequence continues at coordinate 107,587 of CAUZXS010001104.1, read as the reverse complement.
ATATGACTTGTCATATTCCTACTTTTCAAGGTCTAATATTAGTATGAGTGTATCCATTGTTCCACTAACACTCAATGCAGCACAGTTGGCTGCGGCTGTAAAATATATTGTATCTCTACAGAAGGGTAAGACCCTCCCCCAACAAATATCCCAATATATGACACTGAACCAAGTTAGAGGGAAATTTTTGAAACCAAAAAATGAGCTCTGGCTTCTTTAGAATATTACCTAAAAACTATTCATTTACAAATCCTGTTATATATATATATATATATATATATATATATATATATATATATATATAAAAAACTGTATTTGGCATCAAATAACCTATGTGTTGATATGCCATAAAACCCTACTAAACCAAATCATATATATCTAATATATACGTATAAAGAGGATTTGGCATCAAATAACCTACAACAGTTGATATGCCATAAAACCTAACCAAACCAAATCATATATATTTAATATATATGTAAAAAGAGGATTTGGTATTAAATAACCTACAAATGTTGATATGCCATAAATACCAACCAAACCAAATCATATATATTTAATGTATAAAGAGGATTTGGCATTAAATAACCTACAAGGGTTGATATGCCATAAAAACCAACCAAATCAAATCATATATATTCAGGGTATATATATATATATATATATATATATATATATATATAAAGAGGATTTGGCATTAAATAACCTACAAGGGTTGATATGCCATGAAAACCAACCAAATCAAATCATATATATTCAGGGTGTATATATATATATATATATATATATAGGATTTGGCATTAAATAAACTACAAGTGTTCATATGCCATAAAATGCAACCAAATCAAATCATATATTTGCCCCCTTTATCCCTATTGTCCATTGCTCCTGGTACATCCTGTCAGTTGTATCTAGTGCCCACGTGTAGCTGATGTTAATCCTTGCTAGTCAGCCAACATTGGCATGTCCATGTGTAGGAATCCATAAGAGAATGTCACTCATGTATTCAATTTTATTCTCCAACCGTACCCAGCATGTCTTGTTTATCTTACTTGGATGGTTTATGAGATGGGTGGTAAGTAGCCGTACAGCTACTGTTTTGTGGTGGTGTTGCTTTCAAGATTTGTTCTAAACAACACATACTACTCTTGTGTTGTTCCCATCTAGCTTTTTTCCATGCATTTTATGTCTAAGTGGTGCATCCATACACTAGTACTGACTCAGCTACAATGTGGAAGAATTTCCATACAATCTACAAACATGTCCCAAACAGATTAAATGTTCATTGCATTCCATGGTTAGTTGCTCATAAAGAAGGTGTAGCCATTTACTGAAAAGATCTTTTGTGTATTTTAGTGGGTTTCATCTCAAAGGACATTTACCAGATGGTGAGACCAAACAGGTATTTTGCAAAAAGGAGACCCCAAAATCAGAAGGGTTTTCAGTTCTCATGTGACCACAGATACATGATGTCCAAAGCTAGCCTCACAATCAATGGAAGACAATTATTTTTTGTCTTCTTACAATAGTATAGTTTGGTTTGGTTTTTATGGCATATGAACCATTGTAGGTTATTTAATGCCAAATCTTCTTTATACATATATATTAAATATATAAGATTTGGTTTGGTTTATTTGTATTTTTATGACGTATCAACCATTGGAGGTTATCTAATACCGAATCCATTTTTATACAGACAAACAGTTCTATTTCAAACAATTCAGTTTAGCATAAGTACACAGTTTAGCTCTCTTTGACCTATAGAATCGACCCTATCAGGTGCTTCCACTCCAGGCCAGAGTGGACCTGGGTGTGATTGGAATAAAGGTGTACTCTGCATGCCCGGAAGCCTCACCTTCAGATTGGTTAGTGTCATATCCAGGACACTCGTTAGGGAAGTCTTACTCCTCTGCAGAGATGCAGTCAGTGGGCCAACAGCAGTATGGCATTCGATCCATGCTATTCATAATTACCACTGAAGTAAGCATATTAACAAAGAACGAAATATATTAAAAAATAAATATTTCTTGTATAAAATAAATGCTGTTTAGCTTTCTTTTTTTTTTCTTTTTTCTTTTTTTGTCATTGGGTTGTGGAGACGTCTATGTGCTTATGTATCATGTATTTACAAATCCTTTAGTAGAACTTTATTCTTTTTTTTTTTTTTTTTCTAGAATGGTTATTCTTTCCACATAAAAATTACAAAAAAAAAAAAGAAAAAGAAATTCTATGCTAATGGTAAAATTATTAAATCTAAAGTGTTTGAATTTTGTCATCTAAGTAGCTATTAAATAAAATAATAGGATTTAATAAGAGCAACTTGACTCTAATTTGTCATAATTGGAGCTCAAATGTCAGCACTTGATTTATAAGATTCAAGTATTGATTATTGATTTTGTACAAGTTCTTTGTTCTTTTTTGTTCTATTTTGTATGAAATCAGTTCCTAATATACAAGTTCTATAAGAAAGCAAATCTTATTTTATTTATTTTTTTTAATAGGTTAAAACGTACAAAGCAGAAACTGACCAATATAATAACAGCCCTTAAGGAAACATGAAAATAAAATAATTCAAAGTAAAGAGACATCATTGTGTGCCAGAAAATTTTTTATTGTGTTACATTGCCTCTTCTTACAGTGTCCAGCTTCTCTCTTTGAATTCGGCTCTGCCATCAGCCATTGCTTCTCTTCAATGCCATCTTGTCTTCACTCATTGCTGTCAAATTCAAGACCCCTTGCTATTTTAAAGTTAGTGCTAAGATTAATGACAGAACCCTATTTTTATGTGCATATGACATTAGAGAGAACCACTCTGAAACTGGTTGACAAATTCACCAACCTAGGAAGCAGTGTCTCATCAACAGAAAAAGACATTGACACGCGGCTAACGAAGGCATGGATAACTATCGATCATATGGAAATCAAGCCTGACTGATAAAATGAAACGCAGTTTCTTCCAAGCAGCAGTCGTGTCGATACTGCTGTATGGATGCACCACTTGGACGCTAACAAAATGGCTGGAGAAGAAGCTAGACAGCAATTAAACAAGAATGCTGCGAGCAATATTGAACAAGTCCTGGGGGCAACACCCTACAAAGCACCTACTATACGGCCACCTGCCTCCCATCATGAAAGCTATCCCAGTTAGACGAACCAGACATGCAGGACACTGCTGGAGAAGTAGAGACGAGCTCATAAGTGATGTACTCCTATGGACCCCCACATATGGCCGAGCAAAAGCAGGACGACCAGCTCGAACATACATACAGCAGCTATGTGAGGATACGGGATGTATTTCTGAAGACCTGCCAGAGGCGATGAACGATAGGGTGAAGTGGTGAGAGAGGGTGAAGGATATCCGTGCAAGCGGCATGACATGATGATTGATATCAAATTTCACATATTACCAACTATATTTGTCACAGCCCAGTTGGTTGGGTCTGTAGAATAAGCCAACTGCATTTTTGCAGAGAGGTAAGTTGTAAGTTGTCGACCATAGTCGAAGCCAAGGTGTAGGGAAGGGCGTTACTCCTTTCCCTGGATTGCTCCACTTTACCCTTGATCCGTACCTTAAAATGCTGAGTGTTGAGCAAGGAGGCATCAAGTACCATTTTTGAGTCTTTGGTATGACTCGACCTGGGATTGAACTCAGGTCTCCGCCCCACCTCAACAAGTGTCCTGGATATGACATTAAACAATTTGATGCCGAGGCTCCAGTAATACTGGAGCTTTGGGGAATGCAGAGTACTCCTTCATTGCCATTGCTCCCAGGTTCAGTCTAACCCAGAGTGATAGCACCTGATAGGCACCTATCTATGGGTCAAATAGAACCATTTGATATTTAAACTGAATGCAAACAAATGACTTAGGTTAAATGAAATTGTTATGTAGCTTAGGACCAAAAAACATGTCAAAAAGAAATGAATTCGCAGCAAAGAAACACTCAAAACTTGAATCCCAAGGAAGAAAATAGTAGTTGCTTTTATTCTTGGGGATTACAATGGACTGCAGTTAAAAAGTTTGTTTTATAGCATTCTTCCTCGCCTTCTCTTTTTTTTTTCCCTATCAAGTCTTCTTTCTGTATCTCTCTTTCCCACCACACACTTCAGCTCGCATACATAGGAAAGGTTCACCTTCCTCTTCTTGGCGATGATGGCAGTGTTGTTATTGTTGGCCTGTTGATACTTATCACATCAGTCTGCTTGCTATGACCGGCTGGGGTATAACACGGGTTGGGGTGTTGTGCACCTCTGTTGAACCTGTTTGGAAACCTGTCTTGAACTGCCAAAATCTCGCTATTTGATTTCCTTATATAGCGATTTGATGGATCAATTCGAAGGTTCCCGAAGGTTTGATGATCACCAATGAAACAGTGGTGCAATACGTGATTATATTAAAATCACACTTAAACTCTACAGGTCACTCTGCCTGCACGAGCGAGATTCATGACAATTTTGATTATCAGACCTATGTACCCAATGACTGATGACAGCTGATGTGCTCAAATGTTCTCCAACCTTGAGACTGCCGCAATTCAATGACGGCACCCTTTGACACAAACAGGATCTGACACTTTTTAAGTGTCAGTTTTTAAGCAGAGTAAAGCTGGTTTTTTTTTATTCAGTTTTGGTTCTAGACTGGTTGCTAGAACAATACTAAATAATTTAGTCTGTCCTTAGTATTCATGGCTTCACACTAAGGGGATTAGGATGAAATAAAACATCAACAGCCTTGTCCAGGATTTGAACTCTGGTTGCTAATTTCATTTCCAATAACAAAAACCATTACACTATGTATGTATGTATGTATGTATATATATATATATATATATATATATAATAACAGTGTTGGTTGTTACTAAAACACTGTGGGTTTGTGTCGAACCAAGTGCAATATAATATGGAGAGTGATCAATATCTAAGATAGAGCTATTATATAATAATAATAAATATATATTAGGTATATATATCTAATTCATGGAATTTAGACGGCGACCCCTCGATTATATATATATATATATATTTCTTTTTTTTTTTTTTAAATAGATAGGTCCACAAAGAAATCTGTATTCTTTAAAATTAATTTATATAGATAAAAAAAAAAAAAATAAATTTAAAAAAATACAGATCTCTTCGTAGATCTACCTATTTTAAAACATACCTTTATTCTTTCTTTGGACCTACAACAAACATTTATATATATATATATATATATATATATATATATATATATATATATATATAATCATCATCATATCGTGCTGGCAACACGGATATCCCTGACCCTCTCTCGCCACTCCTCCCTATCGTTCATCGCCCTAGGTAGGTCTTCAGGACAACAACCTGTATCCTCACATAGCTGCTGAATGTACGTTCGAGCTGGTCGTCCTGCTTTTGCGCGGCCATGTGTGGGGATCCATAAGAGTACATCTCTTATGAGTTCATCTCTGCTTCTCCAGCAGTGTCCTGCATGTCTGGTTCATCTAACTTTAATAGTTTTCATGATAGGGGGCAGGTGGCCATACAGTTGGTGTCTTGTGGGGTGTTGCTGCCAGGACTTGTTCAGGATTGCACGCAGCATTCTTGTGTAATTGCCATCTAGTTTCTTCTCCAACCGTTTTGTTAGCGTCCATGTAGTGAATTTGTCTACTAGTTTAAGTGGGGTTCCTTCTAGAGTGGAGATGTCCCCCGTTTGGTTATAGCACATATATTCCGTTTTGTGTGCATTAACATGTAGGCCTATGCTTGCTGCTGCTCGTTCCAAACTATGCAGAAGTGTTTCGGCTTGGTCAGGTGTATTTGCCAGTATCGCGATGTCATCGGCGTAGTCGGCGTCGGTAATTGTTGTTGCGGGGTATGCACACACACACACACACACACACACACACATATATATGTCTGTATTTTAATTGCCTATGGACTCATATTCCAGCACACAAACATTTGTATATTACATTTAGTGTCCACTTACCGAAAAGTTTAGAGATCCTTGATTTAAAGTATCACTTAAGAATCATCACTTTAATGCCAGTAAACAAAAGTGGCCTTTACTTTAGAGATCGAAACTTTCTTTTGCCGTTGTATTTATTTTTCTAAGTAAAAACAAAACAAAAAAAAAAATCGATGCATACCAGTTGAGTAATGGTAACTAACAATTGTTTTGTGGCCAAGAAGAGGAAGGAAGTCTGTTTCAATTTGGCAATATATCAAACAAGTTTTTATCTTCAATGTCAGGATTGTTGATTTAGGCTAAGTGCTCCAAAGAGTTTAAGTATATCTTTTTCCAAATAAACTGGTTGACTAAGTAAATATCTGAATAGATAAATCTGGTCTGAAATACAGAATATTATAAAGTTGTAAGTTTAGAAAGATTCTGAGGTTTTAAGAAATAACTGACATGTCATAAACCCATTAGGTTCAGATTACAATATCAGTCTGTTCTTCTTTTTAGGGAAATAGTGACAGATTCTTATTAGCTACGTTCATTATATCAAGAATTTGGTTTGATTTGGTTGAATTTTATAGCATATCAACCATTTGTGGTTATTTAATGTCAAATATTCTGTATACATATGTATTAAATATATATGATTTGATTGGGTTTTTTGGGATATCAACCATTGTTGGTTATTTAATGCCAAATCCCCTTTATACATTTATATCAAATATATATGATTTGGTTAGGATTGGTTTTATAGCATATCACCCATTGGCGGTTTTTTAATACAAAATCCTGTTTTTACATGTTTATTACATACAGGGTAGAACAATAAAATTGTCGCCTAGAAAAAGACGCCATGATTCCATTTTCGTTTAATGAAAACCGGTTTTCTTTTTTTGTTGCAGACCATCTACTAGTTGGCCAGTTGTGTACAAATCCCAAGAGCGAGAGGAGCCTTCTATCATGTCTGAAAGTGACACAATGTTCAACGAGCGAGATCGGAGATGCGCCACTGTACAACGCATGCTCTCTACTAATCCAAGTTATGACAACAGGACCATTGCCAGCACCCTCAAAATGCAAATCTGGATTACCACGAATAACAGTGACATGCCCAGGGTAATGAAAACAAAGTTTCCAGCTACGGTTATGGTCTTTGGTGCGGTTTCAAGTGAGGGCCACATCATGCCACCTCACATCTTTGAGGTCGGCTTGAAAGTCAACACCAAAGTGTACCTGGATGTGCTGAAGAGTGTGGTGATCCCCTGGTGCAATCAGGTGGCCGGTGGCAGACCCTGGGTGTGGTAGCAGGACACAGCGCCAGCCTACAAGTCCAATGGGATCCAGGCTTGGTTTCAGAAGGAGTGCTATGACTTTGTACCCTTCTCTCACTGGCCCCCCTCCTCCTCCGACCTGAACCCGCTGGACTACTTCGTTTGGTCATACGTCAAGAACATCACCAACATGACCTCTCACAACAGCAAAACCAACCTGAATGCCGCCATCCGCTGAGCTCCCGCCAGCACTTGTTGAAAAGGCATGCTCCCAGTTCCGGATCCGTATCGAGGCGGTGATTGAGGCTGAATGCGGTTACATTGAATAGATGTCAGCTCTACTACATAATCAAGTTACCTGAATTGATTTTTTCAGTAAAAGTTTTAAAATTAAACTGTAGTGTTGTTTTCTTTAGGACGACAATTTTATCATTCCACCCTGTATATATGATTTGTAAACTTATTTTATAGATACATTTTTAAACTAGCCTGAGCACATTCTTTCGGTTTCAAGTATTGCTATGTAACAGTAACAATATAACATCAGGCATTTGTTTGCACACATTTAAATGGATATACATAGGATTTGTAAGTGAATAGTTTGTAGGTAATTTCATTTTTAAATGAGTTGGAACTAATTTGTTTACACTCAAGTATTGCTATTATTTCTACACAGATAAATTATCTATCACTAACAATTCAATTAAAACATCAGTCATTTATTTACACATAATTAAATAAATGATCAAACAGTTCTATTTCAAACAATTCGATTTAACATAAGTCATTTGTTTGCACTCAGTTTGAATGTCAAACAATTCTATTTATCCTATAGATTGGATCGTATCAAGTGCGACTACTCTAGGCCAGAGTTGGCCTGGGAGCAATGGCAATGAAGAGGTACTCATATTCCTCAAAGTTTTAGCATTTGTGGAGCCTCACCATCAGATTGCTTAGAGTCATATATCCAGGATGCTTATTGAGAGAGTCTTACCCTTCTGCAGAAATGCAGTAGGGGTATTCTACAGTCCCCACCACCAACACCAAGTTGACTAGGCAGTCAATATTCTGGGTGCTTAAAAAAAAAATTCAGCACAAATGCAGACCATATAAAGTTATTAAGTTACTTTGCTTAATGGCATATCAACCTTTCTGGTTACTTAATGCTAAAACCATCCTTATAGAACAGTAGTGGTACTATTTAATCTACAGTAGGGAGGATTAAGGGTTCATACCTTTCTCAAGGGCGTGAGTCCAAAAGTGAGTTGCAGTTTAGCATGTTAGCAACTATGCAATGGAAACTTCCTATCAGTCATTTTTTTCTTAAAGCTTACAATTGTTAAATAATAGATTGGCAAAATCTTTTATTTGACATATAGTGTCGATTCTTTGAAAAGATTCTAACCATTAAGGTATTATTATTAGTTGACAATATAAGGTCAGTTGAAAGTTTGGCTTTCATTGGACAAAAAAGTCATGTGACCAAGTAATCCTAAAAGTTATAAATTAGATAGTAACTTTTAAACAAAGTTAGGTGGAAGCAGTAGAAGGCTTCACATAGATTTCCACCAAAGGTCTGATCCAACAGGCTCCTGACAAACATGGTTGATTGGTTGGTTGAGTTTGGTGGCATATCAACTCCTGTAGGTTATTTAATGCACACAGAGAGCAATACTTAAAACCACTTAAGTGAGGGCAAACAATAGTAATAATTAATATGAACAGTTTTATTTGCACGCAGTTAGAGCCTTTCAGGCATCACTATATAACGCTAACAATTCAATTTTGGCACACAAGTTAAAGAGTTTTAAGTAACACATCACTCAATAAGTCGAGGGCCTCACTAATAAAATAACTTTTAGGCAAAATTCAACTTCATTCATCAACATAGTCTCTTTCTAGGGTGATACACTGATTCCAATGCTTCTCTAACTATTTGATACCTTTTTTGTAGAATGATTTGTCTTTGGCCCCAAAATAAGCCTCATTTCCTGATATCACTTCTTCACTGGAGCCAAATCTCTTAACCTGGAACATTCTTTTGAGGTCTGCAAACAGCCAGTAGTCGCTGGGGCTAGATGTGAAGAAGAGGGTGGGTACAGAAGCAGTTCAAAGTGTAGTTTTGCATTCAGTGTGATCGACTAGTGACATGGTGCATTGTCTTGGTGATAATATTTGTCACTGCCTCCCACCAGACAGGACTTGACACAAGGTCAAAAGCCTGAAGGCTGATTAAAGTAGGAATAAAGGAGAGGGGAAGGTTGGGAATGAGCCAAGACTCGAACCCTGCTGGTCATTGACCCACTTAGTGAAATATGGGTCCAATGAGTCAAGCAGTTTCATGGACCCAAATGTGGGTCCAGGCACGTATGCCGAGCTAGGGCTTAAACTAGATAGCAAAATTTAGTGCCATACATAGGAGACGAAGGTGGCCCAGCCGAAACTGGAGGCCTTTCGGCCTCAAATCTGCCATTGATCGACACCCCATCAGGCACAAATGCCAAACGGTTCAGCCGGGAAAGCGATTGTCTTGGTGATAAAGCACTTTTTCTTCTTCATTTGTGGCTGTTTTTTGGTGATTTCTTCCTTCAAATGCACCAATAATGCTATATAATATTTGCTATTGATGGTTCTTCCTTTCTCAATGTAATCGATGAACAAAATACCTTGTGCATCCCAAAATATATTGGCCAAAACCTTGCCTGCTGATGTTTGTGTCTTTGGTCACTTTGGATGGCTTTCACCTGTTGCTGTCCACTCAGCTGACTGTCAATTTGACTCTGTAGGGAAGTGGTCGATCCATGTTTCATCCATTGTCACTTATTTAAGCAAAAACTCCTTGTTGTTTTGCAATGAAACAGTTGCAAACGACACTCTGAATCATTGACACATTGTTGTTTTTGATTAACTGTGAGCAAACACTGCACACAATTGGGACACAACTTTCTCATTGACAAATGTTCATGCAAAATGGTAAATACACTGCCTTCTGATATCTTCAACTCCTCTGCTATCTCATGCAACTTCAATTTATGTTCGGCCAAAATGGGTTGGAAATAATAATAGCATGATAATTGTGAATTGAAGTGATAATTGTTTACAAATTATTATTATTATTATTTGGTACTTGAAATTGTATAATGGCTTGAAAGAAAAACTGACTACAAAATAATATATGTATTGACCTAACTCCTCTGTTATAGGCAGGATACGACACAAGATCAATCTTTAAGTGGTGTACAGCTGGTTTGAATTCCTACTTTTTCTTCTCTAAGACTGGTTGTCTAGCCAAGGCTAAAGAAAACAGTTCGCCCTACTATTTACTCATAAGTTTTTGTTGGTTGCTTGGGTTTTATGGCATATCAACCTTTTGTTGGTTATTTAATGCCAAATCCATTTTTATGTAAATAATCAGTTCTATTTCAAACAATTCAGTTTAGCATAAACACACAGTTTAAATGTAAGTACAGTTTAATTGTGAAAAACATTTCTATTTCAAGCTATACAGTTTATTCAGCTAAGTATAAGTACAGATTTTGTTTACACACAGTTAAATGTCAAAACAGTTCTATATTAAACAAATCAGTTTAGTGTAAGTAGACTTTCAATGTCAAAAAACAGTTCCATTTCAAATAATTCAGTTTAGCATAACCACAAAGTTTAAATGTAAGTACGGGGATATTGTTAAAAACATTTCTATTTCAAGCTATTCAGTTTAGTCAAACAATTCAGTTTAGCATTAGTATGCCGTTAGTTCTATTTAACCCATAGATAGGGCCCTATCAGGTGCTACCATGCTGTGTCAGAGTGGACCTGGGAGCAATGGCAATGAAGAGGTGCTCCAGCATCACTGGAACCTCGCCATCAGATGGTTTAGTGTCATATCCAAGACACTAATTGCGGGGTCTTACCCCTCTGCAGAGGTGCAGTCGGTGTATTCTATAGCCCCAGTTGACTGAGCAATCATAAGTTTTTATAGATTTTGAATTTAATATAAAAGTACAGTGATAGCCACCAAAAAAGCTCAAACTGGAAATTCATAAATGTTGCAACTTTGTCTCTAAGTCAGCTATTTTAAACCTTAGGGTTCAGAAGATTGTTGTGTAACATACCCATGATATTGAGATGTGAAACGTACATAGAATGTTCATAACTCATATATAGATAACATAGGAATCGCGAAATACACAAAACACTTATGACTTCTTAGTTCAGGTACAAAACTTTTGTTCACCTTTTTGAGTTTAAAGGTTTTTTGACATGAGGAAGGAGAGACACAATCTTTCTATGCTGACTTTTCCATCTGCCCCAAATCACGCTCGGCCCCCGCCGCAAACCACTGGTCTGATTTCGGTGAGCCCCGAAAGTCAACCATCTTCTTTGGACGCTAAAACTCAACTCACTGACTTTTCTCAAATCCCCCAAATCCTCCGCGCACGCTTCCGGTGCATGACGTCATTCACACCTCCTGGTCCTATTTCCTATCTGGGGTTTTATTTTGACATCTGTGAATGATGTATCTTTCCTGCGCTCATGTTTGCACCTAACTAACCCATGCACTAAGCGAAAGGTTCTCTGCCTAACTAAACTGAAAGGCAAGATATATAAAACGAAATCCCTCGGCCATTATATTACAGTTGTGCCAAAACTGATTGGCTGCTAATCTGTGATCCCAATTCCTCCTATGAAAAAGCCTATATGGTTCAAGAAACTTGCAAGAACTTTGACCGTCACATAAGGCAAGTTAGACTTAGATCTGTGGATTTTAAATCTGTTATCTAAGCTAATCCAGTTAGTAGCTCTTGAAGTGTATCATTTGAGTTTGTCAACTCACTGCCCCATGTAGTTTGTCAACTTCACAACTTTGGCAAGAGTATCTAGAGCTGCGAAATCATGTCTCATGTTACCAAAATATTGCAAAACTTTTGACTCACCCTAGTATTGACTCTTTATAAGGTATACTTGTAACTTAAATTTTCTTCATATAGATTTTGTCATATTGAAAAATAAAAAGTTGAGGAGAATCCTCATGGCCCTGTGGCTAACAGGTTGGAATGCAACATCATAGTGAGCTTGAACTCCTCTCCTTCAATTACGTTCACTTGTGGATTAATACCCTTGGGAAAGATATGAATCCTCTTTCCCATAACTATGGGTTTAAATAGTACCACTTTCTTTCTTCTATAAGGATGGCTTTGGCATTAAATAACCCACAAAGGTTGATATACCTTTAAAACAGAAAGAAACTCTTTTTATTCTGATGCTACCCAGCTGCCTCACTTTTTCTCAGCATCCACCTCCACACATCAACCAATCTTTCTATTGTCCCCCAGGGGCAGTACCACCCACTTTCAGAATGGTTGCTTTAAATAATTACAATGAATGAGCACACACTGCCTCTTTTTTTTCTTTTTTTAATCAGAGTATTTTGAAGTACTGAAATTGAAATTTAAAATAGCTTGATTGATCTTTAATTAAAAGATTTAGAATATTACCCAGAGATAATGGCCTTTGAATTCAGAGGTCTTGTTTTGTGCTAGTTAAAGAAATTTACCATGGAACCACAAAATAAAAACATTATACCAAATAAAACTGAAGACATCTTCCTTATATAAGATGACAAAATATTTTTTAAGATTAATTTAAGATTACTTGGATTAGATTATTTGGGTTTTTATATCTCAAACGTTTCTTTAACACGATATTAAAAAACAAATTTTGGGGGCTTTGCCTGAGGAAAGATATTTATTTTTAGTAGTTTTTATCATTATGACTTTTTTTTTTTTTTTTTTTTTTTTTAAGGTTCTTGGGTGGTTGCTCCTAGTACTCTGATTGTAATTGGTATTACTGTCAACTTCATATTTTAACTCTCTTGCTTGGTCTTCATACTTGAGTTTTTCATTTTCTTTTATTTTTAACTGTTTGGTCTACTGGAACAGCAAAATCCCCTCACTGACTTCATTACAATTATTATTAAACATGTATTGTTTACTATTATCAAAGTCTGGTCTTTTGGGATTCATTTTTGTCTCAAAATCCCAGAGAATTTTGCAGATTTTATTTTCAAAGATAATTTCTAGTTAGTGCATGTACCATTTTCTTAGTATGGTCAAAATTTAGTCACTTTGCACGATTTCCTATGGAACCTCAAAGGTATTCGTCCAGTCATGCTGTTAAGTTCACTTAGCATGACTGGAATTTGAACTCATTCACTGCATGGCCACAATCAAGTATTTTAACCATCATACCACAGAGACTTCCCCCATTAATAATGATTCTGTTTCTCTCTTTAAGTTTCCTCATCAAAGGCTGTCTTGTTATTGTTGGGTATCACCCACTTTTCTCCACACAATGAACTAGTCCATCTGCCATATATAGCAGGGCAGACTAGAAGGTAGAGAGCCGCTTTGTATCATGGAAGCCAATACTATCGTTGGACTATATCTTTATTCTGTATTCACTAATCCTATGTTCTTGTCTACTAATAGTCTCTCTATTGTATATACTTTTTCCTGAGAATATAACTCTATTTCCTCTCATATCGTGGTTTATCCTTTATTTAATATTACAAGCATTCACTAACCAGAACGCAACAGTTATTTTATTACTTTTAGAGTATTCTGCTATATTTTAAGATTCGGTATTATATTTCACTATTTAGCACTACCACAATGTATATTCAGCCCAGTCGGCTGGAGAATACACCAACAATATTTCTGCAGAGGAATATGACCCACACCTCTAATGAGTGTTCTGATATGAAATTAAACCCTCTGATGATGAGGTGCTAGCATTGGAGATTTGGGGAATGTGGAATACTCCTTTATTGCCATTGCTCCCACATTCACTCTGACCCGGAGTGGTAGCATCTGATAGGGTCCAATTTATGGGTCAAATAGAACAAACTGTGTGGAAACAAATGACTGATGTTAAATTGTGACTGTTATATAGCAATACACAAAACCATTCAACTGTGTGCAAAAAAGAGCTCAGGCTTGCTTAAGAATGTTATCGATAAAATGCATTTACAAATCATATATATATATATATATATATATATATATATATATGTAGCATTTCTTCGTTAATGCAAATTTCATTAAACATAATAGACATTTTATGTCTACATATTTTCTTTTTGATCCGTTTTAATTCCCATATTACTTTTATCGTATTCTGGGGGAATTGATTTATGTATTGTCGTATCCCTAGTACTTTCTGCCTGACTTTGGGCCATCATCAGGGGAGGATCTATTACAAAAGTGATGTAACTTTTGTTTTAGCATATTACTAATTTGTCTCTTCACAAGATCACGTCTGTATTCCAAAATGTTGTTATATTTATGAGCTGCAGGATCATGAAGTTTAAAATATGTATATTTAGGCAGCATTTCTTTGTTAATGCAAATTTCATTAAACATAATAGAACGGATCCAAAAGAAAATATGTAGACATAAAATGTCTATTATGTTTAATGAAATATATATATATATATATATATATATATATATATAAAAAAAAAATTACTTAATAAGTAATTGATACTCACCAAAAAGTGAGCGGACGGACAGATACTTCCCTTGTCATTGATATTCCACAGAGTAACTCTACATAATGGGATTTTCTTTGTTGAATGAAAGTTTTAACCTTAATCCTTTTCTTATCGAAAAATCATATTAAGATCATCAGAAGAGAATGTGCACTGTTTCAGGGCCTTCCGCTCAATGGTTCTATTTGCACACTGCCCCCCCCCCTCGCTGAATATAAATGTGTACATCACTGAGGCCCAATTAGTTATTTACTAAGCTTAGCTTAGATGTTGATGCAAAAGTGTAATGGTGAAATGTGATTATATATATATATATATATAAGGTGGATTTAGCATCAAATAACCTACAATAGTTGCTAAACCTAACCAAACCATGATGTATATCGATATATGTATAAGAAAGGAAACTTTTTAGAAAATCAAATTGATTTTTTGGTAATGGTCTGATTAAAATGTAAATTATTTTCTTTATAAAAATGATTTTTACCCTGCAAAGGAGAGAAGAATGTTAATTTATTTAGAGAGCATCCACACTTTATTTATTCATTTGCTCAAGAAAGGGGATATATTGCAAAAACCTGGACTGCAAGTAACTTGTGAATTAAAGGGATTTATATGCATCATTGTTATGATGAATTCTGCTGCTTGCCGACTTGGGGGGGGGCTGTAGGATACACTGACTGCATCTCTACTGAGGGGTAAGACTCCCCCAACTAGTGTCCTGGATATGACTATAAACAATCTCGTGGTCAGGTTCCAATAATGTTGGAGATTTGGGTAATGCGGAGTACCCCTTCATTGCCATCGCTTCCAGGTTCTATAGGGTCCTATCTATGGATCAAATAGGACTAAATTGTGTACTTATGTTAAACTGAATGGCTTGAAATGGAACCGTTTTTGTATGCGAAACTCAATTGTTTGAAATAGAACTGTTTGTTTGCATAGAAATGGATTTGGCATTAAATAACCTACAAAGGTTGATCTGCCATAAAACAGAAGTAAACAAACAATTCTGCCGTATTAATTTTTTTTTTTTTTAGTGTTGGAAGTAAAAAAAGAAAAGGAGCAGATTTTAGTTTGTTTGTTTTTTTTTTTTTTAATTATTTGTTAAAAAAAATTTCCTTGGATTATTGATGTAATGAAACATGCAGATTCAGATTATTATTACGCAGAAACATTTTTTTAGAAAAATTATTTAATTGATAAAAAAAAAAATATTCTGACTGATTTCAGTTTCAGACTTTTATATACAAATACTGCCTCTTTTCCAATGTAACTGATGTTATATGTAATTAAAAACCTTATATTTGTTTGTGTGTGCGTTTGTGTGCTTTCATTAACATGTACTACCATTTACACCCCTTCTTTAACAAAGTAAATTTTAATCTTTGTTTTGCATGACTTTTCTTTTATAAAAGTTATGCACAAAACTACTGCCTATATATATATATTGTAAAAAGAAGAAAACAGAAAGAGACACACAGCAATGGATGAGAAAATTTATTAATAATATTAAAGTCCACGGATGTGTTTACTTATATTATAAATAAATTTTATCATCCATTTGTGTTTTTCTTTGTTTTCTTTTTTTCACAACATATCTGATTAAACTTCATATCTTACTCAAATATATATATATATATAAAATTAAAAATCTTATTACTGTGATGAATGTAATTTGTGATGCTCACCTATTTTCTTTAAGTTTGGGAACCGGCTCATTGGATTCGTGGGTAGAGTGTTCGCCAATTGTCCGGGAGACCTGGGTTCAATCCCAAGTTGTGTCATACCAAAGACTTTAAAAATGGTACTTGATACCTCCTTGCTTAACACTCAGCAATATAAGGTACATATTGAGTAGCGCCCTCGACTACACCTCGGTGTAGTAGCTATTGAAAAGGGAGGCTTCTGGTCGCCCTTGACTACGGTTGCCAACTTTACTTACTTATATATATAAGATGATTGTAAAGTGACTCCCTGTTAATAGGGAGTTACTTTATGTATATATATATAGTCAGTGTCCAAAGACAGTGGGTGTGGATTATTCTTTACATAGAATATATATATATATATAAAACCATTTAACTGTCTACAAATGAATGAATGATGTTAACTGGAATTATTTTTGTTAAATAGCTATACTTGAAAACACTTAACTGTGTATAAATAGGATTATTAGTGTTAGATAGCAATATTTAAAACTGTGTGCAAACAAATTAATAATATTAAGCAGAATTATTTGTTAGATAACAATACTTGAAACCATTTAATTGTATAATAGCAAATGAGCTCTGGCTTGTTTAAAAATTGTTACTTACAAACTATTTACTTACAAGTCATATATAAACAGGATTTAATTATGTGATTAATATTGAATTATTATTGTTATTATTACATAGCAAAGCTTGAAATCATTTAACCACCTACAAATGCATGAATAATGTTAACTCTAATTACATTTGTTAACCTAAGTGCAAACAAATGACTTATTCTAAATTGAATTGTTAGAAATAGAACTGTTTGATGTTTTAACTGTGCATATATACAAAATGTGTTTATAAATCATATATCTGATCTATCTGTAAAAACAGGATTTGGCATTAAATAACCAATAGTAGTTGATATGCCATAAAACCAAACAAAACTATAGAATAACTACATGCAAATAAGCACTGAAATAAGAATCCCATCCATTTTTTTTTCAAGGGGAAGTGGACGCAGTGTTTGTATTTCTAGCCCCTTGCCCATCTGTAATGAATTCATTAAGTTCACTGATATAGTCTTGCCTAAGGACAAAAGATGGAAGCTTTACAATCATTTCCTGCAGAAATCCTATGAATGAGAATAATTATTAAGCTATGTGATCTATTCTTGGATGATGAAATTCGATAGCTCCGAGAATATGCCGAGCTCTTTATAATGAGAAAGGCTTAAACGAGAAGTCATTGTAAATAAAGAGAAATGGTGTTCTGAATTGACAGGCCAGAGAGCACTGTGATAATCTTGAATGCTTCTATCTGCAGAGAAGCAATATTTACAGCTTAATAATGTGACTATTCAGCAAAGAATAATGGATTAACAGAATGCCAGAACAGGAAAGCATTTCCGAGGCTAAACCTAGAAATTAAGATTAAGGTGAATGAGCTAATGCTTTTTTTTTTTTTTTTTTTTAAGTTATTAATTTTTTATCTGTGTTGGAAGATGTGACCTAATAAATGGTGACACAAAGAATAAACTTGGGGAAAGAGTTTAGTACCAGTTAACTCGTAAATGACCAGTATCAAGTCCCGAGTCCATAGAGATTACAGGGTGATTCACAGTTTTTGAAACCAAATGATTGGGCTCAAATCAAGGACTGAAAATGTAATGGAAATTACATTCATTGAAAAGTAAAAGGATAATATTTTAGCATGTGCAACCATTTAGTCTCAAACATGAACTAAAAGAGTTGCTCCTGAGTATATCCTTCAGATGTCTGCCATTCCGTTAAAGGTATTGTTTAATATGGCATGTAAAGTTGTTGATAATGTGTACAGTCTTCTGGGGTGATTGCATAAATCTTCTCAGGGATAGGTGCCTTTTAGTTTATTGTCTAAGGTATGATTTCATTTGGCCTAGTTGGTAGAGTGTTTGCCAATGGTCCAGGAGACTGGGGTTCAATCCCAGGTTGAGTCATACCAAAGACTTTAAAAATGGTACTTGATACCTCCTTGCTTAACACTCAGCATTACAAGGTATGTATCAAGGGTAAAGTGGAGCAATCCAGGGAAAGGAGTAGCACCCTCCCCTACACCTTGGTGTAGTAGCTATTGAACAGGGAGCTTTTGGGTCGCCCTCGACTAAAGGGAGAGAACTTTACTTTACTTATATCAAAATGTTATCTATTTCTCGGCAATAATTTGGAAAGAGAATAAAGTCAACAGGAAAAATTTATTTCCTAATAATGCTGTTTGGATAAATTCTGGAAGCAGCACCTTACAAAGCAACAGTTGTGCGGCCACTTACCTCCCATCAATGTCTAGAGGACTTACCAAGAGCAATTGCCAATAGCAATGGGATGATTATCAAGAGAGTGAATCAAGGGAATCTGTGCTGTCAGCAAACCTTGATGATAACTTATTTTATGTGTAAAAACACATCAGATCAAAAAAAAAATAATTGGTGTTTATTGAGAGTCTAAAACAATGCATCAACTCTTTATGTCACAATGACATTTGATTCTCTGTAGAATTATCTTAGAGATTAAACTACCGGATTAATACTCTCAAAATATTGATCACTTGTAAGTGAATTAATAGTTGTAGCAACTGTAGTATCATATATCACGCTATAAGTTCTTTTATTCCTAAATGCTTTAATGCACATGTACATCAATTCAAGGTAGTATTTACTCAACACCCCTGTCACAAGTAGAGTATGGCACAAGGTCAATTTTTTAATGGAATACAACTGGTTTGAATTCAGTGTTTTCCTTCTAAACCAATTTCTAGTCTGTCCTACTATTTCCCCATAAATGGAAGGGAGAATAGTTTGATTCATGTCTTTTCCAAAAGTATTAACACTGTGTAAATTGTGACAGTCTTGTCCAGGGTTTGAACTTGGGTTGCTTGGTTCATATCCAACAATGACCATTACACCACAAAGATTTTTTTTTAAGAGTGAAGAAAAAAGAAAAGAAAACTATCTTCCAGATACAAGAAGTGAGGCGGCAATCAGGATGCTTTTGCTGACAATCCTGACAAACATTTTAGAGGATCTGACAAATGGACTCTAAGTGAAGGACAACTGTCACTGGCTATAAAAATCAGTAGCCAAAGGACTGTCTTTTGTTCCCTTCCTTCATTCCCCCATCTAAACCACCAACACCACTCTACACTTCTGACACTTTTACATAAGGATCTTCTCACTTTCAAAATTACAGCTTGCTGACACCTACAACTTCTCCAATTAGAGTTCTTCTGCAAATATCATTTTCAAGATGTGCTTTCCTTCCAAGCTATTGCTTTCTGCTTTGTTTTACCTTGAAAAATTCATTTCTAATATTTTTGCAGTCAGTTTCTGTTTTATGTCACTTTATTGGTCATTTAGTTGACATTTTCAAAATATCTAACGTTATCATTTCTGTATTATTTTATCATTTACCAAATGTTCATCCGTACCAGCAATTTGGGCCAAATTTCAACCAAACTTTCAAGTATTGTTAGGTTCATGCCTGAGAAGGTTTTAAACTTTATTCAACCATGATTATTTTTTTTTTTTTTTTCTTTAATTGTTGATATCAAACAACTTGGGGGGTGTCCTCGTGGTGTAATGGTTAAAGTGATGGACTGTGGAATCGTAGTAAGTGAGTTCGTACTCCAGTCGCGCTATTACATTCACTTTCGGACAAATACCCTTGGGAAACGTATGAACCCCCTTATCCTCCCAGCTATGGATTAAATAGTACCACCACCGTTCTTCTAGGAGAATGGCTTTGGCATTGAATAACCTATAAAGAGTTAAGCCATTAAACAAAGAAACCAAACCACACCGATAACTTCATATGCCAATAAAAAAAATAATTTCAAAAGATATTTTATATTTCCCCATCAAAATTATTGTAATTTCCATATAGAGCATGGCCCAGTCAGCTGGGGTTGCAGAATACACTGATTGTATCTCTGCAAAGGGGTAAGATCCCCTCCCCTACTAGTATCCTGGATATGATGCTAACCAATCTGATGGTGAGGCTCCAGTAATGCTGGAGCTTTAGGGAATGTGGAGTACCCTTTGGTTACCATCGCTACCAGGTCCACCCTGGCCCAGAGTGGTATCACCTGACAGTTATATCTATATCACAAATAGAATTGTTTGACATTTAAACTGTGTGTAAACAAATGACTTATGCTAGGTTGAATTGTTAGAAATAGAACTGTTTGATCACTTAACTGTGTGTAAGTAAATGACTGATGTTTTAATTGAATTGTTAGTGATGCATCGCAATACTTGGAACCATTTAACTTTGTTGACTTACGCTCAATTGAATTGTTAGAAATAGAAATGTTTGATCATTTTACTGTGTATCAACAAAATGTGTTTACAAATCTGATATATATATATATAAAACAAGATTTGGCATTAAATAACCAACAATTGTTGATATGCCATAAATCTAAACCAAACCATATAGATCAGATAAAATTACATTTAGACAAAATTTTTCATGCAAATACATACACCTTAATTGGTCTATGAACACAGACCTTTTTCTTTCTTTCTTTTTTTTTTTTTTTTTTTTTTAAGAAACAAGAGAAACAAATATGTGCAACGTCATCTATTGAGAGGTTCTTTTATAATGAAAATATTTGTGATATGAGATTCTGAAAGTGAGATGGCCATTGGGTAAGAATAAATTATTTTAAAAAAGGATCACTTATATATATATATAAGATGATGGTAAATAACAATACAGTGACTGTTTTGTCAGGTGTTGCTTCCAGGATTTGTTCAGAACAATGTAATGCATTATTGAGTTATTCCCCTTGAGCATTTCATTAGCATTCAGATGGTGCATCCATACAGCCATGCCTGGAAAAAATCCTCTTTTATTTATCAGAGATCAGATTTCCATATGAATGATAACCTGTCAATAACAGTAGTAAGTAAAGTTGGCGACCATAGTCGAGGGCGACCCGAAGGCTCCTTTTTCAATAGCTACTACACTGAGGTGTGGGACAGGGTGCTACTCCTTTCCCTGGATTGCTCCTCTTTACCCTTGATCCTTACCTTATAATGCTGAGTGTTCAGCAAGGTGGTATCAAGTACCATTTTTTGAGTCTTTGGTATGACTCTACCTGGAATTGAACCCCGGTCTTCTGGACCATTAGTGAACACTCTACTCATTAGGCCAATGGCCTGAAAAAAAACCCATTCCTAATGATTAAAGTGCCCTCTTTGTTAGTTTTCTATCACTTCTTTCAGAATTTGAATTTGATGGTTAAAAGTTCTTAAACATAAAAGAAAAAAAGAAGTAATGCGTTTACTCTGTTTTTTTTTTGCATGAGTTCAAGCTTGGTCATAATTTTGTTACATAACAATGCTCGGCCACATGTTGCCAGGATGACACTGTTTGGCCACATGTTGGCAGGATGACACTGAAGAAGCTCACTGACTTGAGATATGAGACTTTTCCACATTTACCTTGTTCTTCTGATCTCTCACCCGCCAACGGCCATTTTTTTTTTTTTTTTTTTTTTTCTAAGCGCTCTTTGACTCCAAAAAACATTCCATTCTCAAAGGAGAAATAGAAACTGCATTTTAAGATTTCTTGGCATCAAGAGTTTTTATCGTACTGGCATAAATAACTGTGTCAATCAATGGCAGAAATGCATACATGTTCAGGTTTCGTATATTTTGATTGATTAAAACACAATTTCAATTAATCATGAATAAAAGTTTATTCTAAAGTTAGAAATTATTTTCCTAAAACCTCTGATAAATATATATGTAAAATATTGAAATATTAATCAACTCACAATTCGTCACACTGACTTAGTTTCACACAGGAAAGCATATAATTAACAGATTGTTCCAAAGGAGAAATGAAAACTGATATAGATCAGTTGTAGTTTTTTGTGAAAATAAATAGGAAATATTACTTTCTAAACACTTATTGTAGTTTTTGCTGTTCTTGTTGCATTTAACTTAGCTCAGTTGTTTCAGTGGGAAAATTCTTCTTTAATATCTGTCTGTTTGGGTTTTATGGAATATCAACCTTTGTAGGTTATTTGATGTCAAATCTGTTTTTTTACAAATAATCAGTTCTATTTCAAACAATTCAGTTTTGCGTATGCAGTTACAATGTCAAAAACAGTTCCATTTCAAACAATTTGGTTTAGCATAAGTACGCAGCTTAAATGTAAAAATAAAGTAGGCGACCATAGTCGAGGGTGACCCGAAGGCTCCCTTTTCGATAGCTTACTACACCAAGGTGTAGGGGAGGGCGCTACTCCTTTCCCTGGATTGCTCCACTTTACCCTTGATCCATACCTTATAATGCTGAGTATTAAGCAAGGAGGCATCAAGTACCATTGGCGAACACTCAAACCGCTAGGCCAATGACCGGACATTGGCCTAGCGGTTAGAGTGTTCGCCAATCGCCCGGGAGACCTGGGTTCAATCCCAGGTTGAGTCATACCAAAGACTCAAAAAATGGTACTTGATGCCTCCTTGCTTAACACTCAGCATTATAAGGTACGGATCAAGGGTAAAGTGGAGCAATCCAGGGAAGGATTAGCGCCCTCCCCAACACCTTGGTGTAGTAGCTATCGAAAAGGGAAACTTCGGGTTACCCTCGCTATGGTCGCCAACTTTACTTGCTTAAATGTAAGTACAGTTTAATTGTCAAAAATATTTCTATTTCAAGCAATTCAGTTTATTCAAACAGTTCTAATTCAAACAATTAGTTTAGTATAAGTATAGATTTTGTTTACACACAGATGTCAAAACAGTTGAATTTCCAAAAATTAGGTTTAACGTATGTACAGTTTCAATATCAAAAACAGTTCCATTTCTAACAATTCAGTTTGGAGTAAGTATGTACTTTAAATATCAAAACAGTTCTACTTCAAGTAATTTAGTAAGCAGATTAGTCCTATTTAACCCAAAGATAAGGCCCTATCAGGTGCTACCACTCCGGGCCAGAGTGGACTTGGGAGCGATGGCAATGAAGAGCTCAAGCATCACTGGAACCTCACCATCTGAGTGTTTAGTGTCATATCCAGGACACTCATTGGGGGAGTCTTGCCCGCTTGCAGAGGTGCAGTTGGTGTATTCTACAGCTCCACCCGACTAGGCAATCTTTAATCTTCATAAATAAATGATATTGTCCTTGAATTAGTAACTCTCCTAACTATATTTTATTCTTATAAAAGTTTTATTTTCTTTAAAACTTAAGTTACCGGCATTTTATTATTTCTTGTCGGACATAACATATTTTAAGTTAATATGTATGACCCACAAAAGCAAATGATATAGTTGTTGTTATCATAGAAAATGGATATGGTGAGCCGTGTTCAAACACTGGACGAGGCTGTTTGCATTTTGCATAGCACTAATACCCTTGGAAAAGATATCAATTCAACTATTCTCCCTCCAGCTATGGGTAAATAGTATAGCAGACTGAGCTCTTAAACCTTGGTATGGCAACTAGTCTAGAAGGAAAACTCTGAATTCAAGCCTGTTAAACTCTGCTTAAAAATTGACCTTGTATCACTTCCTGCTCATGTAGAAGGGTCGTATGACAAAAAAAAACTTTTTTTTTTTCACCTATGAACTTATTGGGTTTCCATTGTAATATCCCTCTGCAATAATATTGAAGGATTTAAATCAGCATTTTATTGTTATATCCATCATATCAAGAATTATCAAGGGTCATTTTAAAAAAATTATCCTGTTGAAAATTAGACTGGAAATTGCTTTATTATCTCAGTTAAAACCCTAAGTATTGTGCTAAGAAAAATCTTGATAGTCTGTTTTTACTGAGTTAGTTGTGTGGGTGTGTGTATATATATATATATATATATATATATATATATATATATATATATATATATATATATATATAAACAATAAGAAAATTCTGTGAAAGAATTTTTGTTTTTTATACAGCAACAAAATCTATAATACATTGAAGCACGCAAACAAAAGCCATGAAAGCTAAAGTGTATATGTTAATCCCATCAAAAATGTGTTATATAATTGGTTGGTTGGTTGGTTGGTTGTTGGGTTTATGGCAAATCAACCTTTGTAGATTATTTAACACCAAATCCATTTTTATGTAAATAATCTGTTCTATTTAAAACAATTCAGTTTAACATAAGTACACAGTTTGTCAAAAACATTTTTATTTCTAACTATTCAAGCAGTTAAATGTAACAATTCAGTTAAGTGTAAATACAGTTTTAATGTCAAAAAACAGTTCTATTTGAAATAATTCAGTTAAGCATAAGCATGCAGTTTAAATGTAAGTATGGTTTAATTGTCAAAACATTTATTTCAAGCTATTCAGTTTAGTCAAACAATTCAGTTTAACATAAGTATGGTGTTCTATTTAACCCATAGATAGGGCCCTATCAGGTGCTACTACACCGGGCCAGAGTGGACCTGGGAGCAATGACAATGAAGGGGTACTGCACATTCCCCAAAGCTCCAGCATTGCTGGAACTTCACCATCAGATTGTTTAGTGTCATATCCAGGACACTCGTTGGTGTGAGGGTTCTTACCCCTCTGCAGAGGTGCAGTCAGTGTATTCTACAGCCCCAGCCGACTGGGCAAGTGTTATATAAAGAGTTATTTTTACTGTAGATGATCAGTAAACCTCTTAAGTTCCCCAATGTAACAGCCCATTTCTGATTTGACATTCATTTGAGAAAATGCAGTTGTAGGGGAAAGAAAATTTTGTATCTTGGTTTGGCGTGCAATTTAATTTGACACTTAATTTCACCCAATCAGGATGACCTATCCTATTCAGCCCGGACCTCCTTTTTCTGGGCAGCAAAAAATTGGGTAAGCTGCCAAACCCAGTCTCTTTGGCTGGAGAACGCCGTCCAGTGCAGACATCACACTGGCCGTTCTTCAATGGCAATAGCAACACGCTCTTTAGCTGGACAACTCTGCCCAGTGAAGATGTCTCACTGGGGGCTCTTCTAGCAGCAGTATGGACACATGAGGGAACCTATCTGATTTATGGATTCCTTGCAAGGAATCCCAGTTGAATATAAATTAGATACATTCAACATGCCTCGCACAGGCACAACTTTATGTCACCCCAAAATTGGCTATGTCAACGCAATGCTTTTATTCTGCTCTCGACACCTAGGTATCAATTCACCTCTGGGTCACTTAAATGGAAACAATGCAGACTCTCATCCCCAAAAATACCAGACACACAAAACTACATGGTGACTCTAAAGTTCAATCCCTCACACGTCCGACGACATGCGCTGTCATCTCAAACTTCTCATAACTCAATTTCGTCTCAATACTCACAACCTTTCCACGAGTCTTGCAGTACCAAAAGCAAACCCAATATTCCATGCTGCAAATAAAAACTAATTCCTAAACACATTTCGACTGTCGGCATCTTACTTCATCATCCTTTCCTTTAATACCTAACAAGCTTTAGCGAGTACCTTACAAATTTAGCGAGGAAACAACTCAACGTAAACACACATACGTTACAACTGTTCCTTGGTAACAATTTCTGCAAAACTCCTGCTAAATAGTACTCGCCTTTCTTTCCTTTGACTTTTTCATTTTGCCTTTGGTCATGGCATTATTCTATGCTCTTTAAGTCTGATTTTGAGAGAATGACTTGTTTTGTCTTTATTATTCTTCCCAGATTTATCATATTTACCCAACCCCTCCGCTCTGGTAGGATATGACACAAGGTCAATTTTTAAGTGGAGTTTAACAGGTTTGAATTCAGAGTTTTCCTTCTCTTAGACTAGTTGCCTCACCAAGGCTGAAGAAAATAGTCTGCCCCGCTATTTACCCCTAGCTGGAGAGAGAATAATTGGATTCATACCTTTCGCAAGGGTATTAGTGCTATGTGAAATGCAATCAGTCTTGTCCAGGATTTGAACTTGTGTTGCTGTGTCCATTTCCTATGACGATAACCATTACACCACAGGCACCTCCAATTAATGAAGAGATATCGTAAATTAATTGCATTAATTATTCAGTGTAATCTCAAATATCAGATCAAAAATCTATTATTAAAACCATGAACTTATTGGGTTTCCATTGTAACATCTATCCATGATGATATTGATGCTTCTATTTAGGAAGGAGTGAAGAATTCTAATTTGTATTTCAAGATAAGTTATATTAAGAATTTGTATGATAGGATTTAAAAAAGAAAAATGTTCAGCATCAACTCTGACCACACAAGATTATCATTCAGTTGCATATTAAGCTGGAATTTACTTTATTCTCTCAGGGTATTCTAAGTCTATTGCTCTAATAAAAATCTCGCTATAATGTGCCAATTTTGCTGGGTTATTGTAGCATAAATATGTATAAACATACTGAGAATTTTAGTGATATATCGATAAGGAAAATTTCAAAAAATATATATGTATAAAAAAGATGTTAATCAAAGAAAAAAAACTGCAGCTGCTTTATTTTTTTTACCATTCAAAATGAACCATATTTCTTTATAAAACCTTGATCAATAAAAACAAAGAGTTTACAAATTCAATGAGAAAAAATTATAAAAGAAAAATCCATTTTCAGTATTCATTTTCTTTCATTTTCCCTCTTGCCATCAAAACAGCCATATTTGCAAACAGCCTTCAATGAAAATGGACAAGAAATGGTTTTTTTCATCCATTCAGTTCTACTACAAGATTTTTATAAAACATTGTGGAAATTTTGTTTCTGTTTTTCCCATTGATAAAAATTTTTAAAAACAACAAGATTTCTAAGGATTATACTGAAGCATTTTTTAAAAAAAGAATGAAAATTAGAACACATTTCATTGATTTATAAATCTTTGTCTGAACGCTCACCTTATTCCCCAGATGGCAACCATTTCATCTTTTGATAAGCTTCTTAAGAAATTCTCTATCATAGATTGCAAAACGTAGATTCTTTTCTTAGATGAGTTCTTCACTAAAACCAAAGCCTTGGAATAAAAACTGAAATTAAAAATGCCAACTTGAAGTTATAAAAAAGGTGATAGTATTTTGTGTATATATATATATATATATATGAAATACTATCACCTTTTTTATAACATATATAAATGAAATACTATCACCTTTTTTATAACTTATATATATATATATATATATAAGTTATAAAAAAGGTGATAGTATTTCATTTATATATGTTATAGAAAAGGTGATAGTATTTCATATATATATATATATGTTATAAAAAAGATGATAGTATTTCATATATATATAAGTTATAAAAAAAGTGATAGTATTTCATATATATATATGTATATACACACACACACACAATGGTCAGCTGAAAAGTTCATAGGCTGACTCTCTTGGAATGTCACCAAATGATGTTTATTTTTCAACATAGTCCCTTTTGCAGTCCACACATTGCTTCCATCAGTGTTGCAGTACCTAGATCCCATTGATCAAAAAAATTATGAACAACAGATACAACATCCTCATATGAACTTTTCAACCCACTTTCAAATATATATAAAAACTAAAATGAATTTACAGTCACCCTACCTTACAGACACTACCAGCATCATGTACTTTTTTAAAAGATACAATTGTATAATGAGACTTTCCACAGAAGGTATGTGTGTGTGTGTGTGTGTGTGCATGTGTGTGTTATTTGTTCTATCTATTCAAATATGCTGAAGCATGTGTGTCTGCTTTTATTTATCATGGCTAAATAAAAGTCCTGGTAACTGAATTTTTTCCTCCTTTTTTTTTAATAATGCAGACTATTTATGATCAATCCCCAAGGTTATTTAAGGTCCCTGAAGGTCATTAGATGGCAAAATGTGAAGGTGCCAGTGGTAGCCTGGCCCCTCCTGGAAATCACATAAATCCTCCTTCTTGCATTCCCATCTGCCATCATGACTACATTCTATGAACAATGCTGGTACCTAATTTGTCATCTACACTGGGTAATATTGCAAAAGATGTAGCTAGTGTATCTTTGCATTTTATTTCTTCCATTTTTTTTTTTTTTTTTTTTTTTTTTTTTTTTTTTAGTTTGAGGATAGAAAACAATGGAAGAGAAGTTGAAATTAAAAGCAAAAAAGGAAAAGAAAAGAAAATGAAGATATTTGAACTGACATTAATGAAGAATATTGAGGGACGTTATGAAAGAAGGTGGCTAAAGTTGATAAAAAAAAATGGAGAGGAAATATGTTAGCCACTCCTGGAAATCGCTCCCATTCTTTTTAAATAAACTCTTCACAAAAAACCAAAGCTTCCAAATACAAACTTGAATTAGAAATGTCTACTTGAAGTTGAAAAAAAATTACACCTTTATTTCTCTCTCTCTCTCTCTCTCTCTCTATATATATATATATATATATATATATATATAGTCATCCACAGACAGAATCTTTTGTCGTATCGGAATTCATCAGTGTGGCTAGATGTGGGAGATGCTTCAAACTGGGATTGAAACCCAGCTGATATTATGCCAGCTGGATATCTTACCACACAGCCATTGACAACCTTAGTATAAGCAAAGGAGTTTTACACATATATATTATTTTTCCTTTGTTTATATATGCACTTAACAGCTATCAGAGAGGTCAATTCGTTAGAATATATATATATATATATATATATATATATATATGTGTGTGTGTGCTTATCTATACATGTGTGATGAAGTGTGTGTGCATTTATTTATCATGGATCATAGCTAAATGAAAATCCTATTAACTGATTTTTTGGTAAAGATATTGACCTGGCCTCAAGTTACAATGTAATTACTATTTAAGATCAATCTTCAAATTTATTTGAGATCACTGGAAATTTAAAAGTTGCAGTATCTACATAAAAAGTGCTTGATATTTGGGCTAGAACTTATATAAGTAGTTTAACACTGGAATAAAAACCAAATATTGCAACTCGTAATTTTGTTTGGTTTTGTTGTTTAATGGCATATCAACCTTCTTGTGTTATTTAATGTCTAATCCATCCTTCTAGAAGATGAGTAATTGTACTGTTTAACCCATAACTAGGAGAATAAGGGGTTTCATGCCTTTCCCAAACTGAACATTATTGTGCAACTGGAGTTTGAACTTGCTTAAAACTATTTTGCAATCAAGCGCTTTAACCATTACACCAGAATTGCCCAGTTGGCTGGGGCTGTAGAATATACTGACTGCAACTCTGCAGAGGGGTTTTACTCCTCTGCAGAGTGTCCTGGATATGACACTAAACAATCTGATCGTGAGGTTTCAGTGATGCTGGAGTTTCAGGGAATGTGGAGCACCTCTTCATTGCCATTGCTCCCAGGTCAGCTCTGGGCCAGAATGGTAGCACCTAATAGGGCCCTATCTATGGGTTAAATAGAACTGCATACTTATGCTAAACTGAATTGTTTAAAAGAGAACTGTTTGACTAAACAGAATTGCTTGAAATAGAAATGTTTTTGACAATTAAACTGTAATTTAAACTGTGTGCTTATGCTAAATGGAACTGTTTGAAATGGAACTGTTTTCTGAATTAGCTGAATTAGAACTGTTTGACTCAACTGAATAGCTTGAAATAGAAATGTTTTTGACAATTAAACTGTAATTTAAACTGTGTGCTTATGCTAAATGGAACTGTTTGAAATGGAACTGTTTTCTGAATTAGCTGAATTAGAACTGTTTGACTCAACTGAATAGCTTGAAATAGAAATGTTTTTGACAATTAAACTGTGTACTCATGCTAAACTGCATTTTTTTTTAAATAGAACTATTTGCATAAAAATGGATTTGGCATTAAATAACCTACAAAGGTTGATATGCCATGAAACCAAACCAACCAACCATTACTCCACCAGGACACCCTTTCATGATTTTGTGTTTTAATGATTATGTGACTGTATTTCAGAATATATGTATTTACCTAGACCCTCTGCCATGGGCAGAATGTGACAAAAGTTTAATTTCTAAGTGGAGTAAAGGCAGTTTTGAACCCAGTTTTCCTTCTCCTAGACTAGTTGCCTAACCAAGGTTAAAAAACCCATTCTTTCCTAACTAGGAGGTTGGGGCAGAATAGATAGATTCATACTTTCCCATTAGTACAAGGTGAAATATAAACAGCCTTGTTCAGGGTTTGAACTCTCATCACCAAATCCATATCTTAGGACAATGAACATTATGCTTAGTGTACTTCAAATGAACATAGTATTACCTGATGAAGGGTGAAGAGAGAAAGGTAAAGAAGAAGAACCAACAGAGCAACACCAAAGAGAAACAATCCATCACTGGAACTCGGTTACTTGCTGAACCCTCTTCTGTGCGACACCAGATCCAACCGTCTTTCAAATTGTTCACCAACGACACCGTCTTCACTATTAATCTCTATACCTCAGGTGCAAAAGAGTTCTGCCCCAACCCTCACTATGTCCTTCTTTTATAGTTGGCAAAGCATGCTGGTCACATGTGGTCAATATGCATAAATATTGCTGTGCCAGCGCATACTAGTTTTCTCCTTGCATTAAATCTCTGCACACCAGACAAAGATGAGTTCTTTTATGGCGACATTAAGGTAAGTCATTATCTGATTCAAATTCCTGACCATCGCATCTGCAACACCTGATCATGAAAACATGAAACTATTAGTTGCAATATGTGTTTGTATATTTATATATATATATGTATATATAAAATAAATCTATGAGTAATATTAATTTAAAACGTGCTCACTATTCTAAGGACACAGCAGGCTGAGATGGCAGGAGCTGTGGAATATACCAACTGCATCTCTGCAAAGGGGTAAGACTCTCCCAATGAGTGTCCAAGATAAGACACTAGACAATCTGATGGTGAGGTTCCAGTAATTCTGGAGCTTGGGGAAATTCAGAGTACCTCTTCATTGCCATCACTCCCATGTCCACTTTGGCCTGGAGTGGTAACACCGGATAGGGTCCTATCTATGGGTCAAGAACTGTTTGACAATTAAACTGAATGGAAGCTAATGGCTTGTGCTAAACTGAATTGTTTGAAATAGAATTGTTTGATCGTTTAATTGTGTGTAAACAAATGACTGATGTTTAAATGAATTGTTAGTGACATATATAACAATACTTGGAACCATTTAACTTTGTTAACTTATGCAAAACTGAATTGTTAGAAATAGAACTGTTTGATCATTTAACTGAGTGTAAACAAATGACATATTTAATTGAATCATTATTGATACATAACATTATTTGGAACCATTTAACTATGTGCAGTAGGTAGAGTGTTCACCAATGATCCAGGGGACCTGTGTTCAATCCCAGGTCGCGTCATACCAAAAATGGTACTTGATACCACCTTGCTTAACACTCAGCAATATAAGGTATGTATCAAGGGTAAAGTGGAGCAATCCAGGGAATGGAGTAGTGCCCTCCCCTACACCTTGGTGTTGTAGCTATTGAAAAGGGAGCCTTCTAGTCGCCAACAACTATGTGCAAAAGAATGAGTTTAGGCTTGTTTAAAAATGTTATCAAAATATGTTTACAAATCATATATATATATATATATATATATATATATATATATATATATATATATATATATATAAAGAGGATTTGGCATTAAATCACTTAAAATGGCTGATATGCCAAAAAAACAAATGAAACTCAACAAATCTAAGGACTCAGCTAAACTATTATCATATTTACCAACCCCTCCGCTTGGGCAGGATATGACACAAGGTCAATTTTTAAGCAGAGTTTAACAGGTTTGAATTCAGAGTTTTCCTTCTCCTAGACTAATTGCCTCCCCAAGCCTGAAGAACCTAGTTTGTCCTACTATTTACCCATAGCTGGAGGGAGAATAATTGGATTCATGCCTTTCCCAAGGGTATTAGTGCTATGTGAAATGCAATCAGTCTTGTTCAGGATTTGAAGTCTTGTTGCTGTGTCCATTTCCTACGACGATAACCATTACAAGCTAAACTATTATTATTATCATCATTAAAAAATGAACTAAAAATGTTCAGTTTAAAAACTATTTGAAGTTTCATGCAACTAATTTTACAGTCATTAGACAGCTGTTATATGCACTTATATCCTGGTTATGACACTAAACTCTATCTGGTGGTGAGACTCCTGTTCTGGAGCTCTGTGTAATGTAGACTTCTTTGCCATTACTCTCAGGTTCACTCTAAAATAGATTCCAGCCCAGTCAACTGGGGCTGTAGAATACACTGACTGTGGTAGCATCTGATAAGGTCCTATCTATGGGTCAAATAGAACAAACTATGTGCAACCTAATGATTGATGTTAAAGTGTAACTGTATATAGCAATACTTGAAACTATTACAAAAAAGAGCTTAGGTTCATTTAAGAATATTATCTACAAAATGTTTACAAATCATATATATATCTAATATATACAAAGATCATTAAATAAGTTTCCAGACTTTTTTCGTATGGGCACTTTTATTGATAGTGCACATATGAAACTCTAGTCCCCTTTGAAGTAATCTCCTCCAGCAGCAATGCACCTGTATCGTTCCAACAACTTCTGGAAGGCCCCATGGAGGTCCTCTTGTGTGAGTGTGTCAGTGACCTTCATCACAGCCTCTTTCAGCTCCTCAATTGTCTCATAATGATAGCCTCTGAGCTTAGGGAATAACCAAAAGTCACAGGGAGCAAGGTCTGGACTATAGGGAGAGTTAGGAACTGTCTTGATGCCCATCTTAGTCAAATAGTCTGTGACAAGGATGGAGTTGTGGACTGGTGTAGTGTCCTGCTGGAAATGCCACTGATTCGATTTGAAGAGTGCTGGCCTCTTCCGACAGAATCTCTTGCTGAACTCCCTTAAAACCTCAACATAGTAACCCTAACCGTTTGGCCAATCAACTCTGGTGTATTGACTTCCTTACTCCTCCCACACCTCCCATCATCCCTCACAGACTGCCTGCCTTCCTTGAATCTTTTATGCCTCTCAAAAACTGATGCTCGATTCATGCAAGATGGTCGAAAAACAGTCTGAAGCATTCCATACATTTCTGTAGCACTTTTTCCAAGTTTAAAACAGAATTTTATTGCATATTGTTCTTCTAAAGTGTCCTCACGTCCAGATTGCATTTTTGAACTTCACCAGCTGTGACAATCAGGCTTTAGTAGGGTGTATTCCAATTCCTGTTATAGCTGTTGATATGAACCTGAAATCCTAAGAATTGGTCAGTCATCTCATACAATGTATAGCAATAAGATATTGAATTTTCATGAGTCTACAACAATCTTAAATACCTGTACAAAAAATGTCTGGAAACTTATTGAAAGTACCACGAATGTATAAAAAGGATTTGGCATTAACAACCTACAATAGATGATATGTCATAAAACCCAATCAAACCATATCATATATTTAATATTTATGTATAAAGAGGATGAGGCATTAAATAACCTACAATAGTTGGTATGCCATAAAACCCAACATAGATTCATGCTTTTCCCATGGGCATTAAGTCCCTTATCCTTTTCCCTAGCTAGGCAATATATAACCTACAATAGTTGATATGCCATTAAACCAAACCAAATCATATTGTCTCATAGATAGGATCCTATCAGGTGCTACCACTCTGGGTCAGAATGGACTGGGGAGTAATGGCGATGAAGGGGTACTCTGTATTCCTCTTCTTGGGAAGGGGGTCATACCCCTTAGCAAAGATGCAGTCGGTGATATGCCATAAAATCTAGCAGAGATTCCTGCTTTTCCCATGAGCATTAAGTTCCTTATCCTTTTCCCTGGCTAGGTAATAAATGACCTACAATAGTTGATATGCCATAAAACCAAACCAAATCATATTTTTTTAATATATATGAAATAAAGAGGATTTGGCATTAAATAACCCACAATGGTTAATATGCATTCCCGCCCACTGTAGCTGAGTGGGCGCATGGATTTTGGTTTAGGAAAAAAAAATGTATATATTATACACACTAGAAGTGCTTTGTTTTAAAAGAAAAAAATTTTCAGCAATTTTTTTCTTAAGGGCTCTGGTGAGTTCTAGTAGCATCCAAATGGAATCCATTTGTTATTTGACCTCCCACTCCTCTCCCATAGAGCAGAGATGGAATTTGTGTAATTAAACAACCCAATGACTAAGTAAGCCTGAGAAAAGAGAACAAAAAAAGAGAAAATGACGATGCACTTCCTTTTTCTCAAATGTTGTGGAATTGTCTCAAAGATTTCTAGAGAATTCTGTCAACCTGGTGGTGAATATAAAAACTGGTCCCATCACAGAAGGCAGAGTAGAACAATTCCTCGTCTAAGGGTAGGAGTTGGAATTTTTACCAACTATATTTAAAGAGACATCCGGTAGAACAGAAGAATCCAAGAGACAGCTCCCCAGCAAACACCTCAACAGCAGAAACAACACAGTAATCACGAAAAAAAAAAAAAAAAGCATCCACAGGATATCACCACATAGGTGTCTCAGAAAATGGATGATGTTCACAATTCCACATTTTGAAAGCAAGTGAAATGACATGGATGTTGCTGCTCAAAGATATACCCCTCCCACCTACTCATTAATGTCAGTGTCAGCATGGTAGTAATTTTAAATTTTGAGGCCCATTCTGCAGAACCCTATACATATAAATTCAAACCAACAACACATTGCACTAGACTAATATAAAATCAGACATAATAGTAGTAATCCTACTCAAGTAAGAACATTAAGTTTATAAGTCCCAAAAATTCACTCTAAATTGTCCAGCAGTACACATATTATAACGGTTATAGGCTTTGGTTCCCTAAGCTTCTAAGGAGACAATCATCTGGTGGTTGCAGGTTCAATCCTGACTGCAGGCAAGCAACAATACAGGAATACTTAACCCTTGTACCCAGTTATGGCTAATGGAATCAGAAGAGGCGACCCCCGTGAATTCAATAAAGGACGTAGTTTGAAGTTCCATCTAGGTTCCAGAGTTCGACAAACACCTCAAGGAGGCCAGAGGACATATCGGCCGAAACGTTGTGGAAATAACAATAAA
Source organism: Sepioteuthis lessoniana (assembly GCA_963585895.1). NCBI lineage: Eukaryota > Metazoa > Mollusca > Cephalopoda > Myopsida > Loliginidae > Sepioteuthis > Sepioteuthis lessoniana. Next base: position 72,135 of record CAUZXS010001104.1, on the reverse strand, counting down.
GATGAAGACAATAGTCTGAAAACCCTTAATGATAAAAATCATCAAGCTTCGTCTCAGAAATTTAGACAACTAATATAAATAACAACCAATATTACTCCAACAGGAAGTTTGGTTTGATTTCTAAGTTTCATCATCGTCTTCATGTCATGCCGCCAGCGCGGATATCCCTGACCCTCTCTCGTCACTTCTCCCTATTATTCATCACCTCTGGCAGGTCTTCAGGGCTACATCCCGTATCCTCACAGAGCTGTTGTATGTAGGTTCGAGCTGGTTGTCCTGCTTTTGCTCGGCCATATGTGGGGGTCCATAGGAGTACATCACTTAAGAGCTCGTCCTTGCTTCTCCAGCAGTGTCCTGCATGTCTGGTTTGTCTAACTTGGATAGTTTTCATGATGGGAGGTAGGTGGCCATATAGTTGGTGCTTTGTGGGGTGTTGCCTCCAGGACTTGCCTGTAGAAGAAGGAATTTAAGAGGTTCATGCTTTACTCAAGGGTATTAGTCCAAGTGTGAATGCCAAAACACAACTTGAGTTTGAACTCTCAACAATATCACAGTCCATTACATTAGGATTATTATTAGAGGAAATGGGCTTGGCAAGTCAAGATTAAATTCTGGACAAGGCCCTAATGCCCTTGGTTGGTTTGGTCACTTTGTTTTAGGGCATATCAATCTTTGTGGGTTATTTAATGCTGAAGCAATCTTTGGAGAAAAGCAGTAGTAGTACTATTTAACCCACAGCTGGGGAAGTGGATAAGGGACTAAATACCCTTGGGAAAAGCATAAATCTATATTGGGTTTTATAACATATCAATCATTGTAGGTTATTTAATGCCAAATCCGCTTTATTTCATATATATTAAATATATATGATTTGGTTTGGTTTTATGGCATATCAACTATTGTAGGTCATTTATTGCCTAGCCAGGGAAAAGGATAAGGAACTTAATGCTCATGGGAAAAGCAGGAATCTCTGCTAGATTTTATGGCATATCACCGACTGCATCTTTGCTAAGGGGTATGACCCCCTTCCCAACAAGAGGAATACAGAGTACCCCTTCATTGCCATTGCTCCCCAGTCCATTCTGACCCAGAGTGGTAGCACCTGATAGGGTCCTATGTATGAGACAAACAGAACAAACTGCATGCTAACAAATGATTCATGTTAAATTGTGACTATTATATACCAATACTTAAAACCTTTTAACTGTGTGCAAAAAAACTTATCTACAAAATATGTTTATAAAGAGGATTTGGCATTAAATAACCTATGATGATTGATGTGCCATCAAACCAAACCAAACCAAATGGCCCATTATGCTAGATTACTTACTCTGGGAAGGCTCAAGTCTTTAAACGTAAACCTCAGACAACTGACAAACTTTATTGATCATAAAATGACTCTAATACCAAATGCAGTTACTCAGTGAGTGCCGCAGAACTTAAAGCGTGTAACATCTAAGAGAAAGCATTTACACAAAATGATTTTTAAAATAAAGGGATTATAATAAAACAAATTTTCAAATGCTGATTTTTCTTAAAGTAAAATTAAATTTCAAATAGGATCTGCTTTTTTTTTTTTTTTTTTTTTTTTTAATTTACATTCTAAACCCAAAAGGTACAAAAGTGAATGAAAGGTTCTGCAATATTTCAAACACAAAGTGATGGTCTGCATCTAGAATTATGAAGTGGGTAATTGTGTACAGTTTCATTGCAGATGGTCAATTCATCAATTCCAACTTGTACTCCAAACAACTGGAGCAGGTGTCTGCTATTGCATGGCAAAAGTACCCAGCATTGTTTAACAGAAACCAAGGTAATTTGTAGCAAGACAGCACATAAGTCCTTGGATTGCTTGACTTTTGGATTATTACTACCATGGCTTACTTCCTGTGTTTGCAATGCTTCAACAACCAAGAGGAAGTGGTAACATCAGTGAAGAAGTTAGTCATCTCAAAGAACAAGAACTGCCAGAAAAGTGGCTTCAGATGATGCAACATAATGACCTCTACTATGAAACTGCTTTTATTTAACTTGAAGGAATAAAGCAAATATGTTAGCAAAATATTGCAAAACTTTTAACTCTCCCTACTAATTCTCCTGGACTCTACTTTACATTTTCTGATAGCAGTATCCAATTAATTTTGAAATGGCATTGACGATTTTTTTTTTTTTTTTAAAGATTCACTGAATTTTCTAGTTTATATCTGATACTTCTTGCATATCAAACTCAAAGGGGAAATGATATCAAGGTAAAAATAAGCCTCTGACTCAATTAAAATATACAAATTCATGGATATCGATGAATTTGTAAGAGATGGCGTCTTTTCTAATGAAGAAACTAAATAATATATTTACCTGCATTTTCTGTAGGAATCCTTTTAATCTAATTTTTGTTTAATTTGGACATGTGCTTTTAGTGTAATGGTTATCATGATGAGAAATGAAATCAGTGATTCAAATCCAGGACAGAGCTGTTTGCATTTCATTTTGCACTTATGAACTTTAGAAAGACATGAACCAATCTATTCTACCTCCAGCTATGAGTAAATAGTATGGCAGACTGGGTTCTTTAGCCTTGGTTAGACAACCAGTCCAGGATACTGAAAACTCTGAATTCAAACCAGCTGTACTCCACTTAAAAAATGACCTCATGTCGCATCCTGCTAGTCGTAGAATAACAATAACACTTTATTTCTGACAAAGTATACACAGTTACTTTTCATTGGGTACAAGGCCCAAGAATTTTTGTGGGATGAAGGGAAAGGGGCGAAAACAGTATTATTCTATGTAGCCTTAGCTAGTCCCTCTCATCGTCTACAATCATTCTTTTTTTCCAGTCATTCCATACAATAAATTTCTTCATCCACCAACCACGCCACGAACACCAAAATACCTCATTCGCTCCATGAAAACCCTACTTAAAACCCGACAAAATGTAATGGCATATGTACAGCGAGTGAAAGGATGATGGGAAATTGGAGAAAAAAGCCCCAGAGTAAACAAAACATAAACCCGGTTGGTTTCCCTCCCATCCCCCCTTCTATGTTATGGGGAGTCGACTGTTTTCTGGTACCTGGATAGGGCCCAAAAACAAGCCAAAGCTTTCCCTATAGGGGACAATCCTAAGGCTAAACGGGATAAAAGAACAAACGGGAAGGGCATCGGTCAGAAAAGGGAAATGAATACGGAATACAGAAATGTATGACCAAGATCCTCAAAAGGGGTAGAAGGGTGAGAAAAGAAACTGGCAGACAAAAATAAAGCAGAAATATAAAATATATCATGTTCATATACATGTAGGATTTGTCAAGTTGCGTTGGGCAGTTAGTAGCAATAGTTGAGAGTAATTAATCGCGTTAGCTAAGAGCAATCAGTCATGAAGACAGGAAAACTCTCTTACCGATTGAAGAACAGGAGCTATTTATGGTGCCTTGGGGCATCCCATTGTGCACAAGTGGGATATTCCATTGCATAGATTGTGATTGGCTGCTTGTAAGTAAGTGGATGACTGCACTGAGGTACGACCTGCTTTATTTTTGTCTGCCAGCTGGACACTTCACGGAGGTATGTGTTATTGTTATTCTATGGAAAAATTGGATCAGTACATTAATTTTTGTTTGTTATGGTAACACAGCGCTTGCTTGATTTGGCTTGTTCCATACACACACTCACACCAGCCCATTGGCATAATGTTTAGAGTTCACCAATGGTCTGTGAGACTGGGGTTCAATCCCAGGTCGAGTCATATTAAAAACTCAAAAAATGGTATTCGATGCCTCTTTGCTTAACACTCTAACATTATAAGGTACAGATCAAGGGTAAGAGGAGCAATTCAGGGAAAGGAGTAGTACCCTCTCCTACACCTTGGTGTAGTAGTTATTGAAAAGGGAGCCTTCAGGTCGCCCTCAACTACAGTCAGCCAACTTAAGTATAGTACATCCCATTGGAATCACATTGTAATTTTAAACAAAAAAACAGGAAAAGTTCAAATGCCACGTCTGCAGAGAAAAAGATGAAATGTTAAATGAAATCAGCTGGATCCATCAACTAAACTGAATTGTTTTGAAAATGGGTCAAATAGAACTAAACTGCATTGTTTGAAATAGAACTGTTTTATATGTATGAAAATAGATTTGGCATTAAATAACCTATAATGGATGATGTGCTATAAAACCAAACCAAGCCAATCAAACTGTTACCTGTGTAGTTGTTGTAGACTAGCCTATTCTGCCTTTCTTCTATTTGGACTAGCCTATTCTGCCTTTCTTCTATTTGGACTAGCCTATTCTGCCTTTCTTCTATTTGGACTAGCCTATTCTGCCTTTCTTCTATTTGGACTAGCCTATTCTGCCTTTCTTCTATTTGGACTAGCCTATTCTGCCTTTCTTCTATTTGGACTAGCCTATTCTGCCTTTCTTCTATTTGGACTAGCCTATTCTGCCTTTCTTCTATTTGGACTAGCCTATTCTGCCTTTCTTCTATTTGGACTAGCCTATTCTGCCTTTCTTCTATTTGGACTAGCCTATTCTGCCTTTATTCTTTCAATTGTTTTACCAGTTGTTTACTGTTTTATTTCCTGGCGTCTGAGGTGCCCCCATTAGGGGAATGTCGACGTGGTCGAAGGTATTTTTGGATTTTGCCGGACGCATGTGGGCTGCATCCCTGTGTCCAGACCCACTTTAAAAAAGGTTTTGTGCCGTACTTGTCTGGTGGTGGGACGGAGAACAAATAAAGTTAGAACAGTCAAACATTACAAGTAATAGTAATAAACATCAAAGCATTCTGCTATGACCACTCTGATTTATTAGTATACTTATACAATCTAGATCCCAATATACAACAGTATAAGTGAACTTAAGCAAGTGGCATTGGTAACTCCGTTCAGCTAATGTCTTAGCCTTTTTTTTGGTGGTCAGAATACTGTTTTGGATAGTAAATTGATACTGCTATGGGTTAAAAATTCTATCCAGAACAGCATCATTCTGACATAACATGAGATGAGCATAAAAAGGTCTGTGCAGCAATTACAGATTCTTCAGTCTTAAAAAATGTTTCAACAGCAAATGCATTGGGTACAGGGCTCTAAGCCATTATTGTATCTAATCCTATCTGAAAAAAAAAATAATGGTAAGTCAATGGTACCTCCATCTCAATGGAGCTACCATTGTCACTTGCCTAATGGTTGGTTAGGTTTTATGGCATATCAACCTTTGTAGGTTATTTAATGCCAAATCCATTTTTTGCCCAGCCGGCGGGGGCTGTAGAATACACCGACTGCTTCTCTGCAGAGGGGTAAGAACCCCCCAACGAGTGTCCTGGATATGACACTAAACAATCTGATGGTGAGGTTCCAGCAATGCTGGAGCTTTGGGGAATGTGGAGTACCCCTTTATTGCCATCGCTCCCTGGTCCACTCTGGCCCGGCGTGGTAGCACCTGTTAAGGGTCCTATCTATGGGTTAAATAGAACAAAACCGTGCTTTTCTCACTATACTGATTTTTGCATTTACATTGCGTATTTATGCTAAACTGAATTGTTTAAAATAGAACTGTTTTGACATTGGAACTGCATACGAGTGCTGAACTGAATTGCTCGAAATATAACTGTTTTTGACGTCTAAACTGTGTACTTATACTGAACTGAATTATCTGAAATAAAACTGTCTGACATTTAAATCTGTGTATTGCCCAGTCGGCTGGGGCTGTAGAATACACTGACTGCACCTCTGCAGAGGGGTAAGACCCCCCCCCACTAACGAGTGTCCTGGATATGACACTAAACAATCTGATGGTGAGGTTCCAGCAGTGCCGGAGCTTTGGGGAATGCGGAGTACCCCTTCATTGCCATCGCTCCCAGGTCCACTCTGGCCCAGAGTGGTAGCACCTGATACGGCCCTATCTATAGGTTAAATAGAACTAACAGCATACTTATGCTAAAATGAATTGAGTAAACTAAATTGCTTGAAATAGAAACGTTTTTGACAATTAAACCGAACTTACACATTTAAACTGCGTGCTTATGCTTAACTGAATTATTTCAAATAGAACTGTTTTTCGACATTAAAACTATATTTACACTTAACTGAATTATTACATATAACTGCTTGAATAGTTTGAAATGGAAATGTTTTTGACAATTAAACTGTGTACTTATGCTAAACTTAACTGTTTTCAATAGAACAGATTATTTACATAAAAATGGATTTGGTGTTAAATAACCTACAAAGGTTGATATGCCATAAAACCAAACCAAACAAACCAAACCAAATCCATTTTGATGCAAATAATCAGTTCTATTTTAAACAATTCAATTTAGCATGAGTACACAGTTTAATTGTCAAGAACGTTTCTATTTCAAGCTATTCAATTTAGTCAAACAGTTCTAATTCAGTTTAGTATACGTACAGATATTATTTACACACAGTTAAATGTCAAAACAGTTCTATATTAAACAATTCAGTTTAGTGTAAGAAGAGTTTCAATGTCAAAAACAGTTCCATTTCAAACAATTCAATTTAGCATATGTATGCAGTTCTATTTAATCCATAGATAGGGCTCTATCAGGTGCTACCATTCCGGGCCAGAGTGGACCTGGGAGCTATGGCATTGAAGGAGTCCTCCGCATTCCCCAAAGCTCCAGCATCACTGGAGCCTCACCATCAGATCGTTTAGTGTCATTCATTAGGACACTCATTGGGAGGGGTCGTACAGTCGGTGTATTCTACAGCTCCAGCCGACTGGGCAATCACTTGCTTAAGTTCACTTGCATCACCCAGGTGTCAGTCTGAAATGTGGGAGGTATTTTTATCGCACGCTGTGTAATGGCAGCATTCAATTAATTTTGCAGTGGCATTGTACTTATATAAAACAAAAATGTTCCTCTTACTTTTCTAGTTCATATTCAATATAGATTAAAATGAGAAAGAAAATTACTCTATTTTGTAGTTCAACCAAAACACCCAGTTATACAGAATATGAAGGCCAGTTTTAATCATGAAAGACTCCTTCTTTTTCATTGAAAACAGTTCTCCAAGAGTAGGTCAAATGACGTTCCTTCAATGGTATCAATGACCCTCTTGTCTTGCTACCAGTGGCCTAACTTTTTCTTCACTTCCTTTGCCCTCATTCCTCTGACTATTGCTTCTAGCAATACATACAAATATAAATTATTGATTAAACATTAAATGGTTGTCATAGCAACATATATCATCTCTGTCTTAGAAGTTTTGTCTCTCGTTGCTGAATATGATTCATCATAGTCAACAATTAGTCAAAGTTTTCTCCTTTTCCCACTGGAAGACATATCAGGTCAAATTTAATTCTTACTACAACCTCTCAATAATGGAGACAAGGATCAAAGTGAAACAAGCCAATGTGTATACCAAGAAGATAATGAGCATTGCTCAGCATTGTAAGAAGATTTAAGATTAAATATTAATGGTCTACAGACTATGATTGTCATTAGAATTACTTTGATCACAATGCTTTGACTAGAGTCTCTCCAGCCTTTGCCAGGTAGATGGCATATCTGCCAATCTTCAAAGGACTTTGAACTGAATCATTATTGCAATCCTAATTTTATTTCCCATGAGAATGTGAGTGAATTCTTTTTCATTTGTTCATAAGAGCAAAGATGGAAATCATCATCTGGATAATTTCAGAAATAATGATCATGTTCAGTCCATAGTTGATAAACAAACGTGATCTAAATTTCATGAATTATTTAAACTTATATACTCATGTTTGTTATATTTTATAACAACAATCTTGTAAGTTCTCCAGCCTTCCTTAGCTTTATATTGCATCTGATAATATTTAAGGAACTTTGAACAGAATCCCTTATCTTATGATCAATATTATTTCCTTCTATGACCCAATTGATTTAATTGATATAACCTATTGTGATGATCTATTCCAATTGATTGGTTAGCGTAATTGATTATATCAATCTCTTTGACTGATATGACCAATTATTATGACCATATCCATTGGATTGATTATAGGAAGTGGTCATATCAATAAAACAGATTGATTATAGGAAGTGGTCATATCAAGCTATTTCATTGATATGATCAATTCCTATGATCAATCTATTTTACTGATAACCAATTATTATGACCATATCTGTTTGATTGATTATAGGAAGTGGTCATATCAATAAAATAGATTGATTACCGGCTCATTGGCCGAGTGGGTAGAGTGATCACCAGTGGTCTGGGAGACCTGGGTTCAATCCCAGGTCAGGTCATACCAAAGACTTTAAAAATGGTACTTGATACCTCCTTCCTTATCACTCAGCAATATAAGGTACATATTAAGGGTAAAGTGTAGCAATCTAGGGAAAGGAGTAGTGCCCTCTCCTACACCTCGGTGTAGTAGCTATTGAAAAGGGAGCCTTCTGGTTGCCCTCAACTATTGTAAACCAATAGGAAGTGGTCATATCAATCTGTTTTATTGATATGATCAATTCATTTTACTGATATAACCAAGTACTGTGACCAAAATCCATTTGATTGATATGAAAACTATAACCAATCACGGCCAATCCATTTGATGGTATATTTATTCAACTGGTCTATTTACTATAACTATTCTATTTGGCTGATACAATACAGTTGACTGTAACAATGATAATAAAGATGTCTTCTTAGGGACAAATTGGTATTTGTAGCTTAGAGTCAATTGTTAAAAAGAAAATGTAATTGTCATTAAACTTTTTTCCCTTAAATATAAAGTAATACCTCTTATAGTTTCCCCCCATCATCATCATCATCAAAGTATGCTGACAGCACAGATTCCCCTAACTCTCTCTTGCCATCTGTCCCTATTGGCCATCATTCTTGTTAAGTCCTCGAGATGTCATCCAGTGTCTGCAGACAGCTTATTGATGAACATTGCTCATGAGTTCATACTTCTCTCGCAGTGCCCAGCATGTCTTCTTTAACCTACTTGGGTGGGTTGTTACATAGGAGGTAAGTGGCCTTACAACTGCTGTTTTGTAGGATGTTACTTCCAGAATTTGTTCAAAAAAGCATGCAGCATCCTTATGTAGTTCCCATCTAGCTTTTTCTCCAGGTATTTTGCTAATGTTCAAGTGGTGCAACCATATAATAGTACTGACAGTTTGGAAGAATTCCTATTTCATTTTATCAGAGATTAGAATTCTAAATTGTCATTAATTTGACAAAGTGACATTACTATTTGTCGACTTTACCAAGGCCTTCGATTCCATTCACAGAGGAAAGATGGAAAAAAATCATACTAGCATACGGCCTACCTAAAGAAACCATGGCAGCAATAACGATTCTCTATAGAAACACCAAAGTGAAAGTACGCTCACCAGATGGAGACACAGAATACTTCAACATTGTAGCAGGAGTACTACAAGGAGACACGCTAGCTCCATACCTCTTTATCTTCTGTCTAGATTATGTGCTTAGAACATCGATTGATAAAATCAGAGAAAACGGCTTCAAGCTGACAAAGAAAAGAAGCAGAAGGTACCCCGCAAAAACAATTACCGACTATGCAGCAATACAGGCAAATACACCCAACCAAGCCGAAACACTACTGCATAGTTTGGAACCAGCCGCTGCAGGCATTGGCCTCCATGTCAATGCACACAAAATGGAATATATGTGCTATAATCAAACAGGCGACATCACCAAACGAGACGGAACCCCTCTGAAACTAGTAGACAAATTCTCCTACCTAGGAAGCAGTGTCTCATCAACCGAAAAGGACGTCGACACGCAGCTGACGAAGGCATGTACAGCTATCGATAGGCTAACAATCATATGGAAATCATATCTGACCGATAAAATGAAATCCAGTTTCTTCCAGGCAACGGTCGTATCGATACTGCTGTATGGATGCACTACTTGGACGCTAACTAAACAGCTGGAGAAGAAGCTAGACAGCAATTACACAAGAATGCTGCGAGCGATATTGAACAAGTCCTGGCGGCAACACCCCACAAGGCACCAACTATACGGCCACCTGCCTCCCGTTACGAAAACTATCCAAGTTAGACGAACCAGACATGCAGGACACTGCTGGAGAAGCAGGGACAAGCTCATAAGTGATGTACTCCTATGGACCTCCACATATGGCTGAGCTAAAGCAGGATAACCAGTTCAAACATACATCCAGCAACTATGTGAGGATACGGGATGTAGCCCTGAAGACCTGCCAGCAGCAATGAACGATAAGGAGAAGTGGCGAGAGAGGGTCAGGGATATTCGTGCTAGCGGCACATGATGATGATGATGTGTATTTTGATATAACTTTCAGTAGATGAGATATTGCTACCAAGGTATAGCAACTGGTCTACTAATTTAGATAAGTACATCTCTAATAATTTACTGTATAAAATTATTTTAAGTTCACCAATTGTTAAACCAATTGTTTGTTTTGTTGTTTATTTCCTGGCATCTGAGTTGTCCCCATGGGGGGAATGCCGACACGGCCAAAGGTATTTTGGGATTTTGCCAAACACGTGTGGACTGCAGCCCTGCGTCCGCACCCACTTTAAAAAAAGGCCTTGTGCCGTACTCGTTCGGTGGTGGTATGGAGAACAAATAAAGGTCTACTAATTTAGATGAGTACATCTCTAATAATTTACTGTATAAGATAATTTTAATCTGAAGATTCTGAGATTATATTTCTTGTGGGCCATTATTCTATCCAAACTGATAGTATTAGGTACTATTTATTATGAATTTGAACTTTGTGTGTATATATATATATATATATATACACACACAGTCTCAGTAGGTGACATGACTTTGAAGCACTATCCACCCTGAGATATCTACATACTACTCCTGGTAAAAAAAATATGGACTCACCATGCTTAGAAAACATTTCTTCAATAAGTTTATTTTTCATGGATTAAAAATAAGCTCAGATAAAACCTGTTTTATTTGATAGTCAAACTCTCGGGGGTTTCATGGAACAGACCTCAAATCTATTAAAAATAGATGTTTTAATTAATAAACAAGATTGTTTTTCACCTTAAGGTAGAGGAACAAATTAGGGAATCAATGAATCTTTTTATCTTACATGGATTATCTCAAAAATTATCTTACATGGATTATCTCAAAAATTATCTTACATGGATTATCTCAAAAATTATCTTACATGGATTATCTCAAAAATTGTCTTACATGGATTATCTCAAAAATTATCTTACATGGATTATCTTAACAATTATCTTACATGGATTATCTAAAAATTGTCTTACATGGATTAAAAATCTTAAAATTGTCTTATATGAATTATTTTAAAATAATATCTTACATGGATTAAAAATAACTGAAGAAACCTTTTCTAAAATTGAGGAGTCTATTCTTTTTTTTTTTGCCGGGGTGGGGTGTGGGGGTTGTATCATTAATGTAAATGTGTGACATTACCTTTAATTACTAAACATTTGGATGTTGATGATGGGAGAGTTGTGAAAAAAAGGGCACTATCAATTGGCTAAGGACAAGAGAAAAAGAAATATTGCATACAAGGAAACTTTCTGAAACTGATCAAAATTTTTTATTGGGAATTTATATGATTTCTGTATCCATAGAATATTGCTTATATATATATATATATATATAAATGTGTGTATTAATTGGTTTGGTTTGGTGGCATATTAACTATCATTGGTTATTTATTCCAAATCCTATTTTTACATACATATTAAATATATAAGTTGTCAACACATTTTGTAGATACACAAAAGATCAAGCAGTTCTATTTCTAACAATTCAGTTTAGCATAAGTCAATAATGTGAAATGGTTCTAAGTATTGCTATGTATCATCAACAATTAAACATCACTCATTTGTTTACACACAAATGATCAAACAGTTTTATTTCAAGCATTTCATTTTAACATGTCATTTGTTTACACTCAGTCTAAATGTCAATCACTTTCATTTGACCCATAGATAGGTTTCTGTCAGGTGCTACCACTCCAGGTCAGAGTGGTCCTAAGAACAATAGTAATGAAGGGGCACTCCACATTCCCCAAAGCTCCTGCATTACTGGAGCCTCACTAATAAATTGTGTTTCATGTTGTATCCAAGACACTAGTTAGTGATGGGGTGGGGGCTTACCCCTCTGCAGAGATGCAGTCAGTGTATTCTGCTGCCCCAGCCAGCTGGATTATGTGTGTGAAGTATTTTATCAAGAGATTGTCTCATCAGTTTTATTAACCTGTCATCAATGGATATGTATTTAATGCATACTTTTGCTACAACAGGATATGACAGGGTCAATTTTTAAGCAATGTAGTGAGTAGAGTGTTTGCTAATGGTCCGGGAGACCTGGGTTCAATCCTTGGTCACATCATACCAAAGACATTAAAAATGGCACTTGATACCTCCTTACTTAACACTCGGTAGTATAAGGTACGTATCAAGGATAAAGTGGAGTGGTCCAGGGAATGGAGTAGCGCCCTCTCCTACACCTCGATGTGGTAGCTATTGAAATGGAAGCCTTCGGGTCAACCTCGACTACAGTTGACAACTTTGTACTGGCTCATTGGCCTAGTGGGTAGAGTGTTCGCTAATGGTCCGGGAGTCCTGGATTCAATCCCAGGGTAAGTCATACCAAAGACTTTAAAAATGGCACTTGGTACCTCCTTGCTTAACACTTGGCAGTATAAGGTACATATTAAGGGTTAAGGGGAGCAATCCAGGGAATGGAGTAGCGCCCTCCCCTACACCTCAGTGTGGTAGCTATTGAAAAGGGAGCCTTCTGGTCGCCCTCGACTACGGTCGCCAACTTTACTTACTTACAATTGATTTGAATCCTAAGTTTTCCTTCTCTTGGCCAGTTGCTATACTAAGGTGACAAGAGTTCAAATCCTGGACAAGGCTGATTGTATTTCACATAGCACTAATACCCTTGGGAAAGGTATGTGTTAAAAACAAAGAATTCAGAGTACCATACTCTGCATACGGAGACGCCTTTTTACACCCGTCCTTCTCCCACTCTCACATAAACCAATATGGCTGTTCGTTAACTTCCAGTCCTAGCAAAACCCTCCCTTTTCTCAAGAGTATCGGGGGGGGGGTCACTTGCATGGCTTAGCTGTATGAATCCAATTATTTTCCCTCCAGCTGTGGGTAAATAGTCAGACAGACTAGGTTCTTCAGCCTTGGTGAGGCTACTAGTCTAGGAGAAGGAAAACTCTGAATTCAAACCTGTTAAACTCCGCTTAAAAATTAACTTAGTGTCATATCCTGCCCAAGCGGAGGGGTTGGGTAAATATGGCTATACTAAGGTTAAAGAGCCCAGTCTGCGCCACAATTTACTCTTAGGTGGGGGAAATAGTTGGATTCATACCTTTCCCAAGAGTATTGAAAGGCAGTGTAATCCAGAATTCAAAATTGGGTTACTTTGTTTTGTTCTTTCTTTCTGATCCGCTCTATTGGCTGAGCTGTAGAATACTCTGACTAAATCACTGCAGAGGGGTAAGACCCCCATCTAATGAGTGTCCTGGATATGACACTAAACCACCATTTGTCAATACTCCTAGATCAACTCACACCCTGCATGGTAGAACTTATTCAGGTCCCATCTATTGGTTAAATTGTTGTTGGTGAGTATAGTCGAGGGCGACTCAAAGGCTCCCTTTTCAGTAGCTACTACACCGAGTGTGAAGTTCTAAAAGAAATTAAAGTTTGTGAGAAACTTACACATTTAAAAAGAGATGTGAAATTATCAAATGTTACCTGTGTGTGGCGGTAAGTAAGCTTAGAGTTTGGTATGCGTTGTACTATTCTGTAGTGTTGTTCAGTGTAACTTGAAGTTTGATGGGGATAAAAACCTTTCTCAGAGGGGAACAAATTATCTTTCTAAGGTATCCAGTGTTTTAAAAAAAGAGAATGAGTTTTTTATGGTTTATACTACTTTAACAATGCCAACTAGCTGTCATTAGCAGAAATTCCTTGATAGACAATGGTGATAATCCTATAAAGTTCTTCTCATCCAGATGACTGGGCTGAAAACCCTCGAATCCTTACCCTCTATTGATCTCTGTAAATAAAAGTTTTGCAGTCATTAACAAAATATGGTGTCACTATTTCTTTGCCCCTATGTTGTGATCACTGATCACCATAACACAGTTGCCTCAGTACTTGTGATTGGTTGTGGACAATGCAGCACCATTTCTCGTTCAATTTTTCATTTCTCATTCAATTTTTAGTTTTCATATGTTCCTCAATTCTGACTTTCAGGAGCTTGCGGATTTCTCACTCATAATCTTTTTCCACATTTGTAATATTCTGAACAACTTTTGGAGTAATGACTTTTCAAATTACAGATCTGATTGTTGTTTTTCTTTTGTTTTTTCTTATATTTACCATATATAATCAAGTAAGAAACAATTTTTTTCCCATAGAAAGATATTTTTGTTTTGAATAACCACTCAATTTCTGCTATGTTATTATATATTGGGTGTAATGGATGACCCCTTGATTTTGAGTGGAAAAATTGGTCTGAAAAAGCCGTTCATTATTCACATATATAAGGTACATATATTACCCAGGTATATATATATATATATATATATATAAGTTAAGATTTATCTGTACCCATGGTAGAGTTAAGTTTCTCTGCAGTCTATACTATGAGAAACTTATTTTTTTAAACCTTGAACTATTCAGAATTCAGAACAATTTAAATCTGCAGAACTTATTTTGAAAAGCTAAGTTCCATGAAAATATTTAATTATAGTTTTCTTTTTTTTTTAATAATCTATCTGTTATATGAGAAATTTTGTTTTATAGAAATTTAATTATCTCAAATTCAAATAAACTTCAATCAGAATAATAAATGAATTTTTTTTTTCAACCCACAAAAAGAAGTACATAGGATGAGTAGAATTTAAAATTTCTGTTTTTAATCTTTTTTTTTTCTTATTCTTCAAAGTGAACCATTTATTAATTTTTTTTTTTTTTTTACAAATTTATTCTATTGGAACAGGAAATTACTTGAAATTTATCATACAAAAAGTATTTATTTTTATTTTTTTGTTCGAGTTCCAAATCTTAAAAATGTTCAATTTTTTAAATTATTTTTCTTTTTTGATAAACTTTAAGATTAGAAAAGAATTTTGATGGAAAAAAAAAATTAATGACTAATTTGAATAATTACGTACCAATGTTTAACTAAAGTTTTTAAAAGCAAAGCATCATAAAAATTAGAATCTATTTCACACTAGTTCACATAATTGCTTGAGTGAGTCAAACGTTTTGCAATATTTTGATATAGTGAGGTACAGTTTGGCAGCTGTGGATGCCTTTGCCACGGTCGTGAATGTGACAAACCACGCTGGATTATGAGATGCCAAACTCGCTTGATACTTTCCAAGTGCCACTTGTCAGATTTAACTCTGTGGCTTGAAATACAGCCTTAGAATTCATGCACCAACTACTATGATATCACCAATGAGAGCAGATACCTTCCATGTCTTGAACCTTTTCAGTCACATGATAGGAACGCTGCAAACTAGCTCATAACAAAATATTATTAAACTTGATGATTGGTTGGTTGAGTTTTATGGCATATCAACCTTTGTAGGTTGTTTAATGCCAAATCCATTTTTATACCAATGAACATTTATATTTCAAAAAATTCAGTTTAGCATGAGTACACAGTTTAATTGTCAAAAACATTTCTATTTCAAGCTGTTCAGTTTAGTCAAACAATTCTAATTCAAACAATTCAGTTTAGTATAAGTATAGATTTTGTCCACATACAGTTAAATGTCAAAACAAATCTATTTCAAACAAATCAGTTTAGCATAAGTACACAGTTTAATTGTCAGAAATATTTCCATTTCAAGCTATTCAGTTTAGTCAAACAGTTCAGTTCAGGATCAGTACGCAGTTTAGTTCTATTTGACCCATAGATAGGACCCTTGCAGGTACTACTACTCTGGGCCAGAGTGGACGTGGGCGCAATAGCAATGAAAGGGTGCTCCAGGACACTCATTGGGGGTCATAACCCTTTGCAGAGGGGCAGTCGGTGAGGATTAGACCTGGGAGCAATTGCAATGAAAGGGTGCTCAGCATTCCCCAAAGCATCAGCATCACTGGAACCTCTCTATCAGATTGTTTAATGTCCTATTACCAGGACACTCGTTTGGGGAGAGGGGGGTCTTACCCCTCTGCAGAGAAGCAGTCTGTGTATTCTACAGCCCCAGCTGACTAGGCAAATAAAACTTGAAATTCACCCGAGTAATAATAGAAAATTTCTATTGTGATTATATACCAAAGTTTAAAGTTTTTAAAAGCAATGCATCAATTTTCTGTTTTGATTTTTATTTTGTTTTAAACCTTGAAAATATCCTATTTTGAAATTATTTTTTAACCTTATAGCACATTTGGTAACAAATTTAATGGTTGGAATGCACTTTTGATTAGGAATATAAAAAACTTGTAAATAAAAAAAATTATTGGAGTCTCTCAGTTAGAAACTACAATACACTATTGATGTCAGCAGGGATATTGCACAAATCTTGTACAAAGAGAATTTTTTATTCACTGATACTTCTAAAGATAACTGTTCTACCAAAGTTTTTGAAGTAATTAGTTTTGCATTTTCAAATTTTAGGACTGAGGTATATCAAACAAGTCGCACTTTTGGCAAGTATATTGCAAAAGATCCAAAATTTTAAGTCATCGGAACTAAAGTTACACCATATATCAAGTATATTTGGGTGACTCGAATGGCTTTTGACGCCAAAAGGATTTGTGAACTTTCTGATTAAAAAAGAATTTTACTGACTCATTCAAATAATTATTTGCCAATGTTTAATGTTTTTAAAAGCAATGCATCATAGAGATTAGAATCTATTTTAGGATGCATATTTGTAAATGTTTGAATGGCTGTATTGTCATTGTCCTTTGCTCAATCTGTGCTGTTTGCTGTCAATGATATTCCAGGTTGTTAGTTTTGTGTAATTCAGTTGGACCAACAAAGAAACTTACTGACAATGGGTTTTGTTTCTTTCAGGCTGTTTGGTTGGCAATGGTTTATGTGGATCAGAAGGAAGTTGCATTGATGGTAAGTAGACATTATTCTGTATTTTACCGATGCTAATGTTTGTGTGTATATATAATTTTTTTTTTTTTTTCAGTTGTAAAAATCAGGTGTGTGAAATAGGAATTTGCCTGAAGTCCAAAATTTTTTTGCTATTTTAGACATTTTTAAATGTTATATTTTTATTTTAAATATTTCATTTGGAATATGCTATGATACTGTTGTAAGTTTTCATATATTGAGCACTGTAAAGGTTTTACAGGTTAAAAAGCTTTTAGCATAGTCAATTTTAATCACACATACACACACACACACACACACACACACACAAATAATTTACAAGTGTTTACAACTTATTATTCTGCACGAACACATATTACTTTAATCTTAAAATTTGTTAATAGCATTTTTTTATGAGTAAATTTTGTTCATGTATGGTGATATAAGTGAGGAGAGAAAGAGTTTGGTAGAGAAGCAATTGTTGTAGCCTGTATCGAGTGAAATTACAAGAGGTTTCTTTTTCCTTATCATGGTATAGAGGGTTTATGAAGAAGTTGCTGACTGACCGTTCTATGATAATTGAGTTCTCATTAAATGTTCAAGGATGAATGCACTTGTTGTGTGCTCTTCTTTTGTACATGTGTGAGGTAAGGTGGCTTGGTCTCGAAAAAGTCTTCTGAATGTTGTCTGTACCTGACTGTTTAGGCGAACAAGGAAACTACTGCTTGTAGAATACATGCAGTGGGGATTGTGAGAACAAGAACTGCCCATGAAGGAATGTGGATGTTATATTTTTAGTGGGATCAAGAAGGCTCCAGTTTGTTGTGCCATTTGATTGGCCAAAAAAGGTTTAATTCCAGGTCGCATGATTGCTCACCACTACGTTTACCACAGACAGTGACTTTTAATGGCCTATTCAATGATATAATTGATGCTGTTCTGTATTGTTTTCAGTCTATAGCAGTATAGACTTTTCTATACAAAACAGTATCATTTCAGCATGAAATGAACTTAAAAAGCTGTGTAGTAATAAGATTCACTTGTCTAAAAAAAAAGATGTTTCAACAATAAACACACGGTGTATTCATGAGTCCAAGTCTTGATCCTAATTGTTTGTATCAGAAAAAAATGGTAAGACGTTAGCTAGATAGAGCTACCATTGCCACTTGTTGAAGTTCAATTGCATCACACAGGAGACAGCTTAAAATGTAGGTGGTATTTCTAATGCACCCTGTAGAAGAGAATTCTTCTGTTTAAGAGAATTATGAACAAATATTTTTATAAACGAGTTTTCACATGGAAAATAAAAGTTACCGTTCATTCCAAATATGTTAAAGGCTTTATCATAGTAGGAATCAATCCTTTTATGCTTGATTTGCATATTCTTTTTTTCATGATTGGTTTGGTTTCTTTGTTTTATGGCATATCAACCTTTGTAAGGTTATTTAATGCCAAAGCTATTCTCTCTGAAGAATAGCTATAGCACTATTTAACCCATAGCTGGGAGGATAAGGGGGTTCATACCTTTCCCAAGGGTTTTTGTCCGAAAGTGAACTTAATAGCGCAACTGGAGTTCAAACTCACTTACTACGATTCCGCAGTCCATCGCTTTAACCATTACACCACGAGGACACCCTGTCTTTTTTCATGAGACACACAGCTACAGCTCGCAGGATACACACAGACGTAGAGTAGACAAATATGCAAATGTTCTGTACTAATTAAGTTATTTCATTTTGGCATAAAATGTTGTATAGGGCACCGAATAAGAATCCAGTTCACAAATAAAAATCTGCTTGTCTAACTTTATTATTCTTACAATTAATAGATTTGTTTATTAGTTTGGCACAAGGCTAGAAGTATGGCAAACTCAATGATAATCAACCATTCTAAGAAAAATATGCTAAGGTGATACTGCTATATGGATGCACTACTTGGACACTAACTAAACGGCTGGAGAAGAAGCTAGACAGCAATTACACAAGAATGTTGTGAGCAATATTGAATAAGTCCTGGCAGCAACACCCCACAAGGCACCAACTATATGGCCACCTACCTCCCATCATGAAAACTATCCAAGCTAGATGAACCAGACATGCAGGATACTGCTGGAGAAGCAGGGACAAGCTCATAATTATGTACTCCTATGGACCTCCGCATATGACCAAGAAAAAGTAGGATGAACAGCTTGAACATACATACAGCAGCTATGTGAGGATACGGGATGTAGCCCTTAAGACCTGCCAGAGGCGATGAACGATAGGGAGAAGTGGCGAGAGAGGGTCAGGGATATCCGTGCTATCGGCACAACATGATGATGATGACAATGTCAAGAATCATTTGCCTAGCTTGGTTTGAGGCTGGGCTAAGAATATGCAACACCAGAATCAAGCTCAGTAACAAAGATATGTTAGCCTAACTCATTAATTATTATAACATGTGACTATTTGTCACTGCCTCCCACCAGACAGGATTTGACACAAGGTCAATGACAGTGGGGGTTTTAGGGGAGGGAGGAAGGTCACATTGAGAAATAAAGAAATAGTTCCGGACAACAGTGAAACTTATTTTTTTTTATTTTTTTAATCAAATTAGGCAATGAAAGCTAACCAGAAAATTTTAGATATTATCTTATACATATTTACCCAACCCCTCCGCTCAGGCAGGATATGACACAAGGTCAACTTTTAAGCAGAGTTTAACAGGTTTGAATTCAGAATTTTCCTTCTCCTAGACTAGTTGCCTCACCAAGGCTGAAGAACCTAGTCTGCTCTACTATTTAGATATTGTCATATACATATTTACCCAACCCCTCCGTTCGGGCAGGATATGACACAAGGTCAACTTTTAAGCAGAGTTTAACCGGTTAGAATTCAGAATTTTCCTTCTCCTAGACTAGTTGCTTCACCAAGGCTGAAGAACCTAGTCTACCCTACTATTTAGATATTGCCATATAGCTACTTTCTTCCTTAACCAAATTTACTCAACAATATAATATTTGTTAATATCTCTGAAAGAAGAGGTGGGGGTGGATAGTATGCCTCATCAGTAACGGAAAGAAAAGAGTTTCTTGTAACTGAACATGTGGAATCAATTTCAAGTGCTGTTGTTGTCGTCGTCGTCGTCGTCTTAATAAAAGGTGGACAGCTGAATTTCTACACTGAAAATAACAGTTCTCTTGGCTTCTTCCTCTGAATTCCTTTTTGCTTGCAACAACCTTCTTTAGCAGTCCTACATCCAGGCTCATATCTTGTCGAGCATCACCAAGACTCAGGTCCATTCAGGCAGGACTTAAGTAATGATACTAAAATGCCACATCCGTGTCAATCTCACGATGTGGTAATTTACATGTGTGACAGCGCATTGGTAGTCCTGACATCAGTCACGATTAACGATCAGGAGGATGTGAGTTTGATCTCCCCAATTGCCCGTTTCTCTCACCATGATCTCATTTTACACGTCAGACATATTGTTGTATAACCGTAATACATATATAAGCAGAAATATAATCAAACACAATATACGAACTTCAATGAATGAACGAACGCACTTCTTTATAAAAAATATATCTCTCACACTTTATTCTCAAAAGTGTTGATGTTTGTTGTGTGTGAGAGATGAGTTGGAGACGGGGACAGACTGCTATATTGACCCAGCAGTACTTCTTTCTCATCTTGGCTGGGTTGCTCAACCGTGGATCACTGAGGGCCCAAAGCCCTCTGTCTGCCTCTGGCTCTCCCTCTGGCATCTCGTCTCCAACTGAGTCGAACCACCCCAGGCACCTGTTTATAATATTGTCTCACGCCCACCTGCTTCTGCTGTTCTTCCGCTTATTTACACAGGTGCATCTCTTGACTGACGGCTCGGTCGAGGGTCAATATATAACAATATTCGTGCACGCTTTGAGCGTGATTTCTCTTGTTACAGCCTCATTGTCTTAGATGAAGACAGCATTGTTATTGCATATTGATCTCTGACCTGGCCAAACTGTCAAAAGAAGAAATGTACCTGTGTAAATAACAGGTGCATCCGGTCGAAGATATCAGGTGATCTGGGGCGACCTTGACTGTTGAGGGATTAAATTAAGTGCAAATTGTGACGCTCGCAGGAAGTAGGTGGGTGTCAAATTATTATATTACCCCAGTGAAAGGAAGAGAAGATGCTGGAAGGAGAACCATGTCCCAGCAGAGGCTGGGCCCTCGGGCCCCTGGTTGAGCAGCCCAGGAGAACGGGAAAGAAATACTGTTATAACCAGAAGTGTGGGGGTCAATATGTTGCAGTTCTGTTCAGTCTCCAACTCACTTCTCACACAATAATACCCTTCGTAACCCTTTCGAACCCTTTCAAATAAAGTGAGAGGTATATTTTTCTAAAGAACTGTGTCCGCTCGTCTTTGTTGTGTTGAATATGTTTCTGCATGCATATGTGTATGTATAGTTGTTTGTGACTATTCAACATTGTTATTGATTAGTTATAAAGATGCAGTTTAGTATCATACTTATAGCACCAATTCCATTTAACATATAAATGGGAGCCTAGCAGGTGCTATACCTCTCCAGGTCAGAGAGGACCTGGGAGTAATGGCCATGATGGGATACTGCATATTCGCTAAACTCAAAGACTAAAGCCTCACCATCAGATGATTAAGTGTCATTTCCAGGACACCTGTTGGGAAGGTGGGTCTTATGCCTCTGTAGAGACGCAGCTGACTGGGTTGAATAACATTTTAGTCCGGCTCATTGGCCTTGTGGGTTGAGTGTTTGCCAATGGTCCAGGAGACCTGGGTTCAATCCCAGGTCAGGTCATACCAAAGACTTTAAAAATGGTATTTGATAGCTTCTTGCTTAACACTCAGCAATATAAGGTAGGTATCAAGGGTAAAGTGGAGCAATCCAGGAAAAGGAGTAGCACTCTCCCCTAGTCCTCGGTGTAGTAGCTATTGAAAAGGGAGCCTTCTGGTCGCCCTCTTTACTTCACTTACCATGTCAAATGCGCAAATTTTTTTTGTTGTGTTCCTATTTCTATATTCATGGAATCTTACTTGAATATATGTCAGAATTACTTCATTGAAATATTTTGTCTCCCATCTTTTTTCTCTTTGCCCCACCACTTCGAACGTTGCCAGACCTCTCCCCACTCATGTTAAAGTCTATGTGAGAAAAGAGTCTTTAAAAGGGAATTAGTTGTTGCAGATACTAGCATGTATCAGGGGAAGCAACTCATCTTTGTGGTTAGACTAAGCTTAATAAACAATGTAATTAATAATAGTTAAATTTCTTCTTCAGGTTTTCGAGTATAAAATGTAAAATGATTTATCATATTATATTTTATGCAACAACGATGTCTAGCCAACTGAAACGTTTGTTTTGACCCCCCTGTAAAATGGCATTTACCGTTTTAATTATGTTTATTATCTTAAAGAAACTAATGGACAAGATGTTTATATAAGCAAATAGAAAAGTTTGAAAGTTATAAAAGATGATTATAAATATATTTCATAATCTGAAAAACATTTTTCTCGTGATCTTTTTAAGAGTTTCATTATAAAAACTTGAATATTTTGCTTAACTTTTATTATATAAATAATTTTTTGATAAATATAATCACTCATGAAAAGTGAGTGACACTTAATTTTCTGTAACACTATTCCACTATAAAATACAGAAGTATTTCAAGATATATTAATTCCCAAGAGGTTTAATGTAATTTAATTATGATGCTATATATACTCGCATATCATGTGACTTTCTAAAACTTAAGTTGAGAGAGTTTGTGGCTGTGAATTGATGGCACACCAGTTGGCTTGAGTCTAGCCTTGGCCTAATGTTTACACACGTAAAAGTTGGTTTGACCCCTCATATAAGGTAAACATTTAGGTCTAAGAAAGTTGCATCATACACGGGTATAAATGGTATACGCATTAAAAATATTTTAAACTGAGACATTTTGGAACTATATCAGATGAATAAGAGTGAAATCAACCTGATAGATTTAAATTTATATGATAATTTGTCATATAGGCTCTTATTTGTATATATTTTTACAGGTAGATTACTATCTTATCTATTCAAGTCCTTTTCTCAGTTATTTTAAATATTTAATTTATGTTATTCACATTATACTTTTACAAAAAATTCGAATATTTTATCCTTAACCAAATAATCTACTTATTTTCCTAAAATTTAAATACTTATTATCAATTATTGATTTTGTATATCAATTGATAATTAAAGATTTATTTGACTTTTTAATTTTTCAAATTACGTCTTTAAAATTTTACGAGTAACTTTAGTGTGATTACTTCCCTTGAAAAACATAATTTTTGCTTCAACAGTTATATCCCTTGAACCAGAGTTACTGTCTGCTATATACATTTTAGAGATACATAATTTTAATTCATAAAAGTAATAATTATTTAACTTATTTCAGTTTCTTTGAAGTTGTCATTTTTTTTTGTTTTTGCGTCAGAAAGAAAGGTGATGTATTGTTGTCAACCTTTTAGAAACTGATTATATACATTTTATAGTTTTCAAACTATGATAAAGAATGTTTTATGATTTATGATGTTCTAATGATTACAAAATTCTGGACCTTAGTTGAAAAGGCTGAAGAACATGAAGGTGATAGTGATACTAATTGTTGTTGGTGTACATGGAATTATTCACAAAAGCCTGGAAAATTGACTGGGAGAATGGGGAAACTAGAGGAAGAATTGAGATAACACTGACCTCAGCACTGTTAAAATCAGCAAGAAATATTTAGAGTACTGAAGATCTGAAGAGATTTGCTGTCTCTCAGATTTAAGACTGGTGAGAAAAACTCACTAGGAGTGAAATAATAATAATCATAATAATACATTGGATATATTTATAAATGGAGAAGATTTATTATTTATAATATACAAATATAGACGTTCACAACTTGGCAAATGAACATAGATATGTGCTTATTGATCAATAGATATGTGTTTTTATTTTTTTATTTATTTTTTATTGCATATCAACCATTGTAGGTCATTTAATGCCAAATCTGGTTTGTACATATATATGAGATATATTTGATTTGTAAACATAAGTCAACTAAGTTAAATATTTCCATGTATTGCTATATATCCCTAACACTACAATTAAACATCAGTCATTTGTTTGCACTCAGTTTAAATGTCAAACAGTTCTCTTTGACCCATAGATAGGACCCTATGAGGTGCTACCACTTCGGGCCATAGTGGATCTGGCAGTGATGGCACTGAAGGGGTACTCTGCATTCCCCAAAACTCCAGCATTACTGGAACCTCACCATCAGATTGTTTAGTGTTATAATCAGGACACTCATTGGTTGGTGAGGTCTTACCCTTCTGCAGAGAAGCAGTTGGTATATTCTACAGCCCCAGCTCACTGAACTTAGATGTGTGTGTGTGTGTGTGTATATATAGTAACAGCTTAGCATCTTTTCATATATAGATCAATTACTAGGTATATGTAACAGCAGTTAACTTATTTAAAATATATATTAATGCTCAAATATTTAGAGAAAATTTTATATCTTTGTGTAAACATTAACAAACATACATATATATATATATATATATATATATACACTAGTTAACACAGATTATATTTAGAACTGTTTTTAAAAAAAGGTATTGAGGATTTTGTTGAATAATATATGAATACATTTCGATGACTTAGAGAAAACATCTTTGCATATATAAATTGATACGTAAAGGCAAGATTCATGTGTTCATTTATCTTTATACATATATATATAGGCAGCAAGTTGTTATCTAAAAATGTTCGGTTAAAGACCACGGATTGTTTCCTTTTCAAAATCTTCAAGGAAGATGTTTGAATCGTCGTCTCATTTTTCTTATGTCTGCGTCAAGATGGTGATGAAAGTACCCCATACTAGCCCAAGGGCTTTCGGCCATATGTAAGAGAGAGAGATCTAAGTTAGGATAGTTTCAGTGACTAAAGTGCCATCACCCCTGGTTGGTGGCTGATGAGGACAGGGTATCGTACATATTCTCACGTGTATGATAAAAATAAAAATCACACGTGTGTGTATATATATATATATATATATATTTGTGATTTTTATTTTTATCATACATGTGAGAATTATATATATATATATATATATATATATATATAAAGAGAGAGAAAGATTTAAGTTAGGATAATGTATACACAAAGTCAATGGTACTTGTATCCTTTTATATACTGCTGCGTAAGGTATGGAATATGATGGGAAGGGTGATTTAGATCAAGTGCCACTGACTCTGTGTTTACTCTCTCTTAACTTAGATCTATATGTATTCTATCACTGATATTGAGCACTTGGCACTTTGGCATAATGGGTTGAGAGTTTACCAATGGCTTGAGAGACTGAGTTTCAATCCCAGGTCAAGTCATACCTAAGACTCAATAAATGGTATTTGATGCCTCCTTGCTTAACATTCGGCATTATAAGGTGCATATCTAGGGTAGAGTGGAGCAATCCAGAGAAAGTGTTTAGCTGCTAAAATTCCTTATCAACTCCATAACTATTTCCTTCCTTCCTCCAAGACTTGCAACATAAACGTAAACCCTTTTATTCCACGCTGCCATTAAAAACTATCATAAAAACTTTTCGGCATCTCGTCTTCTCTGTCATTCATTTACTTTCAAATATAGCAAAGAACAAACATAACTCATAACAATATTTTCCTCACTAAAAACGGTAACCACTAATACTTTTGCTAAAAGTCCATTGCGTATCATATATAGGGATGATGCCACAACAATATATACAGTGTATAAAAATACCTGCAGCTTGATATTAAATTTTGATCTCAGATTATCATAGTATAATGTTCAATTCCTGGGATTCATGGAGAAGCAATCAGTTAAATCCATAGACAAGAATGAGTTTTTTTTTTTTTTTTCATGGTTAGGTAACAAACTTATTGGCTTACTTATATATCATCATTATCATGCTGATAGCATGGATTTCTCTGACTCTCTCTTGCCATCCATCCCTATCATCTATCCCCCTTGGTAAGTCTTCAAAACTGTATCCATTCTAGTCAGCCAACACGAGCATGTCCATGTGTAAGAGTCTTGAGAAGAACACCTCTTTTGATTTCATTCTTACTTCTCCAGCA
Organism: Sepioteuthis lessoniana; assembly: GCA_963585895.1. Taxonomy (NCBI): domain Eukaryota; kingdom Metazoa; phylum Mollusca; class Cephalopoda; order Myopsida; family Loliginidae; genus Sepioteuthis; species Sepioteuthis lessoniana. The sequence continues at coordinate 45,949 of CAUZXS010001104.1, read as the reverse complement.
GTATGTCTTGTTTGTCTTATTGGGATGGTTTGTGAGATTGGACGTAAGTGGCCACACAGCTGCTATTTTTCAAGATATTGCTTTCAGGATTTGTTCAAAACAGCATATTACTTTCTCATGTAGTTCCCTTCTAGATTTTCTCCATGCATTTCGTTAATGCACAGGTAGTGCATCCATAGAATAGTGCTTACATTTTATTTTATTGGAGAGATCAGATTTCCATATGATTGATAACCTGTCAATAGCTGTGTATGCTTTCACTTGGTGCATGTTGACATTATTTTCAGTAGATGAGATGTTGCTACTAAAATATGTGAACTGGACAATTAATTTCAGAGGCTTGCCACTTAACAGGGAAATGGTTCCTTTTTGTTTAGAATACATGATCTCTGTTTTATTTACATTCATGTAGAGGCCAATGCCTGGCTACACAGTTGGGATTCAGCTTTGGTAGGTGTTTTATGCGAAGAGCTAGATCATCAGTGTAGTCTGCGTCTGTCACAGTTTCTGCAAGATATCATCTAGTTCTTGTTTTTTGTTTTTTTTTGTCTTTTATTAAATTTATTGACGTTTATAGTATGTCATCTAGACAGATTATAAACATATATAACACTAACGTATCTGTTCCATACATACACACACACACACACTGATATATATCTCTCTCAATGTCTGTATATATATATGTATATATATCTCAATGCGTGTGTGTGTGTATATATATATATATATGTATATATATCTCAGTGTGTGTGTGTGTATATATATATATATATATATATATATATATATATATATATTGTCATGTGGTCTGCCACTGAGAGGAGAGAAATAAGACATTTTCCCTACCCCTCCGTGTTTGAATTGACAGGCCCCAAAGGTTGACCGTTAAAAAGAGGAAATTAGAATGTAGGTCAAGCTATCTGTACTCTGTAACCTCACCCGGGTGGATAGAGATAGTAGTCCGAACGAATTGCCTGACAGGGTGAAGGAAGAAGCTAAATGATTGGCCAGAACCCTAAAGCCGGAAGCACCCTTTTCGTCAGCGGAAATAGGAATAAAGAATTTAGTTTTAGGACTGCAGTTGGTGTGACAAGATGTGTTGACACTGTCGCCAAAACTCCGGGTGAAGAAGCGAAATAGAGCTCTTGGACAAGAGATAGCAGACGCCTTCAAGCCGAGCTCCATAGAATCCCGCTAGCCCGTTAAAGAAAATACTCTCAAAAGAAACCAGTCGTCGAAAAGCTAAGTAAACCTTAAAACCATTTTCTCCCTCCACCCTTCCTAAGTATTGCAATTGTATACTCTCTCTCTCTCTCTCTCTCTCACACACACTTTCTCAAAGAAAGTAGAAAGAAAAGAAAAAAAGAAAGAGACATTTATGTCGGAAACATAGCCGAACCCTATAAATATTTGTTTCGACCTTGGCGTATTAAAAACCTTGTTATATTTTAATGTCCACACGTGTTGAAACTTATTCGTTGTGTTGTTTGCCTATCGAGTTGCCTTCTTTTTGCATATTCCTTTTCAGCTTCATTCGCCTCAATTTATTCTCGCTAAATGTCGTATTCGCCTTTTAAAAATATTACACGGGAAACTGGAATTGTCGACTACGATAAATAATATCATTATATCTAAACTTAAAGGCCCATATCTTCCATTATCCTTGGGGTAGGAAGACGAAGTGGTCTGGTGAGTGTGTGTGTAACGTGAAAAATGTAAACCCCTTGCCAGCGGCGGTCAGTCTAGCCCAAATTAACCCCCACATTATCTTCCAGTTCCCATATGCCCGAGAAAGGACTCTTAACTAGGACTTATTCTGCGAGAGATGAAGAAATGAAACAATTCTATCATATTTAATTGCATTCTATTTCAAATGTATGTGAAGTTATTTATCGAAAATTTCTATTTATTTCATTCCCCCTCCCCCACTAAATGGTAACGTATTTGCTATAGTTTTAAGATTTTTTCGCATATGGCATAACGTTGGTATTTATTCATATATAAATACATCTCCTGAATATCTTTTTTTATTTTTATTATCATTATTACACACACACACACACACACATATCGTCGGATTATTTCTATTTTTCTTCATTAAGTATGTGGAGTGGTGGCCTTCTTCCACGATTACTTCTAAGTTGAAATCAGATGATTTAATAAATTTATGGGCTTTAAAGGTTATTTCGATTGAAGCAAGCGATAAGCAAGTTTGTATTTTGGAATTCTACATTTGAATTTTTTTTTTTTTTACCGGGGATTAACATTTTAGAAGCTCCTTATTTAGAGGTTTGGATATTTTTCCTAGAATATATATAGAATTCTTTCTGTTCCCTTCAAAGAACCTTAGCTTGTCTGGTTGTTATATTTCATTTATTTATTTATTTTAGAACTAAAAGTTTTGTTTATTTACGAAAAAATGCATCAGACAAAAGTTTCAACAAGAAAAAATTTAAATTGATTTTTCTGTCATTCTTTTGAGTGTGCAAGTCAAACCTTTTTTTTCAATTGAATTCTTTAGATATTGTTTGTTAGAAAAAGAAAAAAAGGACCCACTCACAAGAAAAAGAAACGTTGAATTAAGTGTGTCGCTTCCACTCCATAAACATTACCATTACCTTAAAAAAATACGACAAGCAGTTGTAAATACATCAAAAAGCCTGCGCCGTCAAAAACCAGAAGTCAACACATTGAACAGAATTTACATTACGACCATTTCACAAAAATCAACGAGAAAGCTTTCCTTTCTTGGCATAAATTCCGGTCTTTTACGACCACTTTTCGCCAGTGTGCTCTGTCCAACTAAAGCAGACTTGAGGCTGAAAGACCCCAGTTTCGGCTGGGCCTCCTTCGGGTGGACAAGCTGCATCACTGACACCTTTGTCACCCTTGTTTAGCACTGCACCTTGCTGTCCAATTTAAGCTATAATCAGGCAATACGTGCCTGGACCCAGGTTTGGATCCAAGTCCAGCTAGGCTTATCAGGCCACATTGCACTAAGTGAGTCGATGACCAGCAGGGCTCGAGCCTTAGTTCTTGCCCGACCTCCCCCCCCCTAAATCCCCTGTATATAATCGACCTTCGGGTTATTGACCTTATATCAAGTCCTGTCTGATGGGAGGAAGAGACAAATAAAGCCCTGTCCAACTAAGGCAGACTTTTACGAACTACAAGCTTATTTGTTTTCAGCCTTTTGGTTCTGGCCTAGCCTTACAGATAGCTCCCGTCTCCTGACCTCGAGTCCGACCAGCCCGCAGTCCAGCGACTAGACCGACGACCCTGCCTCAGACCAGTGACCAAACCGATGACCCTGTCGATATCCAGTACCAACCACACACAAAGCCATTTTCAACTGAGGCTACAACAGCGGTTGACACACTTTTCAGTTGTGACTCTTAAAATTAAATGGTTCTTGCGCACCAAACCAGGATAGGAGTTTCGTAAGATCTTGGCTTTCTTGTTCGATATGGTTACTAGAAAATTCCTCCTGCTGTTCACATGTTCGCTGTTATAAATTGATGAAATTACTTGGTGTATGCTGTCACACTAATGAATTGTTTTAATCCAAGTAACCCTGACTGATGAAGTGACTCCACGTCCTCTTTTAGTGACGCCTCTAATCCTCAACGACTTCATTAGCGCCTGCTCTATCATCAGATCACTCTACCGGCCTCTCCAAGTTTTATGAATTCTTCTTACAGTGTGAAATCCTAAGAGTGAAAAATTCAAACACCATTTTCAGCTAACTTCTTCATTGTTTTCAAATATAATTTTACACTTAGTGTGATTTATATATACCGTTGCAACGAAAAGTGTTATCATAATTCTCATGGTTGTGATGTGAAGATGCTAGTCCCGGTCTTATCGGCAGTGATGTAATCTTCCATCAATTATAAGAAGCATAAGACTTTACCCCAATATGGGTGGGGGGCTATAGAATACACCGACTGCACCTCTGCAAATGGGTATGACCCCCCCATGAGTGTCCTTGATATAACACTAAACAATCTGATGGTAAGGTTGCAATGATGCCGGAGCTTTGGGAAATGCGGAGCACCCTTTCATTGCCATTGCTCCCAGGTCCACTCTGGCCCGGAATGGTAGCACCTGATATGGCCCGATCTATGGGTTAAATATAACCAACTGCATACTTATGCTAAACTGATTTGTTTGAATTAGAACTGTTTGACTAAACTGAATAGCTTAAAGTAGAAATATTTTTGACAAACTGTGCTTACATTTAAACTGCGCGTTTATGCTAAACTGAATGACTTGAAATGGAACTGATTTTGACATTTACTTAGACTAAACTGAATTGTTTAATATAGAACTGTTTTGAAATTTAACTGTGTGTAAACAAAATCTGTATTTATACTAAAATGAACTAGAAGTGTTTGACTAAACTGAATAGCTCGAAGCAGAAATATTTTTGAAGATTAAACTGTGTACTCATGCTAAACTTAATTGTTTGAAATAGAAATGATTATTCGTATAAAGATGGATTTGGCGTTAAATAACCTACAAAGGTTGATATGCCATAAAACCCAAACGGCCAACCAACCAATATGGCACAGTCGGCTGGGGCTGCAGAATACATCGACTGCTTCTCTGAAAAGGGATAAAACTTCCCCAACGAGTTTCCTGGATATGACACTAAATAACCTCATGGTGAGGCTCCAGTAATGCTGAGGCTTTAGGAAATGCAGAGTACTTCTTCATTGCCATCACTGCCAGGTCTACTCTACCCTGGAATGGTAGCACCTGATAGAGTCCTATCTATGGGTCAAGTAGAACTAAACTGCGTGCTTATGCTAAACTGATTTGTTTGAAATAGAACTGTTTATATGTATAAAAATATATTTAACCAAACCAAACCAGACACCAATACTTTGCAGTGCAGGATTTTGATGAGAGATGATTCATAACTTTTTGAGTTTCTCGTCTTGGATGCAGTGTGCATTAAATTATTCAACATGGACCTTTGCTGACATTGGCTGAGAGGAGAACTTCTTTTTCTCTGATTTGCTGCTTGCTTTGTACACTTTCTGGTTGCTCTTCTGAGCGGATCACCTTTTTCTACAGTGAAAGCAAAGCCAACAATAACATGCGTACTTAATACTTTTGAAATTACTTTCCTTGACATCACATTTTTGACACCATCGATTTCTTTTAGAGCATTTGCAAGACTTGAACCTTTCATAAGTATGCAAAGACTTACTAAGTCACTCATTAGTAGATAAAAAAAAACTCTCAATATTGTTACGGTGTACAAAGACTTAACATTAATGATCTCCGTCGCTTGAAGCCACTACAGTTGATCGAAGGTCCGATTATTAAACTTCTTTGCCTGATTCTACTCAAACAGTAGCACAGAATAAATGAATGTCTTGTCATTTGGTTTCAAATCAAATATAGTAAAAAAAAAAATAAATAAAAATAACATTGTCTGACCTGAATGTTCACCCAAGACTTTTTTTTAAATATAAAACCAGACAAGTTAGAGTGAAAAAACCATAAACATTTATACAAAACAAAAATGGCAGAATTACTGGGATAACTTCCAGAACAATCATCATCATCATGTCGTGCCGCCAGCACGGATATCCCTGACCCTCTCTCGTCACTCCTCTCTACCGTTCACCGCTTCTGGCAGGTCCTCAGGGCTACATCCCGTATCCTCACAGAGCTGCTGTATGTAGGTTCGAGCTGGTCGCCCTGCTTTTGCTCGGCCATGTGTAGGGGTCCATAAGAGTAAATCACTTATGAGCTCGTCCCTGCTTCTTCAGCAGTGTCCTGCATGTCTGGTTCGTCTAACTTTGATTGTTTTCGTAATGGGAGGTAGATGGAATAAACTTCACGAAATAATGCCACAAATAGGAAAATCACAAAAAAATCCAACCAAAATGTCCAGAAAAGAAGAAGTAACATTATCAAGATTAAGAATAGGACACTCACACATTACCCATTCATATCCTCCTCAAAAAAGAAGAGGCCTCATATTGCAGACCATGCCAAAAACCGTATACAATTAAACACATACTAACAGAATGCATCAACTTAAAACTGATACGACAAAAATATTACCAAACAACAAACTTAAAACTAATTTTCTATCAGATAAATCCAAAAAAATTAGTGGATACTTAGAGGAAGTTCACCTTTTCAGCAAAATTTTAAAAACTTCTCTACAAAAAATGTTTAAAAAATACTTATAATAAATGTTTAAACAAAAATGTATCAAAAAAAAAAAAAAAAAAAAAAGTGTGTTTAAAGAAATACTTACAAAAAAATATATTTTCCGCAAAAATATAATCAAAAAAATAAAATACCATCAATCTATTTCAAAAACTCAGCCGGCATTAAATGACCCTTTGAGGTTTATATGCCGTAAAACAAAACAAAAACAAGTTAGGGTAACTATTTCGTAGTACAAGGTGGGATGAGTTCCAAAGGACATGAGGTTGGTATGACATTTGACGATTCTAATATTGGAAGCTCTTTAAAGATCGCTCTCGAATAACCGCTTTCTTTGTGGTTTACATAATGTATAATAGGGATGTCTTTGTCGTTTGTGATAACTCCAAATCTTTTCGCGTCTCTTCCACCATCTCTGCTGGTATTGTGAATGATGTTGCAACTTCTTCCGGATCGATCTTGCGCTGTCATTGTAGAAATGGCGTGGAGAGATCTTTTACCATCAAGGGTTGCAGGAATTGTGAACCAGGTTGTCCGTCATTCACTGTCTGAAGGAACTTGTGCTTTAAGGATATCAACCATTTCTTCATTCGTTAACACTGTATCTTGAAACTTCATCATACCCTACGCGAAAACCAAGCAGACTTAATTGTACAATCAGCTATTTTGAACCAAAAGACATGATCCATATGAACTGCGAAGGCGAAAGACATTAGTGTAATGCAAGAATTTTGGTGGGTTATCTGCACGAAAAAATTGGCTAATACGAACAACTCTGATTTTAAATTTCTCTTCATTAGCAGATGTGGATACTTTTGCGACATTGACATTCTTTTTCAATGTTCGCAATTTTCTCATCAGGTGGATAATTTTCGTATTGATAATTTGTTGATGGTATTCCATTTAAGATTATCTTTGCAGCTTTTTGGATTATGCTTTCTGTCTTGTCTTTAATGGTATCTTTTCTACTGTTATACCAAACATTACACAGGAGGAAATTTGCGATATTCTTGAAACGAATACCATTGCCGTTTCCATCTACTTCCGAAAAATAAACATCGTCTTGATACATTTTCTTTAAACAAGCTTTCAGCTATTTCGATGAGTGAACATCATCAGTGCCATCAAAGACTATCGTTTTTTGTTGTTGTTCTTTTTTTTTTTTTTGTCATGAGGCTCGTTTAATTTAGCTTTGGGGAACTCTGGCCCGGAGTGGTGGCACCTGAAAATGTCCTAAAGGACAGTTTACCATTTAAACTGAATGCAAATAAATGACTTATGCTAAATTGAATTGTTAGAAATAGAACTGTTTGATGGTATGTAAACAAATGACTAATGTTTAATTGAATTGTTAGTGATTCTTGGAACCATTTAGCTTTGTTGACTTATGCTAGATTGTTAAAAATTGAACTGTTTGATCATTTAACTGTGTGTATCTACAAAATGTATTTATAAATCATATATTTGATATATATGAGGATCATTAAATAAGTTTCCAGACTTTTTTCGTATGGGCATTTTTCTTGGTAGTACACGCATGAAACTCTAGTCCCCTTCGAAGTAATCTCCTCCGGCTGCAATGCATTTGTTGTATCGTTCCAACAACTTCTGGAAGGCCGCATGGAAGTCTTCTTGTGTGAGCGTGTCAATGACCTTCATCACAGCCTCTTTCATCTCCTCAATTGTCTCATAACGGCAGCTCTCAGCTTAGGGAATAAGCAAAACTCACAGGGATCAAGTTCTGAACTGTCTTGATGCTCATCTTGGTCAAATAATCTGTGACAAGGATGGAGTTGTGGACTGGTGCATTGTCCTGGTGGAAATGCCACTGACCCGATTTAAAGTGTGCTGGCCACTTCCCTAGGAATCTCTTCCTGAACTCCCTTAAAACCTCAACATAGTAACCCCAACCCTTTGGCCAATCAATTCTGGTGTTCTGACTTCCTTACTCCTCCCACACCTCTCATCATCCCTCACAGACTGCCTGCCTTCTTTGAATCTCTTATGCCACTCAAAAACTGATGCTCGATTCATACAAGATGGTCTAAAAGCAGTCTGAAGCATTCCATACATTTCTGTGGCATCATTTTATCCAAGTTTAAAACAGAATTTTATTGCATATCGTTCTTCTAAAGTGTCCTCACGTCCAGATTGCATTTTTAAAATTCACCAGCTGTGACAATCAGGCTTTAGTAGGGTGTATTCCAATTGCTGCTGTAGCTGTTCATTTGAAGCTGAAATCATAAAAATTAGTCAGTCATCTCATAAAATGTATAGCAATAACATAGTGAATTTTCAAGAGTCTACGACAATTTTAAATGCCTGTACAAAAAAACGTCTGGAAGCTTATTGAATGCACCACGTATATAAAAATAAAATTGGCATTAAATAACCCACAATGGTTGATATACCATAAAAACCAAACCAAACAACAATTTAATCAATAGGGTTCAAGTTCTGTTTCAAGCCATTTTTACAGAGAAAGATGACTGCATCATTACTTTCTTCTACCACGGGTTGAACTGTTCTTGTTGATTGCTTTGCCACTTTTTGCAAGCCTGCTGTAAATCTTTTATTGCAGCTGTAAAGAAATGCTCAAGTGAATTAAGGAAGATGTTGAACAAAATAATTGATTTTTAAGCCATGGGTTGTATTTAGAAATCACAAGGTAAAAATGAAGGAAATAAGGCTGAATTTTTTAAAATTTGATTCTCATATTTTTTTAAATCTTTTATTACAATTTACCTTGGCGTCCTATCAGTCCATGAAACTGTAGAAACTCAGAACTAACAAATTACAAAAAGACTGGAGTTAATAAAATTTTACACGTTGGTCAACATGGGCAGGATAATATATATTATAATTTTTCTTGTGATTCTTGCATTAATAGTACAATTTTACATATTTACCAACCCCTGAAGTCACGTATAGTATTTTTCATATCAAGGTGTTTTTTTCCAAAAAATATATCACCTCTTCATTACATAACATTTGTTTAAAGCTCGTTCTAACTTTGGAGAAAATGCCAGGAAACCTTGCGAGGCGTTTGATTCGGGGTTAGTATACAAAATTCTTTCTTCGATGGTCAATGGTGATTCAGTAAGAAGCAATTTGGCCAGCAAAGCGTTTTGGTCCAATCCTATGAGAACTGTGACTCTTCCTTAATTACGTTAAACAGCAAAACTTTCATTTCAAAATATAACATCCAAAGTTACTCACCAATGATTCCACCTTCAAAATAAAAAAAAGAAAGAATGAATTTTTGTTTATTGTTTCCCATACAAACATATATTCATTGTTCCCAGATATTGATAGAGAAAGAATACGTTGACTTACTTACCATTGGATATAAGTGTGTGTATAGATGCCTCTAACTTTCAATAATTACAAAATCTTTCTACCATACATTGGATATATGTATATTTTCATTATCATATTTTTATCTAAATGAGAACATTAAAATGATAGCTGTGAATTACAAATAAAGCAAATATTCAGATGGCATTTTACCCTTTTTGTTCATATATTAAAACAATGGGGTAAAAATTCAAGTTTTAAAGAACAAGCTGACTGTAAACAAGCATCGATATGAACCATTTACAATGACATCAGCAAAATTTAGTTCATAGTTCGTTGACTTTGATGGGTATACATTATACCAATATTACGATCAATTATAACGATTCTTGCTCAATAGAACGTTTTAATCTTAGCATATTTTTCGGAAAATTTTTATTGATACGTATTTTTAATATGGAAATCTGCAGATATGATGAATATCCTGTTAAAAATGTATAATTTTCGATCATGAGACTCAAAATCTCATTTTCAAATAAAATCGTGACCTTCTGCCTCGAAAATCAGCATTACCTGGTTTAGAACACTGACTTCCCTCGTTGGTGCTGGGAGGGGAGCAGATTAACCAACTACCTGGGTAAGGGAGACAAATTCACATTTAACTAAAGGATTAGGAAAAGCTTTGCCCAATTCTCTGGTGGTAGTGGTAGTTATAGTGTTTCTGCTGCGGCTATTTTTTTTATTATTATTATTATTATTATTATTATTATTATTATTATTATTATTATTTCCTTGGAAACCGGGAGGCATGGACAAATCTACAACTGCCATTTAGCACAGATTCTATTCCCAACTCGTCCACCTTCACCTCCCCTCTTTATCGCCTCCTACAAAACCAACCCCCATCATCTCTTAAGTAAAGGTTGCTTTTGTTTTCTTTTACTGTGTCACATCTGTTATGGCTCAATGTTAATGCAGGAGTTCTAAAACCCCCAGTGTTGGACAGATGCTCTGCATGGAGAGCAGCAGCGGCAGCAGCAGCAGAATAGGCGTCAAGATTATTTTCTAGCATTTAAGATGCGGAAAAATATTTTTTCATATATATGCTCATACATATATATGTATGTGTGTGTGTGTGTATATATATATATATATATATATATATACTCATACATACATGTGTGTATGTGTGTGTATATATATATATATATATACTCATACATACATGTGTGTGTGTATATATATATATATATATACTCATATATACATGTGTGTATGTATATATATATATATATATACTCATACATGTGTGTATATATATATATATATATATATATACTCATACATATGTATGCGTGTGTGTGTATATATATATATATATATATATATACACACATACATACTTATATATATATATATATATATATATATATATATATATATATACTTTCTATTTTATATTGTGTTTTAAATTTGAGATTTAAAAGATTATATAATTTCTATTAAAAAAAGTCCAAAATGTTCATGTATTTCTTAAATTTTATGCATAAAAGATATCACTAATTTCGCTATAACAATGTTTCTCAATTTTTTACCTTTGGAACTCTTAATGTTTGTTATATATATATATATATATATATATATTCACGTACTTAAAAATATATTTTGATTAGGTAATTAGTGTTAAAAAAACATGACAGATTTTCAAAAACTAGTATATTTATTTTAGGTGTTTCACATCATGATTGGGCAGATTGGGCTCTTTAGCCTTGGTAAGGCAACTAGTGTAGGAGAAAGAAAACTCTTAATTCAAAGTAGCTCTACTCCGTTAAAAAAAACTTGGTGTAATTAGAATAAGTTACTCCTTCAAAACTGTTCTTTTTTTTTTTTTTATTTAATCATTTTCAAATGATTTTCCTTTCACAGACACCTGACATGGGTCTCACAAACATCGAGTGGTTCATGGTCGCAGTTTGAGAATCTCGGCTCTAAGGGAAATGTTTTATTTGGTTATATCTTCATAAAAAAAAAAAAAAAAAAAAAACTTCAACACTCAAGCAACTTTTTGGCGTTTAGATTAATTATAACAAAAAATAATTCGAGTTTAATTTGACGACCTTTTTCTTGTTTTTCTGTCTCATTTTTCTTCTCCTTTTTTTACCTTCTGTTCTCTTGTTTTCCTTTCTTCTTTCTTCGTTTTCCTTTCCCTTTTTCTCGTGTTTTTCCTCTCATTCTCTCTCTCTCTCTCTCTCTCTCTTGGTTTTTTGTTTTACTTTTGTTTGCTTTTTTCGTTTTCTTTCTTTCTTTTTTTAATATTTTAATTTTGGTATTTTTCTTTTCCTTACTTCTCGTTTTTTTTTTTTCATTCTTCGTTTTGTTTTCTATTGATTTTCTTTTTTTTACCCCTTTTTTCTCGTGTTTTTCTTTACTTTTACTTTTTTCTTTTGTTTTCCTTTCTTTTTTTCTCCTCATTTTTTCTCTTATTTTTTTTCTTTTTTCTTCTTGTATCTTTCGTTTTTGTTTCTTTTTTCTTGTATGTTTCTTTTTTGTTTTTTTTTCTTTTCGTCTCGTATGTTTTTTTTTTTTTGCTTTTTTTCTTCCTAGTATGTTTCTTGTTTTCTTCTTGTATCTTTCGTTTTTGTTTCTTTTTACTTTTTTCTTCTCGTTTCTTTCTTTTTTTCTTTTTTCTTCTCTGTTTTTTTTATATCTTATTTGGAAGTTTTACTTTCCAGTTTTTAAATCTGTAAAAGTATAAAGCTATGTGACACCCAGTGAGACTCAAATGGTTTTTGACTTGGGATGTAAGTAGCCGTACAACTAATTTTGGGGGGTGCTGCTTCCAGGATTTGTTCAAAACATCGCACAGTATTCTTGTGGAGTTCACATCTAACTTTTTCTTTAAGCATTTCGTTAAAGTCGAAGTGGTGCACCCATACAGTAGTACTGACTCTGCTACAGCTTGGGAGAATTCTTGTTTTAGTTTATCAGAGAGATCAGTTTTCTATATGGTCGATAACTTGTCAATAGCAGTCCGTGCTTACCTATGCTTATGTCGACATCCCTTTCAATAGATGAGATATTGCTACCGAGGTATATGAACAGGTTTACTCATTTCAGAGACTTAGTTTTTATTTAATGAGATGACAGCATCTTGATTGACAAATTGAATACTTTAAATACTGACAAATTTTCTTCTTTTCTTCTCTTTCTTTTTTCTTTTCGTATCTTTCTTTATTTGTTTCTTTTTTTCTTCTCGTTTCTTTCTTTTTTTGTTTCTTTTTTCCTATATGAACAGGTCTACTCATTTCAGAGACTTATTTTTATTTAATGAAATAACACCATAAATACTGACAAATGAATATTTTCTTGAAAGCTATCAAGTATATTGTCCAGCCAATAAGACTTCATGACTATGAAGCATCTTGTAGGGATGTTCAAAAATGTTTCCTTCTCACAACAATAATTATGTCATTCCTTATCGGTAGATTTACTTTAGTGGTGAATATTAATCATAGTCCTAGTTTAGAACTGACATCTGTTTAGGAATGTTCACAAAAAATGATGACATCACACATTTTTGTGTACTATATTTAAATTTAAAGGAGCAAATGACACCATTTGTAATTTATCACTCCGAACTTGCATTTCTATTTACTGTGGATTTTAGCATAATGTCACTTCATTTGGCTGATTTCAATACAGCCAAAGAAAATTTCCAGGAGTATTTTTTGCTTTGATATCCCTAAATGCAGTGTATTGTTGAAAAGGGGTTTTCAAACCACGGCTCTTAATGTCCTTGACCCAACTTTGAAAATTTTCGTTTCACTTTTTAATGTTGATAGTAAAAGAATTACCATTCCAACTGCAAATGGAACTCGTTGATCTTCAGTGTTCAAAAGATTTGAACTCAAAGTTTCTATCTTGCCACATTCTCGATTTCTCTAAGAACCTGATGATTCTCCAGCCTCTTCGCCCACATTCAAAAGGCAGTGAGTATGTTTGGCACTACATACTGCTGTGAACAGTTGTTCTCCAAAATAAAGCATGCCAAGAGTACGCTGCGTTGGCAACTGTCAAATCGTCTCTTGTATGATGTGTCCCTTCTGTCAACCTCTTCATTTAACCCTGATATTACATTTTTTTTGTGATTGCAAACACCAGATGTCTAATTAATAAATTATAATTGTTAGCTTGAAAATTTAGATGGCTTCACTTTTTTCTATTTTAAGATTGCAGCTTTGAACCCTCCTAAGTTAAGGTTTGTGGTTCTCTAACTGAAAAGGTTGGGAACCACTGAGTGACTCTCAAACCAAAATGAAAAAAAAAATGGAAAAAAGGATTTTCATATTTTTTAAAAATTATATATATATATATAGTTTTATAATCAGTTATTTGGGGAAAACTTCAAAAACAGGAAAAGGAGCCTGTTCTATAGTTGTCTTCTATTTCTTTAATTTCATTTCGGTTAAAAGATATTTTTCCATATTGGGTCCAACAATGTGTGACGTCATAATTTGTTGTAAACATTCCTGACTGACAGAGACTATTTCTAAATTAGTAACTAATCGTGAACATCGAACATTACAATGAAATTTTTAAAATGAAAATTCAGCTATTAGAGTAAGTCAGTCTAAGTATTTATTGATCCACACTCTAAGTAAGTTAAGGACATTATTTGTAACCAATCTTTATATATATATCTTTTGATATATATTTATTTCTCACACCAATCGTGATTTTGATCATCATAACTTTTATTTACTTGGTTTGTTGATATTTAAAATATATTATTGTTGAACAAAGATAACTGTTGTATTTTTCTTTGTCGTTCTGAATAAGCAGAGAGAAAATGTGCTGTGACCTGACCAAACTTTTCTTGGATGAGTCGGGGTTGGGGTTGTCTCCTCGACCACACTGAACTTATGTCATCCCCTTAATGTTGGCATTGGATACTAATTGGAACAAATTTACTACCGACACATTTTTTGGTGGTTAACCTTTATGGCGATAAAACTGAAAGACCTTTATCATTTAAACATTCGGTTGATAGAGACTCGGCAAAGCAAAGATTTCTGAGAATAAAAGGCATTCTTTGCGAAATTCCAATTTGCCCTTAATGCAAACAAAAAGGGAATGACACAAGTTCAATGTGGTTGAGGAGTCGACCCACAAGAAAAAAATTGGTCAAATGAAAACACATTCTCCGTCTACTAAATAATGCCAACAAACTTAAATAGTTATGAAATTAATGTATGTGTATACACACACACACACAAAATTTTCCTTATATATATATATATATATATATATATATGTGTGTGTGTGTGCGCGTGGATTTGGACACCATTTCCTCGTTAAGACATATATAAATGGAAAGATGGATAAATCAAACACTTACAAAGGGTTTGGTAGTAGTGATATTTCATATAAACAGTATAAACATTTTTTGTCTACTTATTTTTGTTTTGATCCTTTCAAATTGCGGTATGGATGTTATAATGTCCGGTCGGAATTGCCTTTTAAACTTTCCGTAATTGGTTCCCAAGTACTTTCGGACCCATCTTGGGCCACTATTTGTACTGTTGAATCGTCTGTGTGTGTGTGTGTAATAATAATAATAAATAAATAAATAAATATTAGATGTATATATTTAATGCCATGGAAGTTTGTCTCCAACTCCGGGTTTCATGAAGGTTTTACAAAACAGCAATCATCTGGCAGATAATAAGGAAAATTTTACTTTGTCCTATTTTGAATAAGCATTAAAATAATTTTGCTTTACTTTTTCTATCTATATATATATATATATATAGTATTATTCGATCCAGTTAAACCGAAGTTCGGAGTAATTCCATCAGGACAACAACAAAAAAAAAAAAAAACATACAAAAGTGAACATTTAAATTTTCCTGGTAAAGAGCTCAATGTAACTGACATTACAGAGCAATAATTCCTTTAAGAAATTTAATAATAATTTCTTCGTAAGATCTGAAGAAGTCCTCTTAATTTTTTTCGTGTTTTTTTGATTTTATCAAAAACACATAACAGGATGGAAATAAATTTATAATCCTAATGTGACCGATTTTGTTTTTTTCTTAAAGATATATACACTAGAAAGAGAGAGAGAGAACTTGTAAGTTTAAAGCGAAAATTGTTTTCGTGCTTATTTAAAATAGTGCAAAGCATTTTTTTTCTTATTTTTGCGCTATATATATATATATACATACATACATACATACACACACACAAGATGTTTAGTGAATGTATTTATTCATATATAAACAATAAGCCAATATTTAACGTTTCGTTTTTGTTTTTTTTTCTATTTTTTTTTAACTAGTTTCACAGCGATGTTAATATTTAATGTTATTTCTCACCTGACAAAAATATTTTCAAACGAGAAAATATTTAGCGTTCTGTTTTAACGTGTATTTGACATAATTAGTGTTGAGAA
>CAUZXS010001104.1:20000-25000 GCA_963585895.1 Sepioteuthis lessoniana | reverse complement strand
AGAAAAAGTTTTTATAGGTATGTTTTACTAAAGTGTGTTTGACACAAGGACATTCTAATGGAGCGTTTGATGAATATTTAAAAGTACCGCTGTTGTATTTCCCCCCCCCCCGAACATGCAGTTGTATGATTATTTACTCATTAGAGTCTTTTCACTCGATTTGGAATGACAGCAAGTCTCTTCTCAATATTCGGGCCGTTCTCAATAATGCTGTGGTTTGGATGGTCTCCCCCCCCCGTCCGCCAACTTACAAGTCCTCCAGTCCCTTAAATAATCCTTTAGTTACAGTACCAAAAGCACCAATCACAATTGGTATAATTGTCACCTTCATGTTCCAAGTTTTTTTTCAATTCTCTAGCAAGGTCGAGGTATTTATCCTTCTTTTCACATTCATTCAGTTTTATTCTGTGGTCAGTCGGGACAGCAAAGTCGACAATTATTATTATTGAACTCTGGAGCCGACACGGAACTTCGAACTATGACCTTTATTTAATCCATAGGGGTCGCTTGTTCTGATATTGTTAAGTATTCCTGTATTGTTACTCGCCTGAAGTCAGGATTGAACCTGCAACCTCCAGATGATTGTCACTTAAAGCTTAGCTCCTTCACGTTTTTATCTACCTTTTTTTGGTGAATTATTTTTCTGGAAACGTAGGCGTTGCGTAACCCTGGTAACAGCTCTTTTTTGCACACAGTCCTATCAAATAATCTTTAAACATATCTATTTTAACCATCGATATGACGCATACAGATACTACCTCTCCGGAGCAGAGTAGACCTGGGAGTAATGACCATGAAAGGGGACTCTACACTACCCTGATCACCAGAAATGGAGCCTCACCATCAGATGCTGTTTAGAGTCATATCAAGAACACTAACTTTTTTTTCTTTCTCTCTCTCTCTCTCTAAATATCCTTTTCATGAATAAATGAGTGCTGAAAAATTTATTGAAATTAATTTTTGGTTTCTTTGTTTAATAGCATATCAACCTTCGTGAGTTATTTAAAGCCGAAGCCATCTTTGTAGAACAGTAATTTGCCGACCATAGTCGAGTGCGACTCGAAGGCTCCTTTGTGAATGGGAGGGCGCTACTCCATTCTCTGGATTACTCCATTCACCCTTGATCCGTACCCTATAATGCTGAGTGTTAAGCAAGGAGGCATCAAGTACCATTTTTGAGTCTTTGGTATGACTCAGCCTAGGATTGAACCCAGATCTCCCGGACCATGGACGGACACTCTAACCATTGGTACTATTTGACTCATAGTTATCTAAATTTGATATTTTTTTCAAATTTTCAAATACAAAATTACGACCTATTATTTTGTTTGTTAGAAAGTTTATGGAGGTTCTTGTACTTTTATGTGAAAGAACAATTTTAACAATTTACGGGATAAAGGCGCAGTCCATTTTTTTTTAAATATTATTCAAATACATTTTTTAAATTGAGCAAATTTTTAAAAAAACTCGTTTTTATTACTTGTGCGCTCTCATTTTAGGTAAAAATCACATTGGTATTTCTAAATTTTTTTTTTTTAACTAAGGCAGTTCTGAAAAAAAAAAGTTAAAAGTTAACATTACTTACTAAGTACACACTCAGAAATATCAACTTGTTTAAAACTGATGTTTGTTCAAGAA
Source organism: Sepioteuthis lessoniana (assembly GCA_963585895.1). Lineage (NCBI taxonomy): Eukaryota > Metazoa > Mollusca > Cephalopoda > Myopsida > Loliginidae > Sepioteuthis > Sepioteuthis lessoniana. Next base: position 23,362 of record CAUZXS010001104.1, on the reverse strand, counting down.
TGCGAAGAAATGTACACACAAAAATTTGACGTCACACGACGTTGTGTACAATAAGGAACATTGCTCTATTTTTAAGTTGTTAGACTCAGGTACTGATCACATCTCCCTCAAAAAAAGAAAGCCCATTGGAAATACAATCTACTTATGAAATTGATCTAAAAATGAAAATTGCTTTATTAATAATGTCGTTTGTTGTTGGGCCTATTTTAAGTCTAAAAATAGGTTTCCATATTGTATACAACTTTGTGGGATGTTATATTTTGTTATGTACCTTTTTTTTTCTTTTTTTTTTTTAATTCCTTAACGGACTTCCATTCCAAACAAGTACATCAGAAAAATATATGAAATAATATGGTATTTGTGATAGAAACATAGCAATATAAAACAATTCTTAAAACAACAAAAATTTGACTGTAAAATGTTCTATTGCGGTCACATAAAATATCGTTGTTTAACTATATTACAGATATTTTTTTAAGTAAAAATATATTATTTTAATTCTTTTAGAAAAAAATGTTACAATATTATTAAATGTTTTTTCAACGAAGTTTAGCATTCGTTCTATTTTGTGAAATCTGCTAGAAAACAATCACAAATACGAAAAATACATTTTAAAAATTACGTCTTCTGACACCATGAAGTAAAAATTTAAAAAACGACCAAAAAATAAAACAACTTCTAGACATGTACATTTTAAATTACCCAACAAATACACAAATTCAAGGTGGCAACCTATCAATCACATATTGAACCAGATAATCAAAATAGTCTTCACTTTTTTCCCGCCAAAACAAGATGAATATTTCCTGTGTATTTCAACTCGTTGTCAATCCAAGATGTCGATTGATGATGATTTCTGTATCTTGTTAAAAGATGACCTCTCTAATTAAGATTAAGAAATCCCCAATGAATGAAAAATTAGAGGTAAAAAAAAAAGAATATTTACAAATAAAAGATGGTTATTAGTATGAACCCTATTTCTCGCGCTTAATATGGCAGAAAAACTAGTTAATTGGTCGAAAAAACGATACTAGAAGTGTGGGAAAATAAAATCGAGAACACTCTCCAACCTCCGGAAAAACTTGGTTCTGTGTCATTTAATGCGAAGGTGGGGGTCATGTACCAATTCAAACAACACCTTCCTTTTATTGGGGTGTCCTCGAAGGTGTAATGGTTAAAGCGATGAACTGCGGAATCGTAGTACGCGAGTTCGTACTCCAGTCGCGCTATTATATTCACTTTCGGGCAAATACCCTTGGGAAAGGTATGAACCCCCTTATTCTCCCTCCAGCTATGGGTAAATAGTAGGACGGACTAGGTTCTTCAGCCTTGTTGAGGCAACTAGTCTAGGAGAAGGAAAACTCTGAATTCAAACCTGTTAAACTCCGCTTAAAAATTGACCTTGTGTCATATCCTGCCCGAGCGGAGGGGTTGGTAAATAGTACCTTCCTTTTATTGGGCAGGTTGGAAGGTGTTCTGTTCAGATCTTGGTACTAGGATGTTGTAAGCAGCTTCCACCCATGTTGGTATGTGATGAACAATTATATATATATATATATATATACTCGTGTGATGAACGACTTTTTAAAACCAATTTTTCATCTAAAAAAACAAGGGATCGTTCATGACATGAGATATTTTTTTGAAATGTCGAGGCTTACATTGTTTCTTTGTTTAACCCTGCCTTAACTTCGATCTAAAGTGCCTCCGCATAGACTATACCTAAACAAAATTATAAAGTTTGAAATAATTAAGTTTTTACTTAACATTAATAATTATATCATCAATGTTATTGTGTATCAGTGATAAGGTTTTTGTATGTTCGGAATATCCAAGTAAACACGTTAAGCTACACCGAAGTCTAGACTACATTGTTTATTTACGGTATTGCATTGAATTTAATTGTATCGCAGTAGTTTTGAAAGTACAAATAAGTGTTTGAAGGTTTTCTCTTTCGGTCATTAGATGTTGACTTCTTTTTTTTTTTTTTTTTTAGATTAACATGTTAGATATTTACGTAATTTTGTTTACGTATTTATAATACATAGACATATTATATGCACAGCTGTTATAAATAGTAAACAATGTTAAAAAATTATCTTAACGACTAGTATAAGGAATACTTTGGATCAAAGATACGGCTGGGTAAGCTTTGACATTTTAAAAATATATCTCATTTAATGAACAGACCATTGTTTTTTTGGGGAAGTAGTTTTAGGTGAACAATTGGCCTTAAAAATTCATTCGTTACACGAGTATACGCAGTCCACCATCTTCGTTCATGTTTTATATCTTCATAAGCTTTTAATTAGTTTGGTTTGATGGCATATCAACCATTGTAGGTTATTTAATGTCAAATCCATTTTTAAACATATAAACAGTTCTTTTTAAAACAATTCAGTTTAGCATAAGTACGCTGTTTAAATGTCAAAACAGTTCTATTTCTAACAATTCAGTTTAGCAAAAACACACAGTTTAGTTTTATTTAACCCATAGATAGGACCCTATCAGGTGCTACCACTCCGGGCCAGAGTGAACCTGGCAGTGATGGTAATGAAGGGGTAGTTTGCATTTCTCAAATCTCCAGCAATATTGAAGCCTCACCAAGAAATTGTTTAGTGTCATATGCAGGACACTCGTTGGGGGAGTCTTACCTCTCTGCAGAGATGCAGTCGTTGTATTCTGCAACCCTAGCCGAGTATTTGTCGCTGCCTCCCACCAGACACGACTTGACACAAGGTCAAAAGCCCGAAGGCCGATTAAAGTGGGGATAAAGGGGAGGGGAGGTCGGGAACGAGCCGAGACTCGAACCCTGCTTGTCAGTGCTGCTCATCGGCTCACTTAGTGCAATGTGAGCCTGATGAGGCAACCAGTTTCACGAACCCAAATGTGGGTCCGGGCACGTATGCCAGTTTGCGGCTTAAACTAGACGCATGGTCTAGTGCCGTACAAGGGGGACAAAGGAGACAAAAATGCAGCTCGCCCACCCGAAGGTAGCCTAGTCGAAACTAGGTGCCTAATTAAAGGCCCCAAGTCTGCCATTGTTCCTTTTCCAGGGCCACGCTCCGGACCGAAGTCCAGAATAGGCCCCGGGGCGCTCGCCGGGGGCGTGCCTTTTGCCACCCTAGCCGACTGGGCCAAAGCTTTTAATGTATTATTTGTAGTTTTTATCACTTGAGTCTACGTCATATTAACCAACTCCAACTGGCTAACATTTAAATTCCAACCTCTGACGTCAGATTCAAGGCTAAAAAAATTACATAAAATTAAATATTGGGAATGGATTTAGTTTAAAATATTTTTTGATCTATCGATTATATCCATAAAGTTAAATCAATAAATCTAATTAGAAGAATTTTCCC
>CAUZXS010001104.1:5000-17500 GCA_963585895.1 Sepioteuthis lessoniana | reverse complement strand
GCAAATATTTTAAAAAGAACAGTTAGAATAATTTCTTTTTCGGAAAAAAATACGGTAAGTTTAAGGGTCTGGTTAGCTTAAATACACACGGACACACACAAAAATAACTAGAAAAAAATTTTCCTGATGAACTTTAACGGGTACACGTATAGAATAATAGCAAAATGTCATTATCTAATGAAATGTTATAATGAATTAGTTCATGATTATAACTACCGCTCGTTACAATAAATGGGTTTGTATTAATAATAAAAATAAAACGCCTGTTAACTTTATATATAAAAAAAAAGAAAAAATGGTTAACATAAGTTTCTGAGGAAGATCGTTGTTTTCCAAATTTCAATTAGTACAATTAGAACTTAATTTCAAGTAGTACAGTTCAAATTTACTGGATATATATATATATATATATATATATATATATATATATATATATATATATATATATATAAAATTTCGTTAGAACTAATTATTCCCTGATTTTTGGTCATTCTTTTTTTTTAATCTGGGGTAGTGAATTGTAACAGGAAAGGTCCATGCCAGTCACATTGTTAGTGCCTAAATTTATATGCCAATTTAACAACTGTCATGTAACAGTAAGTTGGCCGACTGTAGTCGAGGGCGACCCGAAGGCTCCCTTTTCAATAGCTACTACACTGAGATGTAGGGGAGTGCGTTACTCTTATCTCTGGATTCCTCCATTTACCCTTGATCCATATCTTATAATGCGGAGTGTTAAGCAAAGAGGCATCAAGTGCCATTTATCAGTCTTTGGTATGACTCGACCTGGGATTTTACCCTAGTCTCCCGGACCATTGGCGAACACTCTAACCATTATGCCAGTGGTAATATTGAATTTATTTGATAAGAAGATTTTTAAAATATCGGGCCCTGATAATTTTCTAATTAATAGAGAGAGAGTAAAAATTGTAAAGAATACTTTTTTAAAGGGTTTTTTTTTTTTAATTCTAACTAGTTTTTTAATGCTTACCCTCCTACTTATATCTTAACTCACCACACCACCCCTACTTATATCGTAACCCACTCGAGCCGTGGTTGTGAGTTCAAATTTCACTGGGTGTCCTATACGTCGGGTCTTGCTTGAGCCATGACTATAATACAACAATGTAACTGAAATAAGGCTCTCAGTGCGATTCGAGCCCACGTCCTCGCTAGGACTCTCTTATTTCCGATTAGCGATGTTAAGTCGTTATCGTAGATAAACTGCTTGACTGAGATGCGATTAAAATGAAAAAAATTAGCAAATTAAAGACAAATAAAGATGAAAGAAAATATTTATTAAAAAAAAAAAAAGAAAATTTCAAAATTATTTTTTCACTCTCTTTAAACGAGCGTCTGATTTTCATTCAAAATTAATTTGAAATATTTTAAAACAAACAATTATTATGAACTATCAATCATTATTTTTTGTCTTTCTTAACCTTCAATTACGGAAATCGTTCCCCTTTTCTTTTCTTTTTTTTCTTTTTACATCATCGGAAAGATTTTTGAATCCAACTATTTAGTGCGCAAATTATTTGTAAAACTTTTTGGTGGCCACCTTTTATTTAATTTTTTTTTTTCTTTTCTTAGTTTCAAATATTTTGTGTATTCTTTTTAAACAAATTCAGTTGAGAGGTGTTTATGTAAATTATAAAAATGTAGGTTTTTAATTCAGTTTTTTTGTCAGTATCTTATTCACGAATTTCTCAAAATACGCGACTGATTGAAAAAGCCTTAAAGTTGTCGATTTTAAATACAATTTTCTGTTTGTTTTTCACAGAACAGATTATATAAATTTTCAAGCATTTTAAAGTTAAAATGAAAAGAACTCCCAAACTTTAAAATCGTATTCATTTTTCTTTTCTTTATCTAAGTTTTTCCTTAGTACGGCACAGGTATGAAACACAGTGAGAATCAAATTCACTTTAGTATTAATGATCTATGTGACTTGCTTGCTAACTATTACTCCATGATGAGACGTACAGCTAACATTTGGTTGATACCAAAACAGCTTATTCTTAATTTTTTTTGAATACCTCTCCTTTTTCATGTATTTGATTCAACCTATTTCTATCTGTAAATGAGTTTTTAGTAATGACAATAATTGATGTGGAGGTAAACTTTTTCAAAGCGATTGTTTACATTTTTCGAACTTTAAGTGTCCGTTGCTTGAATTTAACTTAATTCAGAATTTTATAAATTGCCCGAGATTAGAAGCAATGTGAATTGACTATTATTTCATATTTTATCTTTAAAAGCCGATTGAGGATTTAAATAAATAAATTGTTTTACAAGAAATTGAATTCAAACTGAGAAGTAGTTGCGAGTCATTTCATTTACTTGCTAACGATGCAGTCGATTTTTTTAAGGGTTTGTTTTTACTTATTTTTACAATACTTCTTAAGAATTATTTTATTTAACTACATTTTTTTAAACTTCAGATAAATCATACCATCAAAAAGATTTTAAAATTTGGCAAGTGTGTGTGTATAATTACACGAATCAATTTGGATTTTAAAAATTTTTTCCGCAAAAATCTTAAAGGGAGAAAAAAAATTAATATAACGTGATTTCTGTGTAAGCGTAAAATTTAAAATGTTTATCTAATACAACGTTTTTACAAGTGTTAAATTAAAATTCTTTGTTGATTTTAGATAAATCTAAAAGCTCTTTTATTTTCTTTCTTTATTCTAAAGTGAACCTGTTTAATGTTTAATTTTATTTAAAATATTTCACTGAATAAAATCTAAAATTTCTCGAAAGGTGAGTGCGCAATTTTCCTAATATAGATCCATCAGGTTTCATTGTTAAAGTCGAAGTTTTTATTGAATGTAACCGACATTTCTGTTACATTTATAAACTTTTTTCTTCGGTTTCTTTTGACAATGCTGTTGTTTGAGGTGCTGCTAATTGCGCCCGATCTAAGGAAAACCGAAAAGAAATACATGTAAATTGCTTTCTATGGCAGTTTAGTTTATTTTTAAATACTTGTTTTCGGCAAATTTGGGAAGAGAGAATTATTTGAATATATATACAGCTTTTTTTTGTTTTTTTTTAAATCTCTTTGTCATAATGTGGATGATCCTACGTAAAAAAAAATAAAAAATTATCGCTAATTTAAAATTGTCATTAAAGAGAAAGAAAATAAGGATGTTTTATTTATTTATTTATATTTTTTAATAAAAAACAAAACAAAACAAAACTATCTTTGTGTAACGTTTAAAGAAAAGTGTGTGTATGCGTGTAATAGATTGCTGAAATATTGAGCATACCCACTTTCAGTGAGGAAGAAAAAAAAAACGTTTTGAAACCAATTGTTGTCACATGTTTATATAAATTGGCTACATTTATTGCTTATTTAGAAGATAGTGGTAATTTACTTATTTATTTTCAAGATAAATAGGTTTATTTTATTTAATTATTATGACACTATTTAAAAAAAAAAAGGACAGTTATTTTCTATGCACAAACCCAATCGAATTGACTTTTTGTCGTCAACATTTACTTGAACACACTAGCATATTACCTGTAAAAAAAATGACTGGACAATTTACGTATCAACAAACATCACTGCCTTAGGATACAAATATATATGGCTCTATGCGTATGTCTGAGTTAAGTGTCGCTTCCCGGTACCACTTAGCAAAAAATTCCTACCACCCAGCCTTCGAACTGGGATCCAACCACATGAGACGCGGTAAAAACGAAATGAGGTTGGTGTTGGGGATTGCAATTTCAGCTCAGTACCTCCCTCATTACCCTAGTATATTTGAGAGGGTCGGACTTGTCTGATGCCTTTCTAACATAGGTCACGGGTACCGATCAATTATTCCCCCGACCCAAACGCTCTCTTGTGCTCCCCCCACTAACCAAGCTAGCACCGTTTTAACTACTAGATTTATTTATAAATAAATAAATAATCTATAATTAAAAAAAAGAAAAACTTTGATAATAAATTAAACTGTGACCTTTTCTCGTTTTTGTGGTGGGGGTTTGTCTCTGTAACATATGAAAAGATGTTACAGACAGAGATTACCTCTTGATCCAAACTTTTAGAGAATAAATACCAGTGTAACGTTTTTCTTTAAAAAAAATAAATAAGAAATCGTTGAAATCAATGTCAAATGTATCCGTGAAAATTTTAGAAGTTTAATAACCTAATTTTTTTTTTTTTTTAAGTTTCGGTCTGAACTAAATATCAGATAAAATATGAAATGAAATCTAAACATAAATATTCGTCTCATTCATATTCATATTTTTTTCGTATTTTTTATTCCGTGTTTTATAAATATTCTAAAATTTTTACAATTAAATTTTGTTCATTTTTATCGTTTGCAAACACAAGTAAAATAGTTTAACTCCGATTTTTTTTGCCAGAAAGTTGAAAATGTAATTTAAAATGAAATGGAAAAACAAATCTAATGCAATTTATAATGATAAATATGTGTATTGTGTGTAATATAATTAATGTTATTTTGTGATTTTTTTTTTCATTTTTTAATTTACTTATTATACTCTTTATTCTTTTTTTTTTTTGTCAAGGAAAATTAATGATAATATATAAAACGATATGTATGAAATGATATACGTAAAACGATACTATGTTGACTGTTTCTTATTAAAAAGGAAAAAGAAAATATTGTTGCAATTTTTTTTTATCAAGAAAAATAAAATGATTTATTAATTTATTTCATTCATTTATTTATTTATATATATCGTAAAATGTTGGTGAATTGTATTTCATTTTAAAGTAAAAAAACAAACTGCCGAAACGTCTGTTTACTATAAATGATAATAATCAATGTTAGGAATTATTGTTGTCATATTTAACTTTTTTTTTCCTCGATCTCGCTCAAATGTTTCATTCTTTAAAAGATATGTCTTTCCGACCAGATATTGCATCGAAGAAAAAAGAAAAAACAAACGAAATAAAAAGTTAACAGTGCTTTCATTTTTTTCCCTTGTTTATACATGATATTAATTGGGACTAGAAGACAGTAACGAGCATTACTTGTGTGGTTTACACATCAAGAAATTATCGCCATAATCAAGGATTTAAAAAAAAAAATATTAGGTAAATTTGAATTTATTAAAGTTTTAATTTTTACTCCCAATTAATAAAAAAAATAGTATTAAATCATTCGTAAAAATGAAATTATTTCTGTGTGTATTTAAAGCGCAAAGAACATTTTAAAACGGTTTTGTTTTAAATTTTGACTCATCCAAAATTTAACTTTGATTACACTTCAGTTTAGCTTTCTTTGTTTAATGGCATATTAACCTTCGCGGGTTATTTAATGCCAAAACTATCCTTGTAGAAGAACAACAGTGATACTAATCAACCCATAGCAACTGGGAGCGGTAAGGCGGTTCATACGTTTCTTAGAGGTATAAATGTGAAAATGAATGTCGGGGTGCGACTGGAATTCGAACTCGCTTACGACGATGCCATAGTCCAACACGTTAGCGATTACACCTTTACGCCATGATTTTATTTACCAACAGGAAAATTAACGTACGAATGTGGCACAAGGCCGTTTTTAAGGTGGGTCCGGTCGCAGATTAATTAGAAATGTTAGAGAAATAAAACTCAATGAAAGTTAGTTAGATTACAGGGTCCTCTAAAAAAAAAAAAAATTATTTTAAACGTTAAACCATAAAGATAAACAAATTTTCTTGTCAAAAAATAATTCTACCAACTAATTAATTATAGGTAGAAAATTTATTCGTAGGAAATTGTGTTTCAGTGATTTTTTTTTTTTTTTTTTAACCTTACACGTAAGTGATGAATGTACAAGCTATCTCATAGGACAGGTTAGGAAATCGTAAGGTATGAATAAAAATGACAAAACAATAGCAACATTGATACGTCTGACACAACCGAACAAATGATTGAGGGTAAAATGGAACTTGAATCACCAGTTTCTGTTAGGTCACCGAATTTAAGCAATACTTAAAAGAGTGACCTGTTAGAAACAGTGACGCCTCGCATGGTGTAATGGTTAGCAAGCTAGACTGGCGGACCATTCCTAGTGAATTCGGATCTCACGAAGTACCCATACTCTTGGCTTTGTATCACAGTAAAGTTTTATGAATGACTTATGTAAGCAACCCTATAAACTTAATTAAATTGCGACACGAAACACCATTATGATAATGATCGGAATTAAGACTAATTTATTCATGGAAGAAGTCTGTAATTTAAAGAACCTAATCGCAGGTATGAAAAAAGGTGTTAGTTCATCCAGTTGGCAGTTGAATGAGCAAATATGTTAAAAGTGCTTCGATAGAAGAAATAATAGTAATAATTTTAAAGCAAAAATTGATAGGACTCAGCAAAATAGCATATGCAGGTTATGTGGTGATAGAGACGAAGCGTTCATTCATATAATAAGCGAATGCTGCAAATTAGCAAACAATAGTAACGTTGATACGTCTGACACAACCGAACAAATGAATGATTGTGGGTAAAGTTAAACTTGAAGCAAATTAGCACAAAAAGAGTATAAGGCAATCCACTAGGAATTGTGCAAGAAATTTAAATTTGACGATACGAACGAATTGTATATGCACAACTCAGAATACGTCCTGGAGAATGAGACGCACAAAGTTCTCTAATCTCAACCAGTCTGAAAAAAAAGAGAACTTGCCGAATAGTGGACTTTGCCATCACAGAGTAAAATTAAAAGAAAGCGAAAAGAGAAATAAGTACCTAGGCCTTGCTAGAGCGCTAAAAAAATCTATGCAACATGAAGATGACGGTGATACCACTGGTGCTCTCGGAAGAATCCCCAAAGAACTGGTAAAGGGACTGGAAAATAATAGGACAAGTGAAGACTATCCAAACTACAGAATTATTATTATCGGACAGAATACTGAGAAGAGCCTTGGAAACTTGAGATTTTCTATCAATCAAACTTCAGTGGAAAACCATCAGTTAGAAAAACTCTAAAAGGAGTAATAATAATAATCCGTCACAAAGAATGAAATAAAATTTTCTTAGATTTTAAGATACAAACGGATCTCCGATTCTCAACTAGAAGACCAGACCTAGTGATAACAAGAAAAAAAGAACTATCTTGTAGATTTTGCCGTTACGGCAGCTCACAGGGGGAAAATAAAAAGAAAACGGAAAGATGAAAAAGAAATATTTGGTCTCTGCAAGAAAAATAAAAATATATAACTGTCAAACATGAGGGTGACGGTGATACCAATTGCAGTTGGTACACTCGGAACGGTCACAAAAGGCTTGAAAAAAAAACTGGAAGAAATGAAAATCAGAGGAAGAATCGATACCACCCACATCACTGTATTATGATCAATTAGAATATACAGAAGAGTCCTGAAAAGACTTGCTGTCACTCAGACTCCAGTGAAACACTATCAGCTTGCGCTGGTGTGAAAAACTTGCAAGACGTATTATAGTATTAATAATAATAACAGGTATAGATTATGTGATGACAGACGAAACGCTGAATCCCATAAGCGAATGCAATAAATTAGCACAAAGAGAGTATGAGACGAGACACGACTGGGTGGAGAAGGTGATCCACTGGGAACTGTGCAAGAAATTTAAATTTGACCATACAAACAATTGGTATGTGCACAATCCAGAATCCGTCCTTGAAAATGAGACACACAAAATTCTTTGGGATTTTGAGATACAAACGGTTCATCTAATCTTGGCCAGACGACCTAACCTAGTCATAGTCAACTAATAAAGAGTACCTGTCGAATAGTGGAGTTTGCCGTTCCAGTTGACCACGGAGTAAAACCGAAGGAAAGCGGAAAGAGAGATAAGTGGACCTTGTAATTGGTGCGCACGGTACAGTGACCAAAGGATTGGTACAGGGACTGGAGGACTTGGAAATAAGTGGACGAGTAAATACCATTCAAATGACACCATTATAAAGATTGGTCAAATACTGAGAAGAGTCCTGGAGACTTGAGGAGACTCGTTGTCACTCAGACTCCTGTGGAAAACCATCAGCTAATTCTGGTTGGAAAAACTCTCAAATGAATAAAATGATAATAGAAACTAAAAAGATAAATAAATTATTTAAAAATAACCCAATGGACAGAATCACAGAATTAAACGAGTTAATTTGTGCAGGACCAAAAGTAATCTGTGATAAAATTGGTATTCCCCTAAGAAACCCGAATAGCAATACAAAACCTGGATGGGAAATTAGGCTAGGACAAATAAGGAAACTGCGACAACAAGCGAAATTGCTAAGGAAATAAAAAAACCCGCAAGGATACATTAGAAGGAAGAACTGAAAATAAGACAATAACAAGCAACTTTGACAATACAACTGGAAGGAATCCTGAACGAGGGTGTTTACATTTCAACTATTACCTTTCTAGCTACGGATAAATAGTAGGTCATACTGAGCTCTTCAACCTTGGTATGGCAACCGGTCTAGAAGAAGGAAATATCTGAATTTAAACCTGTTAAACTCCGCTTAAAAAAAAAGAATTGACCTTGTGTTGTATCTTGCGCGTGACAAACGGGTTGGTAAATATATATAAGTGGAAGAAATACATCAAAAGATACTGGCGAAGGATGGGGCATTCAAAAGGGCCGAGAAATATATACAAAACTGGGTCTTTCAAAATAACGAAGGAAAATTCTACCAACAAGTCGGCAGAGAAGGCACAAAGATAAAGCAACAAGCAAATTGAAAGAAAAAATCTTTTTAGTAAAATATGGGAACATACGTGGTGCATTCAATAAGTTTCCAGACTTTTTTGCATGAGATGACTGACCAATTTTTATGATTTCAGGTTCAAATGAACAGCTACAACAGCAATTGGAATACACCCTACTAAAGCCTGATTGCCACAGCTGGTGAATTCCAAAAATGCAATCTGGACGTGAGGACACTTTAGAAGAAGGATATGCAATAAAATTCTGTTTTAAACTTGGAAAAAATGCCACAGAAACGTATGGAATGCTTCACACTGCTTTTGGAGCATCTGTGAGGGATGATGAGGGCTGTGTGAGGAGTAAGGAAGTCAATAGACCAGAGTTGATTGGCCAAAGGGTTAGAGTTACTATGTTGAGGTTTTAATGGAGTTCAGGAAGAGATTCCTAGGGAAGAGGCCCGCACTCTTCAAATCAGGTCAGTGGCATTTCCACCAGGACAATGCACCAGTCTACAACTCCATCCTTGTCACAGACTATTTGACCAAGATGGGCATCAAGACAGTTACTTAGCCTCCCTGTAGTCCAGACTTTGCTCCCTGTGACTTTTATTCCCTAAGCTCACAGGCTGTCGTTATGAGACAATTGAGGAGATGAAAGAGGCTGTGACGAAGGTCATTGACACGCTCACACAAGAACACTTCCACGTGGCCTTTCAAAAGTTTTTGGAACGGTACAACAAGTGCATTGCAGCCGAAGGAGATTACTTCGAAGGGCACTAGAGTTTCATGTGTGTACTATCAATAAAAGTGCCCATACGAAAAAGTCTGGAAACTTATTTAATGATCCTCGTAAATACCTAACTGGTCGAATGGTTAAATAACAATTTGTCTGAATGGATAAACAACTATTAAAAGGACTACAAAGACTCAAGGCCTTGAGGTTGATATATATCCGGGCTCGCGAAGAGCAACTCTCTGGAAAGTACCAAATTGGAAAAAACAAGCCCACGATGGCGTACATTAATTCTGGTTTTAAAAATCTACCTCCATCCACGACAGATTGGCAGAAGCAAGCAAACCTATCCGAAGGAATGATAAAGGGGAAAACCTAGTTCCTTTTTAGGGGTTATTTAAATCGGCTATCCCTAGGAACTGTAGACCAGTATCGTGTCTACCTATGGCGTGGAAACTCCAAACCGCACAGATAAAGATATCTATTACTCGCTTGATCACAAGAAAAATTAATCACCTTAGGTGCATGAGTGAAATAAAGGTATTTGCAAAAAAGAAAAATAACTTGAGACCCTGATGTAAACAATACGAATATACAACCAGGATATAGGAGTGGAAATTGGCATCAAAATGTGCCATGCTGATAATGAAAAGCCAGAAAAGAGAAACAACGGAAGGAATAGAACTGCCAAATCGCAAAAAATCAGAATTCTTGGAGAGAAGGAAAACTCCAAGGACTTGGGAATGTTGGAAGCAAACACCGTCAAAATATCGGAGATGAAAGAGAAAATAAGAAATGAGTACTTCAGAAGAACGAGAAAACTTTTAGAATTCAAGCTCTGCAGCAGAAATCTCATCAAAGGAATAAATACCTGGGCAGTCCCTTTTATAAGATTCTCAGGACTATTCTTAAATTGTAGAAGAGAGGTATTCGGACAAATGGGCCAATGAACAAGAAAACTCATAACTGTACAAGGTCTTACACTTAGGAGATGACAGGCAGATTATGTATGTCAAGAAAAGGAGGAAGAAGAGTAATCGCCAACTTCGAGCATTGCGTAGATGCATCAATATAAGAAATCGAGGACCACATTTAAAAGAGCAAAGAAAGACTAAACACTGGCAACAAACAGATAAACAACAAAAGCTAAGAAACAAATGGGAAGAAAAACAACTGGATGGATATTTCAAGCGACAAATTCGCGAGATTTCACGGACATGGCTATAGGGGTGGGGAATCAAGAGAGAAGCTGAATTTTTCTTAATAGCAGCACAAAACAACACTCCAAGGACCAACTGTATTAAAGTGAAAATCGATTATACTCAACAGAATAGGTTATGTGGCGAAAGGGATGAAGCAGTTTATCATATAATTAGCGAATCTAGCAAACTGGCATAAAAGGAGTACAAGACTAGGCACGACTGGGTGGGAAAGGCGATCCTCTAAAAATTGTGCAAGATATTTGAATTTGACCATACTACCAAATGGTATATGCACAAACCAGGATCCGTTCAAGGGAATGAGACGCATAAAATTCTCTGAGATTTTGAGATACAAAGTGATCACCTAATCCCGGCCAGACGAACAGACTTTGTGCTAAATAACAAAATAAATAAATAAAATAAATGAACTTGCCATTTAGTAGATTTTGCCGTTTTGGCGGAACACAGAATGAACATAGAAGAAAGCGAAAAAGTCGACAAATACCTGGACCTTACCTGTGAACATGAGGGTGACGATGATACCAATTGCAGTTTGTGCGCTTGGAACGGTCTCCAGAGGCTTGAAGAAAAGACTGGAATAATTTTAAAAAAAAAACAGCCTACAGCGTTGTTGAGATCGGCTTTGAATACTTAGGAGTCTTGATGCCAGCGAATAATAATAATAGTAATACTTGGTATGGTCACCAAAGGACTAGTACAGGGACTGAAGGATTTGGAAAAAAGAGGACGAGTGGAGACCATCCAAATTACAGCCTTGTTGAGATCAGTCAGAATACTAAGAAAACTCTTAGAGACTTGCTGTCACTCAAGACTCCAGTAGAAAACCATCATCTAACGCTGATGTGAAGAATTCTCAAATGAGTAAAATAATCATTTCTGTTGCTCTGATGATGGAGAAATATTCAATAAAAACGACACTGATGAATTTATAATTATGAAAGAAACATGGGTACGAATCTGACCGCGGCAGTCTTTTCGTACAGTTATAAATTACAATTCCTGATAAAAAAATAAATCACCAAAAATTAAGGAATTATCTGATTTTAATGGCATTTTCAGTGTTAAGTTAATTAATGAATTTTATTATGCATCGGTTATTTCATAAAAAAAACTTGATTTTTCTTTCAGGTCACTTAATTTTTACCCCCTCCCCAGTCTTTGATGTGGCCTGTTCATGTATGTAATAAAAAGACAAAAGTCTGAAGGTGTGAATGAAATTTTTGAACGGAAAGATTTTGGAAAAAACAGTACCCCAAATATTCATTGTGAATGAAATTTTTGAATGGAAAGATTGTGGAAAAAAACAGTACCCCGAATATTCATTGAATTTTTTTAAATTATAAAAACATATTTGAGATCTTTTAAAAAATAGGATTTAATAGAAAATATAATTTTCTTTTAGATTATTAGGAAAATAATTTTGTATTGATATATGTTCTTAAGAAGAGAGCGTAAGATTTGACTTATTTTCTCCAATTACAGGCTAAACCTAATGTTATTAAATAAAGAATATTCTTAATAATCAAAAAATATAAATGATAAAGCAAGAAACGGGGTGGGAGATTATTTTTCAAGGTATAAGAATGTTGGACAAAGAATGTATGGGGACCTACAGTAACAATTATTTGTTCAACAATTTCGAGTTTTCGCCTTTTGAAATCGAATTGAATATTTAAGTAGAAATGTAGGATTTTGTTATAGGACATTTAAGAAAAGGCAAATCGAATTGAATATTTAAGTAGAAATGTAAGGGGGGGGGCAAGATTTTGTTATAGGACATTTAAGAAGAGGCAAAAATCATTGTTTTAGGGACCATTTAAGATCTTTAGATTACCAAATAAAGCATGAAATATTTAAAAAAAAAAACAATTAAGAAGTATTATTTCACTAAT
>CAUZXS010001103.1:30000-33142 GCA_963585895.1 Sepioteuthis lessoniana | reverse complement strand
TATATACACACACACATATATATACACACACACACACATATATATATACACACACACATATGGGGAAGCAGCATGCTGTACGTGTGAGTCTTGCGGCTTAACGCTCAAGATTGCCAGTTCGATCGGGGAACTACTGCTTCTCATCTATAAGAGTGGCTTCTATAGATGAGAACAAAAACAGCCATCGAAAGATAACCATGACTAGTACTCAAACCAGATCCATAAACCGCATCGCTCTTCGCGCGGGTAAAAAAGGGGCGCGTCCTGCTGAGGTTGGAGCCCTGGCCTCGGTGTTCGAAAAATCAGCTACAGAGCTCAAACACAAACAAAAACTACTAAAATGCAAACAAACAATACAGATAGCGACATTTAACGTGAGAACCCTAAATAGAATAGGTCAACTATCAGAGCTAACTGCATCAGCCGTAGAACATAAGATAGATATAATTTGCATACAAGAGCACCGATACACGCACACCGAAGATATCAAGTATCACGAAACTGGAAATGGATGGATGCTGGTGACTGTATCGGCATGGAAAAACTCTGTCAATGCATCGGTAGGAGGGGTGGGGAATACTTCTAGGACCGAGAGCGTTAAAAACACTGAACAGCATTGAGAGAATACAACCTAGGATGATGGCCGCAACGTTTAATGGCAACCCCAAAGCAACAATTATCTCCTGCTACAGCCCTACCAATGTTAGCGAAGAAAACGAAATAGCCACCTTCTACGAAGATCTATCCTCCCTAGTACGTAGCATTCCGAAACACAACCTGCTAGTCATTGGCGGAGATATGAATGCACAAATCGGGAAAAACAGACACAACAAATACAGCCTACACTACACGTCTAACAGGAATGGACAGCATTTAATAGATTTCATGATAGAAAATAGATTAACCTGCCTCAATACAAACTTTCAAAAAAGGGAGGGGAAATTATGGACCTACACATACGCGAATAAGAGTAAAGCACAGATAGACTACGTCCTTATAAACAGGAAATGGAAAAACAGTGCGATGAATTGCGAGGCATACTCCTCCTTCGAGGGTGTGTCCTCCGATCATCGAATAGTTACGGCCAAAGTACGACTAAGCCTAAGAAAAAACGCCACACGTAAAGCGACGACCAAGCACTATGACTGGGCCCTACTCAACAACAGAGATATTAGAGATAAATATGCATTAGAATTAAGAAACAGATTCGAAGCACTACAAGAGAAGGTAGAAATAGGCACCCCAAATGACGAATATGAAAATTTTGTAGAAGCACACCTGGAGGCGGCAGAAAAGTGCATTCCAACAAAACCTAGAACTAAATATAGAGTCCCTTGGGAAACGCTAGCGGCTAGAGAAAAACGTGCACTTGTGAAGACTGCCTCCAAAAACTATCAACAGAACCCAACAAATACAAATGCACGAGAACTAGAAAAGGCGCAACATCAATTAACAGGAATATACCTAAAAGAACAGGCAGAATACGTACAAAATCAGATAGATAAGATTAGAGACTCGGTGGAAGATAGGCAATCCAGGATAGCCTGGCAAACAATAAACGAAGTAAGTGGAAGGAAGAGCACAGCCAAAGCAAAATTGAAAGCTGCAAGCCAACAAGAAAGAATAAAACTGTGGGAACAGCATTTCAAAAATCTACTAGGAAACCCACCGGAAATAACGGATGAACCGATCACCAGAATTATTAGTAAGCAATTAGACGTAAAACTAGGTCCTTTCACCAAAGAAGAACTCGACACGGTTCTCAGAAGAATTAAAAATAGGAAAGCGGCGGGGCTAGACGAGATCCCCCCAGAAGTGTGGAAGACGAGACAATTCGACGATATACTGCTCCGGCAATGCAACGCAGTCTATAGTCAAAATAGGATAGAACGATGGACGAAGGGATGCATCCTTCCATTCCCTAAAAAAGGCGACCTCGGACTAGCCAAGAACTACCGAGGGATAACACTTACATCCATAGCAGCCAAAATCTACAATGCCCTACTACGAAACCGCATAGAACCCAAAATGGAAAACATCCTTAGGAAAAACCAAAATGGCTTCCGGAGAAATAGATCCACAACCTCACAAATACTGACCATCCGTAGAATCCTGGAAGGCGTTCGGGCAAAAAACTTACAGGCGACATTACTATTTGTCGACTTTACCAAGGCCTTCGATTCCATACACAGAGGGAAGATGGAGCAAATCCTACTAGCTTACGGCCTACCAAAAGAAACCGTAGCAGCGATAATGATTCTCTACAGAAACACCAAAGTAAAAGTACGTTCACCAGATGGAGACACGGAATACTTCGACATTGTTGCAGGAGTACTACAAGGAGACACACTAGCCCCGTACCTCTTTATCATCTGTCTAGACTATGTGCTTAGGACTTCGATCGACAAAATCAGAGAAAATGGCTTTGAGCTGACTAAGAGAAGAAGCAAAAGGTACCCCGCAAAAACAATCACGGACGCCGACTACGCTGATGACTTGGCGTTACTAGCGAATACGCCTAATCAAGCAGAGACACTACTACATAGTCTGGAACGAGCTGCAGCTGGCATTGGCCTACATGTCAATGCAAACAAAACCGAATATGTGTTACAACCAAACAGGCAACATTGCCACACTAGACGGAGCCTCTCTGAAACTAGTCGACAAATTCACCTACCTAGGAAGCAGCGTCTCATCAACCGAGAAGGACATCGACACACGACTGACGAAGGCATGGACAGCTATCGATAGGCTCTCGATCATATGGAAGTCGGACCTAACAGATAAAATGAAACGCAGTTTCTTCCAGGCAGCGGTTGTGTCGATACTACTATATGGATGCACCACATGGACGCTTACGAAGCGGCTGGAGAGGAGGCTGGACGGAAATTACACAAGAATGTTGAGAGCAGTATTAAACAAGTCCTGGCGACAACACCCCACGAGACTCCAACTATACGGACACTTGCCCCCCATCACAAAAACTATACAAGTTCGACGAACCAGACACGCAGGACACTGCTGGAGAAGCAAGGACGAGCTCATAAGCGATGTACTCCTGTGGACCCCCACTCATGGATGTGCAAGAGTGGGACGACCAGCACGAACTTACATACAGCAGCTATGTGAGGACACGGGTTGT
>CAUZXS010001103.1:0-27500 GCA_963585895.1 Sepioteuthis lessoniana | reverse complement strand
TAGATGTTCCAAAGCAATCGATTCGGCAAGACTCTTGAAAGAACCTTGCCAACTGCATCCAAGAGAGAGCGAGTCTATAGTAGTTGTCACAAATTCCTTTTTCTCTTTTACCCTTGTACAAACATACTAAAATATCATCAACCCAATCATTTGATAAGGAGATCAAATACAGCATGTCTAACTTTTTCTTTTTTAAATGAGTAAGGCAGAGAGACACATGATAGTGAATAAGTAACCTGAACAAAATTATAACACACACACACACTATCTCAGAAAGTTAAGGACATTTTCAATTCAGTGACGTATACTCAAGAAATCGCCACCCACATAGAATCACATTGATAGCAATAAATAGACAAAATAGTGAACAGAAGATTTATGTCATGAAGAGCTTAGAGGGATGCAGTAGGAGTATTGTTAAGAAGCTCAAGAATTTGAGTTAGATCTTCAAAAATCTGTCAGCAGAATTCTGTTGATTTACAGATTTCTTCTAAGAAGGTGAAGGCATTAGGTGGAATGAATGTAAGAAAAAGAAAATAAAAGAAAAATAGAAAAGTGATGAAGAAAGGATGTAAAACAAAGTTTTTCTCAACTAATTTAAATATTAACATGAATGGCAACATTAACATATAGTACTGAAGAATATAATGATTTTTCTAGTACTTATTCTATAAGTGATAAATATTTCAGCTGTTATATAACTATCTTCTATTTCAATGATTAAGCTATGGCAAAACTTGTGTTAGGCCTTAAAGAACAATTATTTTTATCACAATTAGTTTTATAACTGCCGTTACTCCCCCTCTCACCTAAAAAATAAACGGTTGCTGTAAATAGGAATTAGTTGAAATCATGTATAAATGAAATACCTAAGCTTTATGTTCAGAGAGGATTTTTCTTGCAAAGAATAGTAACTAAAACATTAAATTGCAATCAGTTACAAAAAAGATTCAAGCTGCTTTTTATTTGAAGGAATGATAAAAAAAATAAAAAAAATCACAAGATAAATTATAAGAAACAATCATTATCTAATGAAGCTGTAAAAAGTGAAACATGTCTTGGCAATAAATTGTTATTTTCAACAACTTGGTATTCTAGTCATATCTTCTTAACCAATGTAAATACTCTAGATTGAAAAGTACTAGTGTTATGCAATAAAATTTATTCAAAAAGAAATAAAAGAATTTAGTGTATTATTGAATAATGAAAAACTCATGAAACAATCAGGTAAAAAAAATCTTAAAAATTCAAGACTGTCTCCTTGAAGATTTCAGGCCATGGAACTGTTTATATTCTTTTTTTTTTTTTTTTTTTTTTTTTTTAACTTTAATCTTGAAATAAAAGCAATAAAATCTTGAATGGAAGATTTATTATAAAATAAGTTATTGCTACAGTTAACATTTGGGATTTGTTGATTATTCATTTCTGCATCAACAAAAGGTATAGATCAGAAATCATTTACAGATTCCCACTACTTCATAGAACTCAATGAACCTCCATCTCATTTATATAAAATTGACTTTTTGTCTTTAAATAAAAAATTAAAAGTACAATTATATATAAAATAGTTGGTTTCACTTAAAAAAAAAAAAAAAAAAAAAAAATTGTTTTTAGAAAAACCAGTGAATATTTTTTTACTTTTATCATATGCTAAATTTTATAAGACATTGAGATTTGGTTTTGTATAATGAAATTAATATAAAAAAAAAAACATTGGGTAATTTTACAGCTGAAAATTTTATACAATTAAAAAATACATGGAAATAAGGACACAAACATTCAAAAGAAAAAAATGTTAATATTTTTAATAGAATATTTATAAAGTGAATATCATAAGGGATAAATTACTTCTGTCTATTCTGAATAGAAATATCTGAAAATAAATACCAGGTTGAAAACAGTTAGGCATACATAATAGTTTGTTAGTGTACTTATAGAAATAAAGAAATCTCAAACTTTTCAAAATTTACCATTGAAATTTGACACCCCCCCCTAAAAAAAAAAAGTTAACTATTAGATCATATTAAATGCAACAAACAATAATTACAAAATATCTTTCATAAGTAAAAATTTAAAAATTAGAAAAAGATAAAAAATAAAATAAAAAGACTAGAATCAAATCATTATTAACTAAGTAGAGAAAGAGACTTAGAAAACTTGAATATTTAATTGGTTTTGAAATTTGAAAAACTTTAGAAGTCTAAAGATGTTAATGTATTGTTTTTTTGTTTTAAATATTTCAAAACAGTAAATATGTTCTGCCCAAAAGTGATATTAACAGATAATCACAGATTGGGCAAGAGATAAAAATTATCAGTTTTAATTTAAATTAGAATATTTACATAAAATAGGCCAAATAAAATTATATACACTAAAATTCAATCTGTTATTAGTTATAACTTGAGTAAAACAGTTTTCAGGATATAATCATCATAAATGTCAAAATTAGTTTTACATTTACTTAGAGGATAAATAATTATAAAATAGAATTCTAACTATATATGACTTTCTTTTTTTATTTATTTTTTTTTAAACGTATCCAATATGCCTCAATTTGGGTAATTTATTTTTCATTCTTATTTAATTTGAATATTTGAAGTTATCCCTAAACATGATTAGAATTCAAAATTTTTTATATGAAATTTTCAGCGGTAAAATATCACAACTAGAAAAGCAAATGTTTTATTTCAATTAGAAAAAGATTTTTTTCTGACACTGAGAAAAAAAAATATCAACAAAATGAAGCTGGAATCATATTTCTAAAAGAAAAATATAAAATTATCTTTAGTTATGATTTTTTTATTTTATCATATTTGAGATAACAGATAACAACATTAAATATATAATAGTTGTTGTCAAGATTAGACATTGGATTAATAATTTAATGGAATAAAATGCAAGCAAAAAAAAAAAAAAAAAAAAAAAAAAAAGAATTAATAAATAGATAAGATAAAGTACCTGCTGTTGGCCAGCTTGTGTTTTAGCTTTTCGGAGTCGATTTTTGCATGCATCTAAGTCAAGACGTTTATTCTCCAAAATTTTCTTCTCTTTCTGTAATTAAGAAAGATGATGTGTTGAACACGAATTGACATTTACTCTTTTTTTTTTTTTTTTTTAAACTATAAAAACAAAGTATGAAATGCAAAGTGGACAAAGCAGCAAAAATGTTATGAACAAGAAAGTTATTTACAACTAGAATAAGAATCTTATAAAGCAAAGAATTAGGATTCTTTAGTGTTTAAAACAATTCCACTGCTAAAACCTACTTGTATGAGAAATGAGACTTCAAAAAATTTCAAAAATTGCAAGTGAAAGAAAACATGAATTCTAAAAATAAAGATCAAAAAGTCAAAAAAATCAAGTCCCTTAAGTTAAAAATTCATGAATGTGTGTATTTTAGAGAGAAATTAACAAGAAATCTACTGGTTCAATTTTTAGTCAAACAATACAAATAATTACTTAAGTCTTATAAACAAAAATCACTAAAAACAATTTTGCATTTTAAGTCTACACATCATCAATACAAGAAAATAATCAATGTTACAAGCATTTTTTAGACCAAACTTATTTTAATAGATTGGCTGAATCTTATTTGGCATGAAGTGTAGATTATTTAAAGAGAATTAAACAATTATACTCAGAGAGAGCGTTATGACTAGCTCAGTTTGATTGACAAATGGTAATCTTTGGCATCAATAAAGAGCTAGGTTTTTATTGTGGGATTTTAAAGACATGTGGCTATGAATTTTAGAAGTTAAAAATTAGATTTTAACTTTGAGCTAGTTAACCCAGAGCCTCCAGAGACTCATGCATGGGAAAAAAATTGTGTGATTTTAATTTTCCAGCTAAATTCAAAGAGTTAGCTTGCAGTTTCATATGAACTGGTAAGATCTAAAGTTGAATAAAAGAATGTGTGCACACAAAAGATGACAGAATTTATTTTTCCTAGTGAAACAATGAGGAAGATGAAGTGGCAGAGAAATAGTGAGGAACTCATTTGAAGAAAATGGTTAGATAACTATCCAATATCATGACTAATTGCAATCAGAAACAAATTCATTTTTCAAGAGAATATAGAAACATACACAAGGTTTTTTTTCTGAAAATGCTACTTGTTGTTCTTCCTGTTTTCATGATTAATTTGAGTTCTGCTTTCATTCAAAATATAAAATCTGGCTTCCTCTCTCTTCCACTTTCCTTCTATCTAAATTATATTAATGCCGATAGACATTCAAACAAATCCATTTTTTTTATAAAGACATACATTGAACACATAAGATTATTTAATTTTTTTATGTTCTTTTTGCAGTCTTAGAAAGTCTTCATTTGGTTTGGTTTTATGGCACATCAACCATTGTAGGTTATTAATGCCAAATCTATTTTTATGCATATAAAGTGAAGTTGGCGACCATCGTCGAGGGTAACCCGAAGGCTCCCTTTTCGATAGCTACTACACCAAGATGTAGGGGAGGGCGCTACTCCTTCCCTGGATGGCTTTACTTTACCCTTGATCCGCA
This sequence comes from Sepioteuthis lessoniana, assembly GCA_963585895.1. Lineage (NCBI taxonomy): Eukaryota > Metazoa > Mollusca > Cephalopoda > Myopsida > Loliginidae > Sepioteuthis > Sepioteuthis lessoniana. The sequence continues at coordinate 22,983 of CAUZXS010001103.1, read as the reverse complement.
CCTTATAATGCTGAGTGTTAAGCAAGGAGGCATCAAGTACCTCAAGTACCAATCTTATGCGTTCAATGTATGTCTTTATAAAAAAAATGGATTTGTTTGAATGTCTATCGGCATTAATATAATTTAGATAGAAGGAAAGTGGAAGAGAGAGGAAGCCAGATTTTATATTTTGAATGAAAGCAGAACTCAAATTAATCATGAAAACTGGAAGAACAACAAGTAGCATTTTCAGAAAAAAAAAAAAAACCTTGTGTATGTTTCTATATTCTCTTGAAAAATGAATTTGTTTCTGATTTTTATGCATATGAATAGTTCTATTTCAAACAATTCAGTTTAGCATAAGTACGCAGTTTAAAATGTCAAAACAGTTCTATTTCAAGCAATTCAGTTTAGCTTAAGTACACAGATTAGTTCTATTTGACCCATAGATAGGACCCTATCAAGTGCTACCACTCTGGGCCAGAGTGGACCTAGGAGCAATGGCAATGAAGAGATACTCCGCATTCCGCAAAGCTCCAGCATTACCGGGACATCACCATCAGATTGTTTAGTGTCATATCAGGGACACTCGTTGGATGTGGTGAGGGTGGTCTTACCCCTCTGAAAAGAAGTAGTTGGCATATTCTACAGTCCCAGCCGACTGCGCAATATAAAGTCTTGATTATTTGAGATTCTAAAGGAAAGACTAAATGCATTTCTATACACGTTGAAAATTGGGGTCCTGAAATTCTTTTTCTGAGTAGACAGTATTTATCACAAACTCTTCTGGCTCACTAATATCTAAACAATGAGACATGAATGGCATTCTTATATTAATCAGAATATTTAGACTAGAAATGCCGAGATTTTAAAAAAATTGATTTGTTGAAGAGTGTATATAAGTTTATTTGGATTTATTCTTAAAAAGCATTAGTAATAATAATCTATCAATTATATGAAAATGTAATCCAAATTTGGCCTCTATTATCAAACATAATTTTTAATCTCTTAGCATAGTTTAAATGAAATAATTGCTTAGAATGAATAACATATTTCCTGATAATACCATCACAAAATTTTTTAATTGTATTCTAATGATAGACAAATTCATATATTCTCAGATTTTTTTTCTTGGCAGTTTTCTATCTTTTTAGTTGCTTTACTTGAAACAGATAGTATTAGTTTTATGCTTCTTTTCATCTTTTCTCATCAAATGATGATCTTGCTCTTCTAAAAACTTAAGATAATTTTTTTTTTTATTATGAGCCAATCACTTATTGCTTTTATAGTCATTTAATCTTGTACTATTCTTTGATCTAATCATGTTTCCTCCAAATTCTATAACAGTTCAAGAATAAAAGATTATGATAAAAGATCACACATGAAAATGACTAGAATGAAACTTATAACACTTATTCTGACTTAAAGTGAATTTAGAGAGTTCAGTTTGTAGAATTACCAAAATTCAAGTGCAAAAAGATGAAAGATAGATTAGAGCAAGAATAGGATGTTCAGTATAGAATAAGAAAATTTATCAGTTTAATAAAAGGTGAAATTTCAAGAGAAAGATATTTGACAAAAAAACGAAAATACTTCAATAAAAAAAAAAAAAAAGTGAATTTTGCCAAAGGAGTTGACAATAAGAAGCACTGTTTACTGTTGCACTTTTTAAGGAAATCAATAGTGGTAGGTTCTTTTATGTTTCAGAACACTGTCAGCATGACCTTCTTTACTGAACACTGCACTTGAAACCTTTTCTTTACCAGAGAGTGTTTCTACTCCATAGATTGGCTTTTCAACTTGCGCTTGTAGTAGTAAATCCATAAACATTGTAAACATTTTTTTTTTACTAAAACATGCTTCTTTATACACATAACATTCTTTTGTAAATTGTATATGGTTTACACTTATCAGTTACCAAAACATTGCTGTCAGTCCTCTGATCAAGTATGGAACAGTTTGATTTGCTGCCATTTTGAATAGCCTTATAACAAATATTTTTGAAAGATTGAAATAATTTTTGCTATAAACCAATTCCAAACAATGCAGAGTCAACATTTAGGGAAGGAAAAAAATTTGCTTAAAAAAAAAAAAAAAAAAAAAAAAAAAAAAAAAAAAATCCTTTGATTAATTGAATGACCCTTATCAGGGAGTTAATGCAAAATAGAATCACTGTGACACATAGTATAAAAAAACTACATTCCTATGTCTGCTCTTTCATCTGTCATTGAAACAAATTTATCTAAATTGTTGTCTATGACCCTTAAAACAGCTTAGTGTTTCAAAATTTTAATTAAATTTAATTTCTAAGACTTTTTTTACCATATTACTTGTAAAATTTGTGATATGATCTAAATATCTGCAAAAATTGAATACAAGCATGAATCATGAAATATTAAAATACTTGTTATAATCTTGTAAGATTTGAAAAAACAAGTTATAAAATAGTCTATTAGCAATATTTAACAATTGTAAATGTTTTCTTTAGAGAACTAGTGATACAAAATCCTATTCTAATCAAATATAGGAAATCAGAACCAAGAAAATTTGTTTTTCTTGCTTGTTTTCTTTTAAAGTATAGTGCTTTGAAAAACTACCTTGGATAATCCCAAGATGTTACATATTCTAGTTTAGAAAAAAGATTCTTTAATATATACAATAAAAACAAATTTAAATTTCTTGATGAATTAAATGTTGGACCAGAGATCACCTAAATGCGAAAGTTGTATGAGAATAAAATTACCAAAAGGGGAGGGGGAAAATATTAATACCCCACCTGGATGGTTCTCATGTCTCCTTCAAGGAAGTTCTTCAATGGCTGCAGGAAATTATTGCAGGCAGATTGCACAAATTCCTTCTCAGCATTTCCAATTTGCATCTGGGTTTGGCCACATTTAATTAGAGAATTTCCTGAAATTGGAAAGCAAAGAAAAAGTCAGGTTAGGCATAATATTTGATGACAAAAAATGTCAACAGAAATAAATGTTTGGATCAAATGAAGTATAATCAATAGCAGTGATGAGAATTAAAAAACAATTAGAAATAGTGTTAAAAGAAAAATAATCTTGGAACAAATGATACAATAAAGCCAAAGCATCTATTTGTGTTTATAATAAATTTGCATCTCCTCATAACTTTTGCCCACCATTTTTTGGAGATTTTCCTTTTTCTATGGCGAAATTTTTTGTACTTTTTCTATTCCAACTGACTGGGGACTGATGATGATGTAGATTATATATATATATATATATATATATATATATATATATATATAAGGCATGCCATAATGGTAGAGCAGAGAACTGATGATGAGGGGAAAATTTAACAATTTCATGAGCAAAATTCTTTAATGTTATATTCATCTGAATTCAAGCTAAAATATGAAATACTTTCTGTATATAGCCAGTTTGATATTTGCAAAATTTAAGATAAATATTTTTGCCAACATAGTTAAATATTATAAATTTTTCAATGGTAAAAGAAAAGAGCATGTCGTTCTGACTTGAAATAAGAGTCTTTTTTGGATGTGTAAACAAAAACCTCAATTTAGCAATTTGAAAAACTCAAATCTTTTAACCTCTAATTCTAAACTATTTTTATAATAGAAGAGCCTACAATAAAAATCAGAGTAAACTAATACAAATTCATATGATTGGATTTGCTAAGACAGTATCAACAAGATAAATATGTATCTCATTATTAGTAAAATTATTATCAATATCATTAAACCTGACCCAACGCGAGATAAAAGGAGGTGAAAGCATTATTAAAAATAGAGTATTTTTTTAACTTATATTTATCAATGCAAATAAGAAACCAAAACATTGGTTGTGGAATGTGGGTATTACACTTTTTTTTGTAAATTGTGAACATGTGCTAACTAGATCTTTAAGAGTTTTACAAAGAAAAACATTCTTTAAAGCTTGTATTCTTCATGCTGTTATTCAAATGAATATTGTCTTATCAACAAAATTATTTGACTTGGTTGCATGCAACAGCAGAATGTATTATTGGATGATGATCAACCGAAGTATTTAGATTTCCAATAAAGAAAACAATCACCTAGAATATCTAATTTGCAACAACCAGTGTTTTTTTTCTTTCTACATCATGCTGTTTCCTTGTGCAATGTAATGTAATCTTGTAGGCACTGTAAAGGAGGATAATAAAAATAAAATAGGAGTAACTCTGAATACAAAATGAAAAAACCTCTCAAAAAGAAGAGAGAGAGAGAAAAAAAAAAAAAAAAAAAAAAAAAAAAAAGGAAAAAACTTGATACTAATAAAATTAAAAAGTAAACATTAAAATCACACTCAGCAGAAGAAAGTTCTACTTTTGTGATGCCTTTAGGTAATTTGTTCATTTTTTGAAGCACTTATAATTGCAAATGTGATGAAATAATGTAAGGAATAATAGGATTGAAAATGCCATTACAAAAATCTTTAAGTTTGTAGGCAATTTAATCATTTCAATATAGATAGTAAGGCTGACGTTAAATCTCTACTGTTGAATAACTTATTGTTAAATGTGTTCCCCAAGAAGAATTATACAAACTATTTCCTTGTCAGTCACTCCAGAAGCCATGAAATTTATATGAAAGAAATGACTGCTATCATAGAATATTCACATTTTATATACCTGCATTATTCTGGTGCTTCGGATCTTAATCTCACAGATATAAGTATGTTCACACTATTAGCTTCCACTAGTTCAACATATAACCAAATCACTAAAATTAAAAAGTCATTAATCAACTAACTAAATACAAATTCAGGTTCTAAAAATAAAATAAAATAAATAAATAAAAAATTTTTAAAAATCTAAATACTTGAAATGATTGCTCAAGTGAGACAGACATTTCTTCTCAGTCTAATTTATTTTGGTAGAAAGTTCAAGAAAAAGATTATCATTTTATTAAAGAAAAAATCTGACTCCAGGAAAATTTAATAAATTGTAAATTGGATTTGATGCAGACAATTTAAAGTTTTTACTCCCAAGTGAGTGCTAATTGCACCAAGTGTTAGTTGATTTCAACATTAACAGAGTGAAAGTGTTATTTGAAAATGAATCTATTGTATAGACTACCAAATCAAATAATTGGCATTTTCTGAGGAAAATGAGATTGTTGCTCTTGAGTTATAAAAAGGTTTTTAACTCAATATTTACATATCATAAAAAATGACCCAAAGGCAATAATAAAAAGTTATCAAAATGAAAGTAAAAGAATTTAATTATATCCCTGAAAGATTTTCATTAATCTTAGAATATCTAAGATTGCAAATAAACCCAAAGCAGAAAATAAAAAAAAAAAATAATAATAAAAAAAAAAAAAATCAGACTAATAGTAATGTTGCATCAATTTAAATTAAAAAAAAAAAAAAGAAGTTCTCATTAATTAAATAAGAATTAACTATATTCATCCAGGAATATTAGTGGATTAAAAAATTATAATAAAAAGGATCAAAATGGCAAGAGATTATGATAGGTGATATTCTTAAATGAATTTTATTTTAAAATAGCATAATTTTTGTGATAGACCTGGGCAGAAAGACAATCTGGTTCAATTCAAAGTATCTATGTGGGTATTGTTTATTATAAACTAATTATTTTGTGAAGGATGAATATGAACAAATTTTAAATAAGAGAAAAATGAACTCTTTTCCTAAGGTATCAGTATTATAAAGTTAAATTCTAAATAGTTATATTGTCATAAATAGGAGCTGAAATGAAGCCAAAAAGATCTTTAATGTAGATGACAAGAAAAAGTCAAAGCTGTTGTGTGAAAATTCATGATAAACATTTAACTGAGGGTAGAGAATTCAGACTGATTGGCAAGCAGGGGTAGAAAGAAAATGTAATAGTATTTAAGTCAATTTAAAATAAATTTACCTTAAACTGTAATTCTGCATGTTATGATATCTGGCTAAAGTCAAAATGATAGAAATAGACCTTAGACTTATTGCCATGTTATGAATATATTTGGTAAAATAATTAGACCCACACATTGGAAGATTTTAAGATATAAGACAAGTGAATATACAGTTCTTTGATTCTGTAGAAAATGCAGGAGAGAATGGCAGTTTATAAACTGGCACTGAACTTTTATAATTCTAAGAATAGGATCAAAGAAACATTTTCTTTGAGACTAGGCAACAAAGAATAATCCTGTCTTGGCCTTTTCTTTTGGGATTAGAAATTATCTTGAAGATATATTTAATCTGTTTATGTTTATAATTACACATGTGCATATTACAACTGAATAACAATATCCTCACATAACCTACAAGTCATTTCTAACAGTAACCAATAAAATGAATGAATAATGTGTTTTTAAAGGGACTGGAGGACTTGGAAATAAGGGGATGAGTAGAGACCAAACTATAACATTATTGAGAATAGCCAGAATATCGAAAAGAATCCTGGAGATTTGAGGAGACTTGCTGTCACTCAAACTCCAGTGAAAGACCATCAGTTGTTGTTGTTAATAATAATAATAATAATAATAATAATACTAGAAGCAGCTTTTAAAAATTTCAGCTGAGAATACAAAGTATGAATATGCAGTTATATAGTTAAGATTGATTTTAATGCCATGTTAATCTATCAATCTAGGGTTATTTTATGCCTAGAGGTTAGTGAATTGCATTCATTGGAGTTTCACCTTCAGATGCCATTTAGTGTCATACCCAGGACACTTAGTGTACCATGTCCATTTCCTACAATAATAACAATTACACAAGTGCCTCAATAAGAGAAGTAGTAAGAGTAAAAGGTACAAGTTGTATGTTCATATGATCAGTTGCTCTCAATTCATAAAACTTAGGACAGATTTTATAATTCATATTACAGAGAAATACTTGATTATCTGTCCATGAGCATGTGTGAGGTCATCTTTTTACTAGAGAAACTGAATCATGAGCAGGTGAGATATAAAAGAAAAGGTGTCAAAATATTAAGCTTCTTTCTAACCAGCATCAAGTAATAATGGGATATCCAGATCTGACCAGAATCAAGAGAACTTTGCTTTGAATATGACAGTATTGTATCAAAGTTATTTTCACCTAAACAATCTATGCAGAAGTCCTGCTAAATATGCTATGTAAAGAAAATGTGTAGGAAGACATTTTCTGTCTCTCAAAGACTCAAGATGCATACATGTACTTTACATAAAGTAATTCATAATTCAAGTCTTTGAGAAGAAAAAAAAAAAAATCAATAGAACTTTGCTGGTCTTCAAAAGGCCTTACATTGAAACACTAGACTTTCCACTAACCTTTTGTACTATGTTACATAGATTTTGTTAGACATACAGAATTTGAGTGATCATTTCTTTTTACTGTAACATCTTCAATTTTACAGCTTTATTCAAACACAGTCAAGATTAATATATTCAGCTTCTTATGGTTAATATTTCACAATTAGTTCCAGTTTTAAGTTGTAACAAATTAATAATTTATATCTAACCAATAGGTAAGAGGTCCAAAGATGAAGGATAATAAATAGCTTTACAGTAGTAAGTTACAATAGTGCTAGGACTAGTAAAATTTTTGTAATATTTTGGTAACTTGTTTTATAAGGTACACTTCAGTAATTCCAAAGATTTTTGCTGAAGTTGGAAAGATGACAAACCATACTAAACCGAGTTGCAGAACTCACCTGATAGTATTGAGATGTTACATGATTTGCCACTATGGCTTGGTGCATGGGCTTGCAATCCAGTTTTAGACTGACCTGACATTTGTCTGATCATCAATGTTCTTTTAAATCAAGTAAAATTTCTTCAACCATCTGGTTACTGTATGATGATAACTGTCTTTACCTTTCACATAAATTTTTCAGGTTGATCCTGCAGCATGATGGTCTTATTTGAACTCAAAGCATAAGTTCCTGAATTAGACTATGTTGCATAGTTATCTATGCAACTTTCAAATCACACATGGAGCAACGCAATGTATTGTGTCAGTGCACAACCATCCACAATTGCTACTTCCATACCTTCAATTGGTTTGGTCACATATGTGCTATAAACTAGCATGTATGCAAATATTGCAAAACTTTTGACTCACCATAGTATAAGTTCATTTTAATGGAAGAGCTTGACAAAATTAATTTTCATATAGTAAGATCGCTTTTGAAACAGCTCTATGAAATTTAATGTATACACTATTTTCTTAAGATATTAGTGTTATAAAGAAAGCCTAAGCCATTATATTGTCATAAATATGAGCTGAAATTATATTTATTGTATGAAAATTTATTAAATCTATTTACAATTCCAATTCATTTATTATTAATTGAGTTACAGAGAAAAATTTTAAGATCATATTTTTTTAATTAGACTGATTTATGTTAGAATTCATTCATAGTGGGGAGGTGTTGGTGGTGTTATGCTTATTCTCATAGGAAATGGAGACAACAACCAGAGTTCAAACCTGGATGGGGCTGTTTACATTTCATATAGACTAATAGGATTGGGATAGGTATGTATTCAATTATTCCTTTTCCAGCTACAAGTAAATAGTAGGGTAGACTGTACTCTTTTACCTTGGTATGCCAATCAGTCTAGGAAAAGGAAAACTAAAGTCAAACATTAAACTCTGCTTAAAAATTGACCTTGTGTCACATCCTGTTTGTGCAGAGGGGTTGGGTAAATACATATTTGCAAAAGATTAAATATCCCTGAATATTAGATTAGCAGTATAAAGTAGCAAATGGTTACTAGTTTTCAAGTCAAATGATTATCTTCTTGAAAGATGTAAATAGGATTATGATTCAAATCCATTCAACATGTCTCATACTTTCTCTTATGATATGCAAGAGATTAATTGGTATTGAAATGATTAGCTATAGGATAGATTATTGGGAAATTCAAGATTCATGTCTTCCTTAAAAAACATGACAACTTTTCAAATTTCTTGTATTCTAAATAAATCAAGAATCAAATGAATATTGATAATTAAAATAAATTTATATAGACATAAGAACTTGTTTACAGCAGATTAGAAATTTTTATTGATAATTAACTGTTAAGTGGTACATACCCATTATAAGCCAATGACTTTAAAGTTGCTAGGTATGTTTGAATATTCAAAGTCAATTTTATAACAAGATTCTTATTAATATTTCTTAAAATAATCAAGAAATTATGAAATTAAAGTTACTGAATATCAATCTCAAATTTTAACAAATTTGAGTATTTTATTTGTCATTGCCAAACTTAAAGATTTACAATAAAGCATAATAGTATTTCTAAAAATAATAGTTGATTGAAATGATGTATATATACTTTTTATAATATTCCTACAAGCAATAGATTTGAAAGTGTTCTTAATATTACCTTCAGATTAAATAAATAAGCTATTTTATAGTCATACCACAAGAGAGATACTGACATAATTAACATTACTAACACAATAAAATATGTAATCAAAATTAAGCTATTAAAACTATTAATAATCACATTTAAATGCCAACTTTAATCAAAATAATGTCACTTCCTATTCATAGAATTGATATTATAGTTACTTGAAATTATCACTCATTAAACTTTATCCATGTAGCATGCTACTATGGTTGGTGGAGAAGAGTGCTGATAGCTCAAGGAAAATAGTTAATTAGCAATTAATAGATAGAGTTATCTCCCTTAAACAGATTGTGGGGGGCATACTTAATTACTTGGAAACCAGTCACATAGAATATGAATGAAATGGTAATACTGGTGTTCAATTCTGTAAGTGCACAATATGAATATTACATAAAATTGAGAGAAATATTTATATACTTTTTTTTTTTTTAAGTCAAAAATCAGCTCCTTTTGATTAAGCAAATCACAAAAATCCTAATTTCTTTGGTACATGCTACAAACTTTTTGAAATTTTGGTGAAGGCAAAATGACAAAAGCATGAAATACTAGTAATGTTAAATCCTTTCAGAATTATGGATTCTATATTTTCATTTTAGGACCACACACACACACAAGCAAAAATATTTTATCGTTCTAATACTTAAAAATTTGATAAAGATTAAAACTAAGGGGACTTATTTTAACTCCAAATGTAAAATATATTGAAGGTTCAATAAATAAAAAATCTAATAGAAAAAAAAAAAGAAAAAAAGAGGCTCCAGTACACAACTGTTTAAAAATACCATCTGTTTAAAATACCATTCTTTGTTAAAAAGAGAAGTAGAAAGGTTCTCAGCTGTTATGTATTGCAACATCATAAACTACACCTGTGACTATGTCAAGATTCATTGAAAGGGTAAAAATAGCTTGGACATAGAATAATACAAAAAACAAAAACACAATCTTTGACATTTGCAAGATGGACCAAGGTTAAAGAAAATGAGCTCTGTTAAGCAGAAAATAAATCAATTTTTAAAATATTATGCACAATTAAAAGGTCAGAGTCAATATCTGGTTCCATTTTAAATGTTGCTAGGAGCATTCAAAAAAATAAAAAAAAGTTGAGAATAATGCCATATGATACAAGTTAACACATTAAAGAATTTTAATTCATGTTGATCATTTGGACCGAAATAATATATATATATATATATATATATATATATATATATATATATATTTGCTAAGAAATTACAGATGATGCTGAATACCTTTACCTTGCACAACTCTAGGGAAAAAAAAAAATCTTTGAAAGGTATAGAAGATATCAATATTTCTTTTTAGCAAAAAGGTAAAACAATTTCCTAAATTAAGAGCTGGTGGTAGAAAAACATCAAACTAGAATCCATACATAAAGACTACACATATAGTGGATAAAGCAAACAATTGTGCAAGCTGGTCAGATTGTCTTACAACAATGACTTTATTGATACATTTAAAATATGATTGGCATGATAAGTAAGTAAACTTGGCGACATTAGTTGAGGCTGACTTGAAGGCTCCCTTTTCAATAGCTACTACACAGAGGTGTAAAGCAGGGCGCTACTCCATTCCCTGGATTGCTCCACTTTACCCTTGATCCTTACCTTATAATGTCGAGTATTAAGCAAGGTGGCATCAAGTACCATTTTGAGTCTTGGGTAAGACTTGACCTGGGATTGAACCCTGGTCTCCCAGACCATTGCTGAACACTACTCATTAGGCCAATAAATAAGTCATGGTTAACTGTTAGCAGTGAATTTAGTTTAAAAGTATCTGCCAATTCTTATATCAATTGCCATAAGAATTTCTCTAAGGTGTTTTTCTCTTCCTTATTTTAAAACTAATCTCTCAATTACCTAATCTTATGAGAGTCGTTCAACAAATAAGGTGAATTTTGGAGTTGGCAATAGGAAGGACTGTTTACACATTCACCTTTTCCAATGAAATTAATAATGTTGGGTTATTTCATTTCCCAGAAGCATAAGCCTTTATTGATCACTGTACCTAGAATTTTTATTTTTTACATGGATTATCTTTTGATTTAGGCTCAGAGTTGCAAATTTATGTTTAGCTATTTTGTAAAGATTTTTTTTTTATGAAAACATGTTTCCCCCACACACATCACATTCTTCTGTAAATTTCATGTGGTTCTTACTTCTCAGCCAGCAAAAATTTCATCACGGACCTCTGTTCAAGCTTGGAGCACTCTGATTTGTGGCCATTTTAATTTTACAAGAGCAAAATTATTTTATATAAAACCAATTCTAAGCAATGCAGAGTTTATATTATGAAAAAAAAAAAAAAAAAAAAAAAAAAAAAAATGGCTTTTTCAAAAAATCCCACTTATAATAAATAAGGGCAATGACCCTCACACATAATTCATGTTTTGTGTTTTCTTTCTTCATTATCTTTTGTGAAGGATAAAATGAATATCAAATCAGAAACGTTAATAATGCAAAACTTAATACTGACATTGGATTATTCATCTTGGAATTAATTTTTTAAAGTATTCATTTCTTTTTAAAAGATTATCATAAATATATTTTTCTAGCCTGTTTAAATGTTGAATGTATAGCATTTTATATTAAATGGATTTTCTACTAATTTTGGTTACCAGTTATTGTTCAATTAATACTAAAGGTAGAAGCCAAGAACATTCAATTGATTGATTTTAATGGCATCGCAATCTGTCCAGGGTTATTTCATGCCAAGAGGTAGGGAATTGTATTCATTGTTTATATTTCCTGTGTGGTTATTAACCTTTTTTGCCCACAATTATATATCAAATATTCCTCATACAAATAAATTTCACATAGTTGTATGTTCAAGTATTCCTATCTAATACTAATAATTATATTGTTTCAAGTAATTATTTCTATTCAATAGTAGTCAAGTAACTAATAATAATCCTTAAAAAATTATAGCTTCAAGTAACTATTCTTTATACAGACAATTTACACAAACAGTTATATGGTTCCAAGTATTCCAATGGAATATGAATAATTTTTAAAACAGATCTATTTGACCCATAGATGGGACTAACAAGTATTACCACTTCAGAGTGAACCTTTGAGAATGGCAATGAAGGGATACTCAACAGAAGTGGAGCTTTGCTAGTAGTTTAGTGTCATACCCAGGACACCCTTTTTGGGAGAGGGCATCTTACTCCTCTGCAGGGGATACATTCAGTGTATTTTAAGCCCCACTAACAAGACATACATTCAGTTAAGTAATTCTCTAAAATAAAAGTTATTGATTGACTAGCAACATTACTAATAATTTTAGGAACAAAGTATCACATGCTATAGTCCAAAAGCAAATATATGATTCAAGACATTCTGAACTAATGAGAATTTCTTATAAAGAATTTTTTCTGGCCTAGTTAAGAAGACCCTTACCAAAAACAAACAAATGACCAATAAAGATGCAATAAAGAAAAGAAATTAATCAGTTTGACTATAACACTGAACCAAAAGTTAAAAAATGAGAATGCTATTTTTCTAACTAATTTTCAAGTTTCTTTTGAAAATGTTGGCCAGGAAAACAAATTGTTAATCTTGTATAGATTGGACATTTCAAATTCTTTGCATTTTAAGGGGTTATTAGCACATGAATCTAAGAGAAAGATGCTAAGGAAAACGGATTATCAGGTTTGTACAATAAAATTATAATGAAGCTCATATTTCTAGAAAGATTGGTGGTCCCAAGTAGTAAAATGCACAAAGTGACCAGAAAAGAACTTGAGACAATGTCACATATTGGTAGTACTTCAAAAGGAAAACCATATTTTTTATAATGCTGAACTTAAATAGATAAAATACTGGATAAAGAATAAAAGATCAGACACTCAGTTCAATATACAAGTCTGTTTTTATGAAAATTGACAAAATACCCATAATAACCATCTAACTTTGCATATTTGTTGAAAATATGTTGGATTTAATGCCAAATAACAGAAGTGGTACTATTTAACCCATACCTCATGGAGGAATATGAGAGTTCAAACTTTTCTCAAATGTATTAGATCAAAAATGAATTTAATAGCATGATTGGAGTTTGAATTCACTTATTACGATGTTTCAGTTCAGCAAATTACCCACTGCATCACAAGGAATTCCAGGGTAAATGTTTGATAAATTTACTTGTATATAAAACAATTCTGTTAGTTTAACATTTTTTTTTTCTTGTTTGCAAATAAGATATACTTCAGGATCATAGGTACAAAAGAAACAATCCAAATTTTATTTTTGATGAAGCACTTTTGAGTAGCATCATTCCTTATCAAGAAAATCTTGAAACATTATTTCAACAAATTGTTTATTGTCCAGGTGCTTTGTCCAAATATTGTTGCTTTGCTGAAGGCATTTAAAAATGTCCACTTCTTCTGCATAATAGCAGATCTCATTAATGGTGGACTGTTTGGCTCTGATGAAGAGTTTATTAAAAATTGGTAGTCTTTTATTGCAGGCAGAGTTACCTTAGATTTTATCAACAATGAGAATTTTGTAGATATTAATAGAGGAGAGTTTTGTTATTTGCAGTGTTTACAGATTGATGTTTGGTTAGTTAAGTAGCATATGAAATGACAAAAAAGTATAGTAGTTGACATTCGGATATGTTTTTTTTATTATTATTATAGTTGGGAGATACAATCTCTCATTGGACATGTAAACTGATAAACAACTTTTATTATAGATTGATACACACACACACACACACACACACACACTTCCCTTGTAATGGTAACAGGAGGAGTTAACCATTTGTATGTTATTTAAACACAGTTTTTTTTTTTTCAAATGTATTAATAACTTTGTCTCATTGGTTAGTAATAAGAAATTCTTTAGTTAGGATAACATGTTTTGATATTTGTATTATTTTTTGGTCAATATTTTGTCAGTTTGAGGCTGTATAAGTATTTTAAGATAATTATCTTATTTTAAAAATTTTATTTATACTTATTTATATTTGTAATTTTATATCTTACAGTTTTTAAAATAATTGGAATTTTCAAGGGTACTGATACTACACTGATCCTAGGCAGAAGTGACAATTTATATTTTAATAATTCCATCAGAAATGATAGAAACTAAGCTCATATAAAAAAAATAACCATAAAGATTCATAAGACAACCTTGTTAGAAACTAATCAGTATTTGTTTTTATAATAAGAGTGTACTAAATGTTAACCAAACACAGGCTTTTGATGGCTTGTGATCAACTATTCTTCAAAGAGAATGCTTAAAAAAAATTCAAATTGTTATAACCAAAGTAAAAAATAAAATTAAATGAAGTGGTCAAATAAGCACTTGTATTACTAAAATGCCAGTGCTAATTAACATTATAGAAACTGATCTAATTTTTAAAAAACTTATTCTCAGTTAAACATTTTAAAAAAATGTATAAAAAGGATGATAAAAGCAAAATTGAATTCTGATAAATTTTAGAACTGATTGTCTAAGAGAGGAATTGATGTGAAGTCATTAAAAAGAGAACATTATGATTGCAATGTGTTTTTTTTTAGATGGGATAATAAAAATATAAATATTTAAGAAAAAAAAATGTTGGCAAAATTAGAGAATGGTCATAAAATTGTCTGATTTACAGTGGAAATCTCATGAGAGAGAGATATGAAAACAAGTCACTTCATATTAAGGATAGGTACACTTATCAGCGATTTACTCTTCATAAATGAAGTTTTACTCCTCAACACTCTTTAAAAGCTTAATTCTTTTGACCTATACAAAGACATGACAATATGGGGGGGCGGAAAGTAAAGATAAGCAAATGCATTTTATTCTATTTTTTTAGTCATTTACAGGATTTAAACCATAACTTTTTATATTCCTAGAAAAATACATATGAAAGTGTCTCTTGGATATTTTGACACTCATGTTTATTATGCATACATAAACATGCAAGAAAGGATTTCATAATTCTTACAGGTTTCATTGTAAATGTGTGTGAATATATAACAGTATTTACATACAAGAAAAAAGTGTACATATGTGTAAATATGTTTGGACTTGTGTTACCAAAATAAAAGTATTTGTAAGTAAACATTCTTATGAATACATATGCACATTTATATTTAAACTGATACCTATAAATATCATACTGACTTTACCATCAGAAACTAAACTAATTATTTAAAAAATCATTAAAAATGATTTATCTTAAATTACCACATAAGTTATACCATTATACCATTATACCATTAAGTAATTTTTAAATTTTTTTTTTAAAGGTTCTGTCAATCCTTATTTTAACAAAAAGCAACTAGAGTTAGGAGAGGATAGATATTACTAGCCAAAATTATAGCTAATTATGATTAAGAAAGAATTATGAAGAGAAAATGTCCTAACCAAAAAGTGGTGAGTGAGAAGTGGGGGAAAAAAAGCAGAGGTTTTCTTATAAAGTGAAAGATACCAAAGCTATAATTTTGTGTGAGGGAAACTATTGATAAAAAACAAAAAAAAAAAGAACAGTTAGTGAAGTCATTAATCTAATAAGTGATAGATATGCATAAAGATGAAAAATAATTGTAGCAATAAGTAAATAAATGTACAAGTTGCACAAAGTATGAATATTGACCCAATCATAAATATCCACCCACACATTCATTCGTGAATGGGTGGAGACGCCTACTCAATAGAGAAGAAATATATATTAAACTCCCTCCACACTAAAACAGAAGCTTGCCTCCCTCAGCCATTAATGGAAATGGTCAGTAACACATAGAATAAGTTTAAATAATCAGTAGTCATGTATCCTTACATAAAAAGACAATACATATTGAGAATATCAACTATTATAGCTTCAATAAATTATGTGAAATAATTTTGCTGTTGAAATGTAGCAAGCACATGCTCAGGTAAAAGTCAGTGATGGAAAGCAAGAAGAAGGGGAGAGAAAAAAAAAAAAAAAAAAAATCAATAACTATCTGTACCTCATCCTACTACTACTGTTTCACAACAACAATGCGAGTATAGAGGTGTCTCTAGAAGAAATCACGTGTTGAAAAGTATATAACAGACTAATTATCATAGAATTTCATGAAAGAAGTAAATATACAGTGTTTTTGGTGTGTGTGTGGGTGGGTGCATTGAAATAAAAGGTATTCTTAGTTAATTGAATCTTTAAAAAAAAGATGAATTTTTTTTTTGCTGCTTCATCAATCAGGTTGTAAAGCATTGTTCAGAATTGAAGATTAATGTTGAAATCTCCACAGTAAACAAGTGGAATATAAGAAGCCAAGAGAAAAAAAAATACTTGTAACCTCATTAACTCTTTCATGGCAAGAAAGTTTTATTGTAAAATGTACTCTTCTGAATTAGATGCCGTCAACTGAAATATACCAAGCGACTGGGCATCTTACCATGTAGCTAAGGGTTAGTGAATTAGTCTAGTAGACCATTTACTTCTAAGTAGCAAGTTTGATTCTCACTGAGTAAGTCTTGTGTAAATCAAATACTGCTATTATGTAGAAAACTACACGTGTGTGCATGCATGTGACTTGTGTTTTCAGTTATTTGTACAAACAATCCTCTGTATCATTTTATATAGAAATCAATTGAAATAAAAATAAGTGCAATCTTTTTGAATAGATTTTTATTTAGTTTTGTTAATCTTTCTGATTTAATACATTTTATTACATTAAAATTTACATACTTGCACCTAGAGGGATACATATTTTTGCTAGTAAATATTAATAACTGAAGTTATAACTACTCACTTTTACAGGTTTATTTTAAACTACTTCAGAGTTTTCTGAGGTTAAAAATAACATTGTTCACTGATATCAAAACAATCAATAGATGAGCAAAGGGCTGCAGCTAATCTGGATAGTCAAGTAATCAAATAATTTTGATGGATTGCTGCAAGGCTAACAGTTATTTTTAATATATCTTAATGCTTAAGATTATAAGAGACAGAAGATTGGAAAAGAAAATTGTTTTTAAATAATCTTTCAATGAGAAAGTTAATTTCCTTTTTTGAGCTATCAAATTCTTTAGAAAAAAAGAATTATTCCTATACTTATTAATAAACCTATCAATCTTTAAAATATTTGGGAAAAGAATTCTTTAAAGCTGTAGCCATGATAGTACTATTGTATGGTTGTAGCACTTTAACAACAAGTTAGATGGGAACTAAACAAGGATGCTATGTGCTGTTTTGAACAAATCCTGGAAGTAGGACCCAACAGTAACTGTATGGTAACTTATTTCCCCATTTCACAAAGCAAGACAAACAAGACATGCTGTGCAATGCAAGAGAAAAACAAACTCATAAGCAACATTCTCTTATGGATTCCTATACATGGACACACAAGTGTTGGCTGACCAACAAAAAACTTGCATTCATCACTTCTGCAGACAGTGGATGCCATCTAGAATACTTACTAAAAGTGATGGTTGATAAGCAAGAGAAAGTCCAGGGAATCCATGCTATCAGTACACCTTGAAGTCAAATTTAATGTTATTTTTCATCTTTAAGTAACTACTTTTCTAATAATAATAATTTCTAATCCACTCAAGTAACATTTTGTAAACTTAAAAGCATAAAAGAAATAAAAAGAATTGTGACATTCTGAAGGATGATGCTGATTTTGACCGGGGTATTGTAAATCTAAAGTGTGGTAGATATTCTGATTGAAACTTTTCAAAGTCTTTAATATGGTATAGTAAGGTATTGCATGTGTACAATCATATGCATGCTAGATTGACTAATTTTAACAGCATGTCAACTCATCTGGGGTTATTCTATGCCTAGAGGTTAGGGAATTGCAAACATTGTACATTTATACTTTTTTTTTTGTGAAGTGTAAGTGTTTTACACATGGTTATAGGATATCAAATATTCTTATCAAATATTAATAATTTGCAAACAAATCTATTTGACCCATAGATATGACCAAACAGGTGACATCACCTTGGATTAGAGTGGACCTGGAAGTAATGGCAATGAAAGGGTACTCCACACTCCCCAGAGTTCTGGAACTGGAGTCTCAAAGTTTAGTATCTTACCCAGAACCTCATTTTTGGAGGATGGGGAGTCTTCTCTGTCAGTGTATTTTAAGCCTTGCTGGTCTGTATTCTAACATAACACCTTGTCAAGATGTTATATATGTTAGAATACAGACCAGTGTTTATACCAAAGTAGAATATTATCAAGTCATACTGATAACCTGAATTCCCTTGACTTTTGCCATCCATCTATCAGCTATCGCTCTTGGCAGGTTCTCTAGATGGTATCCAGTGTCCACAAAGAGCTGATGAATATAGGTCTTTGCCAATTGGCTAAAACTGGTGTGCCCATGTCGGAGCCCATGAGATCATCCCTACTTCTCCAGCAGTGCACAGCATGTTTTGTTTGTCTTAGGTGGTTTATGAGATGGGAGGTAAATGGCTGTGCAGGATTTGTTTTAAAAATATGCAGAATTTTGTAGTTACAATATAGCCTTTTCTCAAAGCATTTAATTAAGTCTGGGGTAGTGCAGCTATACATTAGTACTAACTCGGCTATAACTTGGAGGAATTTCAGTTTTATTTTATCAGAGATCTAATTTCCATATGATTGATAACCTGTTGAAAATAGTTCGTGCTTTTCCAATGTGTATGTTGACATCACTTTCACTAGATGAGATATTGCTACCAAGATATATGAAGTGGTTTACAAATTTCAGGTTTGTCATTTAATGTAGAAAAGTTTAAAAAACACACGAACTGTTTTATCTGGATTCACTTAGAGATTAATACCTTTTGCTGTCAGTTCCAGGCAATGTAGCAGAAATTCAGCTTGCACAGGTATATTTGTGAGAACTGCTAGATCATGTGCATCTGTGATAATTTCTACCAGTTACCTTCTGCTTGCCTTACACGTTTTGGAACTTATAGACATTTTGATCTCTATATATGATCATTTACTGTTATCAAACTTTATTATCTGTACCATTAATATTGAGTAAATTGAAATATATTCAAGGTGTTGTCATTTTATTTTCAGCTCGTATATCATTACCTGCTGTTATCGGTATAACAATAGATTTATATCAACCAAAGACAAGATTATAACTGAAACATCATACATTTCAATTAAAGATGAGATATATATCAAAATAATAGTCTTATCAAATATAAAGCAATACTCAGATTTTCTTGAAAAGTAGATCAGTTAGTAAAAACAGAAAATGATATTTGATATATGAAATGATTCATGCTACTACTTAAAAAAAAAAAAAAAAAAAAAAAAAAAAAAAAAATCAGGAGTGGACAAAAGTCATCAATGAAGAGAAATATTCTCTTATCTTATTTAATAAGGTATAGTTAAAAAATCAAGTGTATATATATATCACATACATAACCTAAAAAAAAAAAAAAAAAAAAAAAAAAAGTAAATAAAAAATATTCAGCGGATATAATTATTCGTAAATTATATTTCAATATTTAACATTTTAATTTTCTGTTAAACCATCTTCATGGGGATGTTAGAATGTTAATGCTTCACCTGAAAGATATTTTTGGATGAAGCATAACAATATTACTTTGAAAATGATTTAACAAAAAAGTGAAACATTGGCATTGATGTATAAATAAATTCATCCTTTGAGTATTCTACTTTTTTATATTCAAGTTATACATCTAATAAAGTGTGTATGCATATGTTTATTACAGATGCACACAAACACATATGCACACAGGGTGCAATGGATAAATCATTGCTATTTTAGATTATTAATTTAGCACATTTGCTTTAGTTGTTTCATTGTTTGGTCTACTGTGTAGCAAACTACAGTCAGTTTAGCACTGTAAAGAAAGCAGCACCATGATGCAATTCATTCTTCTAGAAATTTGGGAATGGTATGTCGAACTACATGGCATTCAATTTGGAAGCTACAATACAACGATTTCATGATGATTGGGTGTCAATCTAAGGACAAATTCATATTCATTAAAACCAAACACCCAATCCACATCATTGTATTTGGAGTCGTCACTAGCAATGGTGATGCTATGCCTTCATTAATCTTCCCACATGGCCTTTAACTCAACACAAGCTTACATCAAGTACCTAGAGGAGGTAGTGCTGCCCTGCATTGAAAGGGTGACAGCTGGAAGACACTGTATTGAAATTTGGATAGACATCTTGTTTTCAGTTGTACGATACAAAAAAAAAAAAGGTAAGCCTTCTCAGTAACAAGGTTGGAATACATTTTGACAGTAGGCTCTAGCTTGCTGCTGCTCATATATGCTTCAGTCATCTGATTGGTCAATCTCCTGCTGATACTGATGGGCAAGTCGATAAGTATTTGTTAGCAGTTTGTAGATTGCTAGTATATATTACAACCCTCCCCCAAATAACCCAACGATGGAATCTTCCACTTTTAAAATACATTAAAAATCTTGAATATTCTAAAAAAAATTAGTATTGTTATTAATAATAATAATAATCAACACAAAACATGATTAGTGATTTAGTTTTTGGTTTGGATTAATTCGCTGGTTTAATGTCATATCCAGGACACTCGTTTGGGGTAACCCTTCTGCTGAGATGCAGTCGACTAGGCTAATAGTGCCTAATTTACTAAGTTAAGACTCAATTGCCTACTATAACCTTTCTGAAAGTGCTTAATTTTATTCTAGGCATTGGCTTCGTAAACATGTCAACTACATTTTTCTCTGTTTCGATGTATTCTAAAAGAATGGACTCTTTATTTCATCATGGTATAAACTAAAATTCTATATCAATGTTTTGATCTTTGATGGGTCTTTTTCCACCAAAACAATACTAGACTGATTATCACAATTGGTGTTTAAGGGACTTGTTCTGTCATAGTTCTCAATAGTGCTCTAAGGTACAGGGTTTCTTGGCTTGCTAATTAGATAGCAATAAATTCTGCTTCACACGTTGACAAATCGACTGAATTTTGTTTTTTAGCTTTCCATGAAATCTTTGGGTTATTTTCTGCTAATCTAAAGCAATATCCACTCATTCTTCTTCTCTCACTTAAATTAGCCTACTCTACATCACAAAATCCTAATTTCAAGGGCTTCTGCAATTTCTTAAATATTAGTGACTGATTGATTGTACCTTTTAAATAATGTAAGATGTGCTTTGCCTTCATTAAATGAAAAGAATTTGGTTTTGCTAGTTCTTGAGACAACCTAGTAACTGTAGAACAAATATCTGGTCTTGTTGCAACTATTATATATATCAGACTGCCAATAATTTTCCCGATAAGGTTTGTTGTCTATCAAATCAACTTTGTCACTTGTTTTCTTTATATCCATTTCACATGGAATTGAGCATGGTTTGCAATTTGCCATGCCAAACTTTGATAATATCTTCAATATATCTAGATTGATTCATTTTAATAGTGCTATTTTTGCATTAAAATTGTATTCCTAAAAACCAGGTTAAGTTCCCAAGATCAGTAACTTTGAATCTTGAATTCAGTTTTGTCTTAATTTTCATTAGGTCTGCCTCAGTTTTTGAAGCTATTAATATATCATCTACCCACAATAAAATGGATATTTGATTGTTAGCATTTTGAACATACATAGAGAGGTCCACAGGTGACTGCACACAATTTTGTGTAGTTAAATGAGTATGGAATGTTTTATTCCAAGTTTGACTGCTTGGTTTTAACCCATAAGGATTTTTTAAGTTTCCAAACATAATTCTCATTCTTACCTTCAAAGCCTTCTGGTGGCTCAACATATTTTATAGTCCAAGAGGGCATTTAAATATGCACTCTTAACATCCATATAATGAATTAACAAGTCATACTGGACTGCTATTTGCAAGAGCAACCTATTTATAAGTTTCTTTAGTGTGCTATTATCAGAAGAATTGGTGAATTATACATACCTAACTCTTAATAGCAGTTGATTCCAGAAAATAATTGAGAAAGCTGGACTTTGTTTATCCAAGCCAACAAAGATGCCTTTTTCATAGCGAGGATCTAATTTAGTTTTATTTTGTACAAAACAAAAGTCGTACCAAAAATATGCATCTTATTTAAGTTAAACCGGTAAAACTTTAATATGGGTTTTTTCTTGTGTTTCTATGATAGCAATTTCTCATTTACACTGAAGCCATCAACGTGTAAACCAACAAGTTTTGGGGCAATTTTGACTCAATAAGGAGACACCTTGCTATGGAAAATGAGGTTTGCCAAGAATGTTCAGCGGTTCATTTTGATGCAGAGAATAAGGAGGTGACTGCTTGTGTTAATTTTTTTTTTAGTCCAAGTAACTTTTGAAAAGGTTCAGACGCGAACTCAGTTCCATTGTCTGTCTGCAAACATCTTATATAGCTGTAAGAAGTAATGTCAGCTAGATATTTCATAGTAGCAAGCAAAGTGTCAGATTTGTTTTAAGAAATATAATATTGTAAGGCCAGAATAGTCATCAATAAAATTAAGTACATATTTATAACCATTTTTTTAAGGGTTGAATAGGGCCTACAAAATCACTGTGTACAAGTGCAAGAATTTTTGTTGCCTTGTGATCAAAAGTTTTATTTCTGTCATTAGAAATCTTCCCTTGAATGCATATCTCACAGTTAACAGCATAATTGTGTGGGGTAACTTTTTAATATCAGATTCATTACAGTGG
>CAUZXS010001102.1:75000-198963 GCA_963585895.1 Sepioteuthis lessoniana | reverse complement strand
CACATATATATACATATATATCACACACACACACATATATATATATACTACACACACACACACAGCATACATATATACTATATATATACACACACACACACATATATATATATATAACACACACAGCACAATATCTATATAATATATATATACACACACACACATATATATATATATATACACACACAACATATATATATATATATACACACACACACATATATATAACATATATATATATATATACACACACACATATATATATATATATATACTACACACACATATATATATATATCAATACACCACACTATATATATATATACACACATATATATATATATATACACACACACATAAATATATGTATATATAAACACACACACACATATATTAATATATACACACACACACATATATATATATACACACACACACATATATATATATACAACACACACACATCTATATATATACACACACACACATATATATATATATATACATACACAACATATATATATATAGTATATATATATACTACACACACACATATATATATATATATATATACACACACACATATATATATATATATATATATACACATATATATATTAGATAGATAGATAGAGAGAGAGACCTATGTATATATGCACACACATAGACATAAACATAGATTTACATACACACACGCGTATATATATATATATTAGTATATATATATATATATAACTAATATATATATAGTATACTTAGTCCAGTTAAACCGGAGTTAGGAGTAATTCCATTAGGACAAGAAATTATTCATGAATGAATATTTAAATTTTCCTGGTAAAGAGCTCCATGTACCAATAATACAGAGCAATAATTTCTTTAAGAAAAAACAACAAAACCAATCACAAAGGATTATAAATTCATTTCCATCCTGTTACACATTTTTGAAATTTCCAAAAACACGAAAAAAAATTAACAGGACTTCTTCAGATCTTTTTTGATAAAAAACTCTTTTTTATCAAAAAGATCTGAAGAAGTCCTGTTAAAAAACTCTTTTTTATCAAAAAGATCTGAAGAAGTCCTGTTAATTTTTCTTTTTCGTGTTTTTGGAAATTTCAAAAATGCGTAACAGGATGGAAATAAATTTATAATCCTTTGTGATTGGTTTTCGTTGCTTTTTCTTAAAGAAATTATATATATAATATATATATATCTCCACACACACACACTCACAGATCTTATATAATTAGATTTTTTGACTGGGGCTGTCAAATATGCTGACTCCATCTCTACAGAGGGGTAAGAAAGACCCCCTCCACACCCCTGTCCTTGATATGACACTAAACCATTTGATGGTCAGACTTCAGTCCTGGAGCTTTGGGGAATGTGGAGGACCCATTCATTGCTATTATTCTAAGGTCCACCATGACCTGGTGTGATAGTACCTATTAGGATCCTACCTATGGGTCAAATAGAACTGTTTTATCATTTACTATACAGGAAACCATCCAATTGTGGCAAATAAAACTATTAGTATTAGATAGCAATACTTGAAACTATTTAGTTCTGTACAAACAAATGAAAATATTAAATAGAATTATCAGTGTTAGATAGCAATATAAGAAACCATTTAACTGTGTACATATAAGAAACACATTTAACTGTGTACAAACAAATGAGTGCGGGCTTCTTTAAAACCTTAGAGTAATGGCAATGAATGGGATGCTTCAGATTTCACAAAGCTTCAAGACTGGAGCCTCACCATCAGACGTTTTAGTCATAAAACAGGACACTCAGTGGTGATGGAGAATCTTAATCCACTGCAGAGATGCAGTTGGTGTACTCTACAGTCCCAGCCAACTGGGCTGGATTATTTTTGAGTTTCCAAATGTGTCTACCAAGTGTTATGCTGTATTCATACTTTTTTGTTGTATAAGATATTTTGTGCATATAGTTCCATATATTACTTCTATATATCTTTTCACTGTCCTCTTGTAGGATATTAACTCTTCATATCATGTTCCACTTTGTTCTGCTCTCATACAGTGTTTTTAAACCGCTTGTAACTGCTTATATATCACATCTATTAGAGTGATCTCCCTTGGCCTTTATTTACAGACGTTTGAAAACACACAGAGGCTATGAAAACTGGAAATATTTTTATCATTTATTACTGATTTTATTACATAATAGCTAAGGGAAAATCTATCATTGACATGTAGTTTGTTAAACAGCATGGAAAAAAACACTCTGAGTCAACACAGTTTACTTGACAGTTGATAAACCCTAAGTCAAGCTGATAAACTGATTGGATGGTTTCAATAAGGTGGCTAAGAATTTTAGACATTAGTAATAAGTTAATCAATTGCAGAGGAACATTTGAACGAAGCATTTGTGCTTAAAAAGTGCTCTCAGCTCCCATGAGGTCATGTGGGTAAAATGATTTGTCATAGAATCAAAATGTGTATGTAAGAATGGTGTCTGTATTGTTATTCCAGCTAAGAAGTCGTTGGAGTTAAAGCAATGAACAAGACGAGAGAATACACAAGGTGACAAACAACAATAATAAAGATGGTGGCCAGAAGAAAAGAGAGTCAAGTGAAAGAGCACATGAGAAGAACCAATATAGAAAATAGAGAAGTTAGAGAGAGTCAACTATTCAACCAGTTTGTTTAATGAAAAAATTCACACTAGGTGTACGAGTTTAACAGTTAAACCCAATATTAAGTTATACCTATCAATAGAATTTATTAATACAATTAATAAGAAATAAATGAATAAGATATTATATAATTAGTAATTAATTTTTTTTTCTTTTGACTTACATTTAAGTTTTAAAACTTTAATATCAATTTAATGCAGTCAAAATATAATTTTTCTGAATAAGTGATGTTCTTTACTTCCTTTTTTTATTTAACAGAAATCAATAGAAAGAAATGATGTTTACCTTTTCTTTCTTTCTCATCATCATCTTCTGTGATAAAACAGCACTGATGATAATGGCACGAGAAATGTAGTGATGCTGTTCATATGAACAGTGTCGGAGGGCACTCGCATCTCCTCCAAGACATTGAGAATAATATTAAATACCTGCAGGGATGGAAAAAATATGACATTACTGTAAAACATTTCAGTTGGGATATAAGGAAGAAAAATCTGTATAGTTTATCACACTAATTTTGACTAGTTTCATTTTTGCTTTTTTTGTCAATTTTTATACTTGCAATATTTATATCATTCAATTTCTCATTCTTAACACTATCATTTTCTTTGATTGATTGGTTTTAATGGCATATCAACCTATCTAGGGTTATTCTATGCCAAGAGATTAGAAAATCATATTCATTGTATTTATTGGTGTAGTTAAGGTTTTTTTTTTTGGGAGGGGTGCACACAGTCTGATCAAATATGAATAATTTTCAAAGGTCAATTTAAGCCACAGATGAGAGCCTAACAGGTGCAACCACTCAGTATCATACTGGACCTGAAATTAATGGGAATGAAGGGATATTCCACAATCCCTAGACCTCCAGAAGTGGAGCCTGACAATAAGTTATACCCAGGATTACCTGGGAGTTTTTAATCCTCTGCAGAGAATACAGTCAGCATATTCTAAGGTCCACTGACAGATCAATATCATTCTCTTTTGTATCCATTCATTTCATTTCTTTTATTCAATTAGATTTTTTTTAAAAATTTGACTGTACAGAATAAAAAACTAATGTCAATCAATTCATTGCCATTACTTTTCTTAGACATTTAAATTCTATTCAGTTGTATTGATCCAACCGATATAATTCTTTATATATATATATATATATATACACACACACACACACACACTCATACACAGACAACTGCATTATCTCTTACAGATCACTACCATCCCTTATAATCCAACACGCCCAACATCAGTACCTCTCTGTTCATGTACCTCAAGAGACTCATCAATCCTACTGTAGATCCACAAAGTCTGAAGCAAATGTGACACAGAAAGAATGCCCACCCTACTAGATAGATCCAATCAATATATATATATATATATATATATATATACACACATACATACATACATATATATTTTGGCAGCATTTCTTCAATTAATACAAATTTCGTTGAATATAATAGATATTTTCTGCTACATATTTTCTTGTTGATCCTTTCATATTGCCGTTTTGATTTTATAGTATTTAGCGGGAATTGATTGATATATTTTCCATAATTGTCTATTTCCCAAGTACTTTTTGCCCGACTTTCGGCCATCATCAGGGGAGGATGTATTACAAAAGTGATGTAACTTTTGCATGTATATTACTACTTTGTAAGAAGAACAACATCTGGACCATTGCAGTGAGTAGCGTTTACTTTTAAAATTGTTCTATAAATAGTGTCAGTAGCTAAAGACATTTAAGTACATTAGCACTGGTTTGAAAATTAATTCTGTTAAGTTTGGGTTGCATGTTTCTAATATGTAATGCTTCGAGAATCTGTAGTTTTTGTTTGTTATTTTGATGTTCTAATATTGTTGAGTTTTCGGTGTTGTGTCTATTATATTCAATGAAATTTGTAATATATATATATATATATATATATATATATATATATATATAACTGTTATGGTGACCTATCTAAACGATAATGAACTCTTCCTCCTTCATAAATACTAACCCTATTCAATCTCGGAGAGACTTCCTCCAAGCAGTCGAACCTGACAGCTTTCAGACGGACACTTCTACCTCCTGTACTAATACACTTATTTTGTATATATGTTCTGTTATTCAATACACTTGTTCCACCTACTTTTTCTTCTTCCATGTCTTCTTTCTGGCCCCTAACAGGCCACAAAAATTGCACACACAGTGTTTAAAAAAAAAAGTTAACATTTCCATGGGACTTCCTTTATGATATCATGATTTTAAAGTCTTCACCTGTTCACCATCCCTATTAACACATTAGAATTTTTACCCCAGGTGGATTCTGTAACATCAGCCTGGCTTTTCTAATAAAGATACTTCCATTGAAAGATAAACATTTTTTTAATTCACTTGTGAGAGATTCCTAGAACAGCTTGACAGGAATATACAACATATAGTGACTTTGAAATTATATCACAAAGGTATTATCATAAAGGCTTAAACATACCAATAAAAAAAGACAAAAATCAAAAAACAACACCTACTATATATATATATATATATATATATATATAGTATTATTTGGTCCAGTTAAACCAGAGTTGGGAGTAATTCCTTCAGGACAAGAAAATCATTCAGGAGCTGAACATTTAAATTTTCCTGGTGGAGAGCTCAATGTAATTTTTTACAGAGCAATTTCTCTTAAAAGTTAATTATCGAACTTAACATGAAAAGAAAATAAATTAAACAAATAAATAAAAAAGTTAAATTACCGTAATTATAACTGACAGAAGAATTTTGAAAATAAAATAAATAGGAAAATAAAAAAACGGAAATTCAATAAAACAAGGAGGTAACTCCGTTAATCTCTTCTCCCTCTCCCTCCACCCCACGTGTCTATTCTGTTTTATTTATCCATTGGATCTAAAGAAGTCCTGTTATATTTTTCTTCGTATTTTTGGTTCACACCAGAAACTGAAAAACAGGATGGAAATAAATTTATAATCCTAAATTAACCGGTCTTTGTTTTTTTCTTTAAAGAAAGATATATATATATATATATATATATATATATATATATAATTTATTGTGAATAAAAACCAATGCAAACAAGCTAAAAGACACTTACCTTTAAAAAGAGTGATCTTCTACTAGGGGATGAGGCTAGATAGCCTAAAATATTCTGAAGTAGTAAGTTCTAATGAAAAAAAAAAACAACATAATCAGTACATTTGTAATACATACGATATTTGACAGAATACTAAAAAAATTATCTAATGTAATAACAATGCTACAAATATTTGCATATTTACTTTTTGTTTGTAATATCCAAATCAACTTGTCTATTATAACTCAATATTTTATTTTTAATCATCGCCTTTTAAAATATTTATTCCCATGTTGAAATTTAAAAATAATTCTAAAGATTGTACATTAGTGTTAGAAAGTCAGAAATTATTTTGATATGGTATTTATATTGTAAATTGGACTCTATTCCACTCATCTCATCTAAAACCATAGAAAATCAATGTTTTACAAATCTGATAAATTGTACGAGTAGAGGAAGATCTTTAGAATGCTAAGCACTAGAAATTAATTAGAAAATACCTGGATTAACCTGCAGAAATTTCAACCATAAAGTAAACCCAGTGATTATTTTATACTCAGTGTGCATGTGTGCGCACGCATATATATATATATATATATATATATATATATATATATATATATATATATATATATATATATAGATAGAATGCAATCAGTCTAAGTAAATGGATATCTTTTTCATTGCTGCTAGAAAACAATGTATTTTAATCTAAATAAGAGAAGTGAAGATTATTATATATTTATTTATTTGTGTTTTAATCAAGATAGTGCTATCTTCTCATTAAGACCCTTTGAAATTAGTAGACCAGTGCATACACCTCAGTAGCAATATCTCATTTACTGAAAGTAATGTCAACATATGCATAGATAAAGCATTAATTGCTATTGATAGGTTAATGACCATATGAAATCTGCTCTTTTTGATAAATTAAAATTGAAATTCTTCCAAGCTGTCGATGTGTCAATGTTACTGTATGGTTGCACTACTTGAACTCAAACAAAACACTTGGAAGAAAAGTTAGATGGGAACTACACAAGGATGGGTGATGTTTTGAACAAATCCTGAAAGCAGCACCCAACAAAACACCAATTCTATGGTCCTCACCTCTTATCTCACAAACCATTCGACTAAAATGAACAAGACATGATGTGTAATGTTGGAGAGTAAGAACAAACTTATAAGTGATTTTCTCTTATGGACCCTGACACATGGACACACTAATGTTGGTTGACCAGAAAAAAATTTACATTCATCAGCTTCATGTGGACAATTGGTGCAATCTAGAAGACTTACCAAGAGAGATGGCCAATAAGGATTGATGGTGAAAGAGTCAAGGGAATCCGTGCAGTTGGGATATCTTAATAATGATATATAATTGAATTTTGTACAGATTTTTATTACTTGTTTATTTACAATATTAAATTGGTATAAATTATTTTATCTGAAAAAATATAACTTAAGTTTACCATATGAATTTTAACTATGTTGTTTATAGGTTTGACTCATCTGATTGAACACCATTTATATATATATATATATATATATATATATATTTGTACATTGCTATTTACCTCCTCTAAGAGATTTACCAAAACCCCAAGATCCAACGGTAATGTTTGATGATAGCGGGATAAAACCAAAAGAAGTTCGAGATTTCGTCCATAAGGCCCGTGCAGGTAGTGCCCCGGGCTTGAATGGGATATCGTACAAGTTATATAAAAACTGCCCACGTGTCCTCAGGAAACTCACTATCCTCCTTCAGCAGGCTTGGAAGGCTATTGTACCACAGGAATGGTGTCTGGCTGATGGTATTTGGATACCAAAGGAAATGCAGTCAAAAGGTATCACAAATTTTCGCCCTATATCCCTCCTAAATGTAGAAGGGAAAATATTTTTTGGAGTTCTTGCTCGTCGTATGACAACCTTTCTGATGAGCAATCATTATATAAATACATCTGTCCAGAAGGCTGGGATACCTGGCTTCCCCGGATGTCTGGAACATTCACAAATGATATGGAACTCAATACTCTCAGCTAGAAGGGACAAAACAGAACTACATGTGATCTGGCTTGATCTTGCTAATGCGTACGGTTCAGTTCCACACCACTTAATCCGAATGGCCCTCAAATTTTTCAACTTCCCTAGCAAGGTTGAGGAAATCATAATGAAATACTTCAATTCAGCTTTCATGAAATTTACCGTTAAAAACTATACCACCAAGTGGCAGGCACTTGAGATTGGCATCATGATGGGCTGTGTGATTTCCCCACTTCTTTTCGTTCTAGCCATGGAACTCATTTTACGAGGTGCAACAAATACGTCGGAAGGAGTAATGAAAAATGATCATCTGACTCTTCCTCCTTCCAGAGCTTTTATGGACGACATCACCATTCTCGTCCCATCCCAAATCTCTGCTGAATGTTTACTACAAAGGTATTATGACCTTTTCACATGGGCGAGAATGAAGGCTAAGCCAAAGAAAAGTCGAAGCCTATCGTTAGTCAGAGGATCTGTCAGGGAGATCCATTTCAAAATTGGGGGTGATAAGATCCCAACAGTCAGGGAGGAGCCGGTAAAGAGTCTCGGACATCTTTATTCAATCCCACTGACTGATCGTCATAGGGGTACAGAGGTCCAGAAAATAGCTTTGAAGGGACTAAGATCAATTGATAAAACTTGTTTACCCGGAAGGGTGAAGGCTTGGTGTTACCAACATGGTCTGCTACCCTGTCTTTTGTGGCCCTTACAGATGTACGAGATTGCGATATCTCGTGTTGAACGGATCCAACAGTACAGCAACAAATACCTGCGTAAGTGGCTCGGAGTTCCTCCTTGTTTTTCGAAAGTGGGTTTATATACCAATTCTGGAAACCTACAGCACCCAATATCCTCACTGGTAGAAGAAGAGTACGCCTTCACATGATGATGAAGGACTCAGCCGACGAGATCATCCGGAAGGCGTATCCAGAAATAAAATCAGGTGCGAAGTGGTCGGCCGTTAAAACCGCCCAGGAGGCGGAATGCAGCCTACAAATCAAGGACATCATAGGCGTCCCTCAAACCAATCAAGCTGGGTTGGGTAGCACGAGCAAAAAGGTATTCTTCAAAATGGACCCAAAAGGAAAAAGAGACATGGTGAGCGAAGAAGTCAGGATGTTTGAGGAAGAGCAAAGAAAAGCCAGTGCTGTTACTCAGGCGAAACAATGTGCTTGGACAAAATGGAATGATATCGAACCAATTAAATTATCGTGGAAATCCTTAATTGCAATGGAACCACTGGCGATATCATTCCTTCTTCGCTCTACTTATGATCTCTTACCAAATGCGACCAACCTAAAATTATGGGGATATACCAATTCGGACCTGTGCTTGTCGTGTAAAAGTGATCGGGGTACTTTGCGCCACGTCTTATCTGCATGTCCACACTCACTTCAAATGTACACATGGCGACATAACAAGGTATTAGAAGTGATAATAGAATTGTTAAGAGCACAATGTGAGACAGCAAATCAGCAATCCATAACAGCCAAGGAACCCATAATTCAGTTTCTCAAGGAAGGTGAATGTCCTGTGAGGAAACAAAAAAATCCTAACATGAAGCTACTGAACAGAGCTAGTGACTGGAAAGTTTCAGCAGATCTCAAGACATCTCTACAATTTCCAGTTCACATTATTCAAACGGAAAAGTGGTCAGACATTGTAGCATGGTCCAATTCAAAGAAGAGTGTCCTCCTTATAGAATTGACAGTCCCTTGGGAAGAAAACCGGGAGGAAGCACACGAGCGGAAGAAAAACCGCTACGAGTCACTGCGTGCCGACTGCGTGGAAAAGGGTTGGATATGCCATGTGATTCCTATTGAGGTTGGTTGTCATGGTTTTATAGGACACTCAGTCATTTCGTTTCTTTCAAAAATAGGAATCACTGGCCGCAGTTTGAAAGTTGCCTCGAATCGTCTTCAGACCACGGCGCGATATGCATCAAGTTGGATTTGGTCGAAAGCGAGAAAGTTTTCAGCATGAAGGAAATACACGCGGAACCACCTTTCCCATGTGATTACGTAAGAAACGGTTACTGTAAATGCGTAATAACATCAACCACCAAAAGTAAACGCGTTTTTTAAATCACAAACTGCACTCAGAAAATGAAGATTAACGAGAAAGTTTTCAGCATGAAGGTAATACACGCGGAACCACCTTTCCCGTGTGATTACGTAAGAAACGGTTACTGTAAATGCGTAATAACATCAACCACCAAAAGTAAACGCGTTTTTTAAATCACAAACTGCACTCAGAAAATGAAGATTAACGTCCAATGTAGTCTCTGCATTTAATTGATCTGGTGTATATATATATATATATATATATATATATATATATATATATATGATTCTCTTAATACCCTGTCCGGTGGCAAAAGCTGCTTGGTAGCGCCAGGGGTGGCAGTACCGCCTTGAGCTACCGAAACTGTGTTATCACCCCTGGATGGCGGCTGATGAGGATATGGTATAGCACGTGCTTTCACACGTTGTATGATGAAAAAATATATATATATATATATATATATATTTGTACATTGCTATTTACATTTTTCTTTTGATCTTTTAAATTTGCACAGAATCTATTTTGCAAAGGTTACAGTACTGTCTTTACAATACATTAAAATATGAAATTAAGTAATCCTAAAAATTTTTTTAGATAAATTATCGTCGTATATATATATATATTATCATTGATGCTGTTTTTCTTAAGTTACTTTACTATATCTGTAGAACTGTCTCAAATTCTACCATCTATTTCTGCTGTTTATTTTTTATAGTTAATTTTTTTATTATTTGTTTTTTTAAATAAATAAGTAAAAATTGTTTAATTCTGAAAAAAAATTTTTTAGTATTGTTAATTGTAATGTTAATAGTAATGAACTTGTGTGTGTGTATGTACATAATAATGTGGGAGTTTCTTGAAAATCTGAGAAAAACCATTATGGGCATTTCTGAGTCACTGGCCCATGTTTCAAAAAGGAAAACCCAAATCGATGACTTGGAAAGATTCTATCAAGCTTGTCTTAGACGGATCCGAAACATTAATTGGCAGTCTCCAACAGCAGACATTATTGTTTTTCAGTGAGCTAATATATCCAGTACTGAGATGCTTCTAATATGCAATCAGATACATTGGTCTGAGCACCTTACTAAGTTGGAAGATGTTATGTTACCTAAGAAGCTGTTTTACAGAGAGTTCATCATCATCATCTTGCTGCGCCATCAGTGCAGATATCCCTGACCCTCTCTCGCCACCCCTCCTTATCATCCATTGCTTCTGGCAGGTCTTCAGGACTACATCCCATATCGGCACAGAGCTGCTATATGTAGGTTCTAGCTGGTCATCCTGACTTTGCTTGTCCATGTGAAGGGGTCCACAAGAGTACATCACTTATGAGCTCGTCTCTACTTCTCCAGTAGTGTCCCGCATGTCTGGTTTGTCTAATTTTGATAGTTTTCATGATGGATGGTAGGTAGCCATACAGCAGCTGCTTTGTGGGGTGCTGCCTCCAGGACTTGTTCAATATTGCTTGCAGCATTCTTGTGTAGTTGCCATCAAGGGTTTTCTCCATACGTTTAGTTAGCATCCATGTAGTGCATCCATATAGCAGTATTGACACGACCGCTGCTTAGGAGAAACTGCGTTTTATTTTATCGATCAGGTCTGTCTTCCATATGACCGATAGCCTACTGATAGCTGTCCATGCTTTTGCTAGTCGCGTGTTGATGTCTGTCTCGGTTGATGAGAAACTGCTTCCTAGGTATGTGAACTTGTCAACTAGTTTCAGAGAGCTACCATTTAGTGTGGAGATATCGCCTGTTTGCTTAATGCACATATATTCCATCTTGTGTGCATTGACATGGAGGCTGATGCATGCAGTGGCTCATTCCAGACTATATAGCAGGGTTTTGGCTTGGGCGGGTGCATTTGCCAGAATCGCTATGTCATCTGTGTAGTTGGCATCGATAATTGTTTTTGCGGGGTACCTTCTACTTCTTTTCTTTGTTAGCTTGAAACCGTTATCTTTGATTTTATCAATAGATGTTCTAAGCACATAGTCTAGACAGATGATAAAGAGATATGGGGCTACAATGGGGTAAATATCCAAGACAAACCTAAGAAACATTTTAAGGATGTTGTAAAAAACAATGTTGGGGTGCTAAGTGAAGACTGGGAGCAAATGACGGAAAATTGATCAGTGATCTACGATGATTGTAGAACATTTGAAGTATAGAGAAACAAACACTCCATTTTGAAATAAGTACTTCAGAAACAGGATTTGATCTTGGTCACTGACACTTTTCAGCCTGAACATGTTTGTAACATTTACAGTAGGGTTCATTTGCCCAGAGCCGTACTTACTAATCATGAGATTTCTCAACAGCTAACAATTGCAAGCTGATTTTACACATTTCCTTCCTCAGCAGCCTGTGGGTTAATTTATGTCATTTCTCAGACAAAGCATGTGGATCCGAAGCAGGTCTGAGTGCACAGGATAAAGAAAGACAGTTATGTTTGTCACATATGTAGCAAGGCTTTCAAAGATGAAGTTGACCAGAGAAACCACACGTTTCCATGGGAGCTTTTTGGGGTGGGCGATTTAGAGGAAGTGTCAATCATTATGAATGTGTGTAATATACATGTGTGTAAAACCTAAAAGACAAATCTTGGAAATATCATCAGAAGAGACACAAACAAATTTCTTTGAAAATTTTTTTTAACCTTTTCAAAAAATCTGTGCAATAACACTTTGGTGCATAATAAATATTTTACTTTTGGGCTTTCCAATACCGCATCACCAAGAAATATTTCCACAGTGCCATACCTAAAAAAAATAAAAAAATGAATAAACAAAAATAATTTATATATATATATATATATATATATATATATATATATATATGTGTGTGTGTGTGTTTGGTTTGGTTTTATGGCATAGCAACTATTGTAGGTTATTTAATGCCAAATAGATATATCATTTGTAAACATTTTGTTGATAACATTTCTAAATGAGTCTGAGCTCATTTTATTTTTGCACACAGTTAAATAGTTTCAGGTATTGCTATGTAAAAGTAACAATTTAACATCAGTCATTTGCAGAGAGTGAAGTGGTTATTAGTACTGATATTTAGCACTCATTATTCTATTCAACACTATTCATTCATTTGCACAGTCAAATGGTTCCAAGTATTGGTATGTATCACTAA
The DNA here is from genome assembly GCA_963585895.1 of Sepioteuthis lessoniana. Lineage (NCBI taxonomy): Eukaryota > Metazoa > Mollusca > Cephalopoda > Myopsida > Loliginidae > Sepioteuthis > Sepioteuthis lessoniana. Next base: position 185,974 of record CAUZXS010001102.1, on the reverse strand, counting down.
CAATTCAATTACACATCAGTCATTTGTTTACTCACAATTAAATGATCAAATAGTTCTATTTCTAAAAATTAAATTTAGCATAAGTCTTTTGTTTGCACACAGTTTATATGTCAAACATTTCTATTTAACCCATACATATGTCCCTTTCAGGTACTACAACTCAAGATCAGAGTGGCCTGGGAGGAATGGCAATGAAGAGGTACTCCTCATTCCTCAAATCTCCAAGACTGGAGCTTCACCATTAAATGTATTAGTGTCATATCTAGGACACTCATGGGGGAGGGGTTTTACCCCTTTGCAGAGATGCAGTCAATGCATTCTACCATCCCAACTGACTGGGCCATATATATACACACACACACACACACACACACACACACACACACACACACACACACACACACACACACACACACACACAAATTTATATATATGTAAAAAGAAAAAACTCAACCACATAGTTTCATTCATATATATATATATATTTTTAAATGAATAGGTCCACAAATGATTTTCAATTTGGTATTTAGGTGTTTATTTCATATACTTGTATTCTACCTGTGTTTCAGACTTTTACATCCCTTTCAGGATATTTGAATGGTTAAGTCAAGTTCAGGCTGTTCTTTTTAAAGTAAAGATTATTTTGATTGGTTGTTTTGATTTCATTTAATTCCAAATTTTAGGTCTGTGAACATCCCATTGGAGTTAATAATCCATGAAGATTCTGATCTATGTAAATACTTGTGTGTGTGTGTGTGTGTGTGTATATATATATATATATATCAATGAAACTTTACTGGTCAGATGTATCCATAATATTGGAAAGAAACTATTCACAAATAATAATGCAAACATGGTACAAATAAAGTGAATAACAGAGTAGTAGTTTCCTTTAATAAAAACATGATAAAATCAAAAATTTATACATAATTTCTGATTTTTTACAAATTTCTCTTTGAAAAACTAATAAAATAGAGCTATTATATACAAATTTCTTTTTGAAAAACTAATAAAATAGAGCTATTATATGGAAGTGTTAGACGAACCAGACATGCAGGACACTGCTGGAGAAGCAGGGACGAACCCATAAGAGATGTACTCTTATGGACCCCCACACATGGCCGTGCAAAAGCAGGACGACCAGCACGAACATACATTCAGCAGCTATGTGAAGATACGGGATGTTGTCCTGAAGACCTGCCTAGGGCGATGAATGATAGGGAGGAATGGCGAGAGAGGGTCAGGGATATCTGTGCTACCAGCGTAACATGATGATGATGATGATGATGATATGGAAGTAAATAATGGAAATGAATCTGATAGTATGAAGAAAATAGAAAAACAAAGTATCCCAAAAGTGATAAATTTATTATAAAGGAAAGTTGATGTTAAAACATTTTGGTTTTAGTAAACCTTCATCAGGACTGATGGTGAAACAAGTGTTAATAGAACAACAATGGATGTTTTTATAAAAGTATGAATGATTGAACAGTTATATGATCTTTTTTTTTGTATATATACTTTTCTTTTCCCCTGTTATTGTTTTTTATCAAAATATCCATTGTTCTATCAACACTTGTTGCACCATCTTAAAGTCCTGATGAAGGGTTACTAAAACATAAATGTTTTAGCTATTTTATGTAAAATGTAAATGCATTGCTAATGATTTGACTAAAGAAATGCAGTGAAAATAAAGAAGAAAAGAACAGTCAGTGACCAGGAATTAATGGAGGCATTACTGATAGAATCGTGCTATCATATGTGTAAACAGCTATACCAATTTCTATAGGACCTATTCAAGAAAAAAGGTGTTAAACATTAAGTGATAGAGAAGTTTTGTTTTTCCTTACCATGGAAGTTTTGTTAGTAGTGGTATAAGCACAGCTTCAATTCCTTTGTCTGGACCTCCAACCACAAGTCTTTTACAAATACGTCGCCAAATGTAATCAGTCTTTATATTCTTCAACAACTCGGGTAGAATTTCATTCCACAGTTCATCTAAAAAGAAAAAGAAAAAAATTTACATTAATGATTATGAGGTTTGTAGTATTAGAAGTATCAACAATATTTTTATTTTTAGATGTAGCATTGTCTCTGATAAAATAAAATAGGAATTTTTTAAGCATTAGCCATATAGGTACTGCTATATGGTTGCACCCTTTGGACTAACAAAACACCTAAAGAAAAAGCTAGATGGGACTTTTACAAAAATGCTGCCTGCTGTTTTGGACAAATCATAGAAGCAGCATCCTAGAAAATAGCAACTGTACAATCACATGCCTCCTATCTGACCAACCATCCAAGTAAGGTGAGCAAGACATGCTGGGCACTGCTGGAGAAGTAAGGATCAACTCATAAGCAACATTCTACTATAGACTCTTACACATGGACATATCAATATTAGCCAACCAGCTACCACATTTATCTGCTCTGTGCAGACACTGGATGCTATCTAAATGACTTGCCAAGGACAATAACTGATAGGAACAGATGGCAAGAGAATCAAAGGAATCCATGCTGTTGGCATACCTTGACGATGATGAGTATTTCCTTTCATCTTCATTTTTTTACTTCTTTTTCATATCCTAAACTCAATGCCACAAGCCCAGCTATAGGTTAAATAGTAACGCTACTGTTTTTCTACAGAGATGGCTTTGGCATTAAATAACTCATGAATGTTGATATGCCATCAAAAAAAGAAACCAATCCAATACAACTTGTTCAAAAGAAACAGACTTGTTTGGTGCTGAGAGATTGAGAAAAAAAGTAAAGGATAAGTTTAAAAGGTCAAATTTAGGCTTCTGTCAATCAATGGATTTTCATAGCTCAGTAGGTAGAGCACCTAGTGTGTTTAACCAAGCTTTCTTGAAGAAAAAATAAGAATTCAAATTTTACTAAAAGTTTATTTCTGATTCATGCTTTTTCCTTATCATATATTGATGGTCATGAGTTGCAATAAAAAACTAACTAAAAATCAAGATGAAAGAAAATACTAGTCAGAATGTAATAATATTAATGGCTGACAATGCTTAATCTGAAAATAAATATATAATATTGAAAATCTCCTTTTTTATTTAAAGACACACACACACACACACACACACACACACACACACACACACACACACACTGACAGAACATTTTGTTATACTGTCTATAACTAGGGTGAGATAGTATCTTGGGGACTGATTCTGTGGAGGTACAATAAGATATTTTTTTATATTTACTCTTGACATCATTAACTCTATTTACACCTGCTTAATGTTATAATTTAACTTGGTTTCTTTGCTTAATGGCATATCAACCTTTGTGAGTTATTCAATGCTAAAGCCAGCATTGTAGCAGGACAGTAGTGGTACTATCTAACCCATAGCTGGGGAAAAAAGGGATTTATACCTTTCTCGAAGGCAATAGTCCAAAAGTGAACATATTAGTGCTCCTGAAGTTTGAACTTGCTTACTATGATGTTGCAGTCCAGCACATTAGCCACTACACCACAGAGACTTACTCTAATATGTTAGGATGGTAATGGGCCTTAACAAGCCTGTAGAATTCAAAGGTCACGTCCTTTTATATATCTTATTCAACTCCTCTACCACAAGCAAGATACAACACAAGGTCAGTTCTGAAACAGAATATTGCCAGTTTGAATTCATGGTTTTGCAATATTTTTATAACATCAGTTACCCCACACCTTCAGCAGCTCCAAATGCTTTTGACAAGGTTGTGAACAACCACACCAGACTGTGAAATGCAGAGCTCGCCTGATACACTCAGATTGCCACTCGTTGGATTTGTCTTGAGGAATTGGAGCACAGTCTTGGAATCCATTGTTGTAGGCCTTGCCTAATTGTCAAAGTTCTTGCAACCTGAGCAAAATTTCTTCCACCATCTGGTTACTGTGATGTTATTAACTGTGCCTTCATCTTTTGCATAACAAATGTTTTGGGTTGCTTCTGTGGTGTTACGGTCTAGTTTGAACTTGTAAAGCATAAGTTCCTGAATTAGACTATGTTGCATATTCATTAGTACAGTTTTCCAATCACACACACATACACACACAGAGAGTGAAGCAATGCACATGTTAGTACACTAACTACCACAGCTCGAACTGCTTCGATCATGATATATAAACTCACATTGCAAGATGCAGTTAAAATCAATCAATCTAGCTATTTCCCAAAAAGCTGAGGATAGAAATGGATTTATTCCTCTTCCAAGACCATCATTGTCAACTGAATCTTAACAGTTTTACTCAGAATTTGAATTGAACTAATTCAATTTTTTTTTTTTTTGGCATCAATAACCATTCTGTTGATTGCACTGCTTAATAGCCCAACACAGATATAATAACCTTAGATCTCACAATCTTCAGTTCTTTGTTTTTACCACTGAGCCAAATGAATGAAATAAATGTGGAGAAAACCAATGTTCTCTTACCTGCATATCCTGAATAACAAATGTTACTAAAAAGCTGACAGACAAATTGTAAAGAGCAGTCTGTGGAATTTCTCAAGAAGGCATGAACTTTGTGTAAAACTTTTAGTAAATCTTGGGACAGCAGAGTTGTATAAAGTGTAGGATAAAACTGCAGACTGGAAGAAAAAAAATCTTTCTTTATAACTTCAGAGTTTCAAATAGAACCGAATTTGTCTGAAAAAATAAGTGTAGTCATTAATGAATGCTCTGTTGGTGATGGCTAATCATTGGATAAGGAAGAAAAAACAACTCTACTTAAACCTTTTAATGCAGAGAGCAAGTCAAGTTGCTCAAATATACTTAATATGTGAGTGTGAGATGCAACTTTAGTCCACATTACTTAAAAATTTTGGATATACCCACCCCACCAAAAGTGCGTCTTGTTCAATATACTCTGCTCCTAAGAAAAAAAAAAAAGACTACTTTATAACTTTTCAAAACTTAAGTAAAATAGTTGTTTTTAGAAGTATCTGAGGATAAAATCTCTTTAATAAACACACTCGTGCAATATACACCCTAACCCATCGTGAAACTTCAATAAATCTTTTTATTTACATGCTTTTTTATTTCATTGTCAAAAGTGCATTCTTGCCATTAAATTTGTTGTCAAAAGAATTAAAGATAGGACCTCTATTGCTTTATTTTCTCCATTCAGTCTCTAACACTATAGAATCAATAAGGAATGGACAACACATGGAGCAAGCTTCTTCATTCTCATAAGAACCAACTTTTTTCACATCTTTGACTTGTTCCTCGTTCATGCGAATCCCAGCCACCAAAAGACAAAAAGGCCGAATGACAAAATCCATAATATATATATATATATATATATATATATATATATATAGGTTCACAGAATACCTTGTTCTCACTTCCACCTTTGGTGGGTGACATCATCCATCCAGCTCCCATCACAACTTAGAAAAGACTGGTTTGGTGGGTGCTAGATTAAGCACTTTTTATTACACCAAGCCCATTGGCAAACAGCTTCATCCAGGATTCTCATATATATATATATATATATATATTACTTAATAAAGTTGGTTGTGTTTGTCTGTGACTGAAGTCTGAGAAGCCTTATGAACAGCTAAATGTAGAAAGTTGCAAGTACAAAAGACTACTTTTCAATCTATATTAATATTGTATCATGAATTTATAGCTAAGCCAAAATAGGCTGAAGAAAAATTAGGCTGGGACAAAATATTTTAAGTTAATTTTTTTCTTTTGACCACCACTGACTTCTGCTTTAAATAACATCAACTTTTTTTCCTCTGAAGCCATCTCACAACAGCAATATAGGTTTTGTTTATGCTCAATTTAATTATTTAATGAAACTTAATCTGATGTGATTCTTTAAGTTTAGCATTACATTTCTGTGTAATTATTTTAACATTCCTTCCCATTCAAAAAATTCTTAAAATATAACTTAAACTTAAAATATAAAAACAAATATCATCATAAAAAACAAACCTCAAAATAATTTTTATCATTTTTCTAAATAAACAATGGGAAAAAAATGAATCAGATAAAATCAAAAATGAATTTTCTTTTTAATTGCAACTTTTCTGTGAAATAAATCTTTCTTCTTTATTTAGGAAAAAAAATCTACCTATTTCAACTATTTCAAGTGTAAAAAACATTTATGGAAAAAAAAAATTATTAATGGGGAGAGGGAGAAAAAAGTTTCTGGTCAGAACCATTTAATTTCATGTCCATTCAATTGATAATAACAATAAAAATTATTTTATTTGATTAGTTTTTCAAAAGGCAGGTAGGTTACACACAATGTTATTAACTGATATTTCATGTATATGTATATACAATTCATCTAAAAAGGCATATCATGGTGAAATTTAGATTGGCACAATACATTTAAATGCTCTAAGAGAATAAAGCAGTTTCCAGTCCAATTTGCGACTGAATGATTTCATAGTGTAAGTATTTTCACTGTCATTTTAAAAATCATCCAAATTTTCAATATAATGGATATGATTATGAAATGCTTATTAGAATCCTTCATTAATTCCTAAACAGAAGTATCAATATCATCATGGACTATTATTATAAGAGAACCTAATGGGTTTACAGCTCATTGCGTTTTAGATTTTTATATATTGTAATTATTCATGTATAAAATAAACTATTTTTTCTATATTTTCAGCCTAAAAGTTAAGGTGGCATATTATACATGAATACTATGAAAATTTTTTTTGACCACAAGCTTCATAATATTTGAGATGGGATGACTAAAAATTCATCCAAACTTACATGTTTTACACTGTTACAGAGAAATATCCATTGGAACGTGCGTTTGTTTATAATTTTGTTTCTCCTAATTTGAACTTATTTTTGTCATAAGTTTGTTGCAATTTTGTGTGAACATATCTGTGTGTTAGCTCTCAATACTGTTTAAATTTTGTATTCTAAGACAATGTAAATCCTTATTCTTTATCTGTATGAACCAGTAAGTTGAACAAAGGTTAAGTTCAGGGGTTGTAGAATGCACAGACTGCATCTTTGCAAAAGGGTAAGGCCATCATCCCCACCCCCCATGGATATGACATTAAACAATCTGATGGCAAGGCTCCAGCCTTTGAGATTTAGGAAATGTGGAATACCCCTTCATTGCAATTGCTCCCAGGTCTACTCTGGCCTGGAGTGGTAGCACTTGATAGGATCCTATCTATGGGTCAAATAAACTGTTTAACTATTTAAACTGAGTGTAAATAAATTACTGATGTTTAATTGACTTGTTAGTGATACATAGCAGTACTTGGAACCATTTAACTTTGCTGACTTATGCTAAATTGAATTATTAGAAATAAAACTGTGTGTAAAAAAAATGAGCTCAGGCTCATTATAAATGTTATCAAGGGAATGTGTTTTCAAATCATATTTATGTATAAAGAGAATTTGGCATTGAAAAACCTACAATGGTTGATATGCCATAAAACCAAACCAGACCATATATAATTGGCTGAATTTCTGAGACGAAGCTTGATGATTTTATCATTCAGAGTTTTCGGACTATTGTCATCTTTATTGTTATATTCAGAACGTTTCATAGCAGGACACGTAGCATAACAGTTTTAGGCGTTGGTTCCCTAAGCTTCTAAAGAGACAATCATCTGAAGGTTGCAGGTTCAATCCTGACTCTGAGTAACAATAGAGGAATACTTAGCAGTTATACCTGGTTATAGTTAACAGAATCAGAACAAGTGTCCCCCATGGATTAAATAAAGGACATGGTTTAAAGTTCCAAGTCGGCTCCCGAGTTTGACGAACATCTGAAGAAGGCCAGAGGACGTATCAGCTGAAATGTGAATATAACAATAAAAATAAAGATAATAGTCCAAAACCCCGAATGATAAAAATCAGACAATATATATCTAATATATATGTATAAACCCGATTTAGCATTAAATAACCTACTATGGTTATCAAACCAAACCAAAGGTTAAATTTAGCAGCTAGAAAGTCAGTCCATATTATATACAAAAAAGAAAAAAAATTTTTCCCGAAATTTCTAAGTCCAAAGTTAGGGGTGCCTCTTATACATGAATGCATGTTATACACAACTATAGTAGATTTGGGAAAACTAAAGATCTAATTGACAAAGGTTGGGATAAAAACAAGATTAAGATACAGGTGTAAGAAAAACGAATGCAATATGGTAATAATTGTTTCCCCACCTGTTTTGATCTTTTAATTTGTTAGCTGTTTTGCTTGGAAGGGAAACAATTGCTGTGATAAGTTCTTGGTGGAATTGTTGTTCAAGTCTCTGCTGTTTCTTATCCACAACACATTCTGACCAGATTATATCCACCAGCCGATGTTCTTTCAGAAACTGCTCCAACAATGATACACATTTGTTCACTAGGTAACCAAGACTAAAATAGAAAAATAAAAATTTTTTTTTAACACAATAGGGAGCTAAATTGGTCATTTTATAAACATTTGGATTGAATATTGCAAATTTGTCAAAAAGTATGATAAACTATACAATGGGCCACAATTCCACAAAGAATCCATTTGACGTTCTAAATAGACCTATGTTGGAAAGAATTTAATATCCATTAGACTTTTGACACACAAGCACAAAATAAATTTTAAAATTACAGCACAATGTTATCTAAAACCAGATTTGGTGGAGAGAGTATATATAGCACATGGCAGTATCAAACAAACTTGAATAAATGGTTTTATTTGGATTTTTCCTTCTCACAACAGAATACATATCATGTACCTGATATTCATACTGGAAATCAACTTTGGTCACAAAATATTAGCAATTTAAGAAAATTTTGATTGAGGATTTTTTCCAAATAGCCAAGGAATCAAATCATTTAAAGAGCATGTAGGACCTTGTTTTAAAATACACACACACAATAAATATATATATATATATATATATATATATATATATATATATATATATACGTAGTACCTTCAATAAGTTTCCAGACTTTTTTCTACAGGCATTTAAAATTGTCGTAGACTCTTGAAAAGTCATTATGTTATTGCTATACATCTTATGAGATGACAGACCAATTTTTATGATTTCAGGTTCAAATCAACAGCTACAGCAGCAATTGGAATACACCCTACTAAAGCCTGATTGTCACAGCTGATGATTTTCAAAAATGCAATCTGACACTTTAGAAGAACGATATGCAATAAAATTCTGTTTTAAACTTGGAAAAAATGCCACAGAAATGTATGGAATGCTTCACCCTGCTTTTTGACCATCTTGCATGAATCAATCATCAGTTTTTGAGAGGCATAAGAGATTCAAGGAAGGCAGGGAGTCTGTGAGGGATGATGAGAGGTGTGGGAGGAGTAAGGAAGTCAATACACCACAGTTGATTGGCCAAAGGGTTAGGGTTAAGGTTACTATGTTGAGGTTTTAAGGGAGTTCAGGAAGAGATTCCTCTGTCGGAAGAGGCCAACACTCTTCAAATTGGGTCAGTGGCATTTCCACCAGGACAATGCACCAGATTACAAATCTATCCTTGTCACAGACTATTTGACCAAGATGGGCATCAAGACAATTCCTCAGCCTCCCTAAAGTCCAGACCTTGCTCCCTCTGACTTTTGGTTATTCCCTAAGCTCAGAGGCTGTCATTATGAGACAATTGAGATGAAAGAGGCTGTGACGAAGGTCATTGACATGCTCACACAAGAGGACTTCCATGGGGCCTTGCAGAAGTTGTTGGAAGAGTACAACAAGTACATTGCAGCCGGGGGAGATTACTTTGAAGGGGACTAGAGTTTCATGCGTGTACTATCAATAAAAGTGCCCATACAAAAAAGTCTGGAAACTTATTTAATGATCGTGTATATATATATATATATATATATATATATATATATATATATTGTCATCCACAGACAGACTGTTTCGTTCTATCAGAACTCTTCAGTGTGGCTAGACCCGCAGGACGCTCGGCCTACATATTTTCTTCTGGATCCGTTCGAATTCCCGTATTACTTTTATCATATTTGGGGGGAATTGATTTAGGTATTGTCCATAGTTGTATGTATCCCTTGTACTTTCTGCCCGACTTTGGGCCATTATCAGTTGTTTAGATATGTAAACTTTTCTATTTTGGGGTAATTTAATGTTGGTTGGTTGTTTGGGTTTTATGGCATATCAACCTTTGTAGGTTATTTAATGCCAAATCCATTTTTATACAAATAACCAATTTTATCTCAAACAATTCAGTTTAGCATGAGTACACAGTTCAATTGCCAAAAATATTTTTATTTCAAGCTATTCAGTTTAGCCAAATAGTTCTTATCAAAACAACTCAGTTTAGTATAAGAATAGTTTTTGTTTACACACAGTTAAATTTCAAAATAGTTCCATTTCAAACAATTCAGTTTAGCATTGGTTTGCAGTTTTAAACAGTTCTATTTTAAACAATACAGTTTTTATACAAATAAACAGTTCTATTTCAAACAATTCAGTTTAGCATGAGTACACAGTTGTGTCAAAAACGTTTCTATTTCCAACTATTCAGTTTAGTCAAACAGTTCTAATTCAAACAATTTAGGTTAGCATAAGTATGAAGTTTAGTTCTATTTAACCCATAGATAGGGCCCTATCTGATGTTACCACTCCAGGCCAGAGTCGACCTGGGAGTGATAGCAATGAAGGGGTGCTCCATATTTCCAAAAGCTCCAGCATCACTGGAACCTCTCCATCAGATCATTTAGTGTCATATCCAGGACACTCATTAGAGATGGGTCTTATCCCTCTGCAGAGCTGCAGTTGTGTATTCTACAGCTCCAGCCAACTGGGCAATAATTTAATGTTGCTTTTATATAAAGAAACTATTTTTCAGTGCTTGAGAGTAACCAATGTTTTATCTCATTGCAGTTTATGCATTTGATTATGTAGACTACATTTTTTGAATTGCAGCTTAAATTTCTATTTATTATGAATGTCATTTTTGGATTTTCCTTTTATTATTATATTACATACTCCACATCTTTTATTTTTGCATTTTGGGACTCCATGTGATGTTTGTTGTCCAAATTTAGATGAGATTAGTGTGTTTAATGTTTTTTGATTGTCATTTGCTTTTAATGATTTTTATTGTGTCTAGTTTGCTATTAATTCTATCATTGTTTTAAAGTTATTTTAGATTGTATGATATATCTGAATAGCTCTGTTAGGCTGTAAGGGATGGATTTTATGCAGCTTTTGAGGTGATGACTATTGAAATGGAGGTATTGTTGGGTGTGGTAAATATCAGGGATAATTTGGCCATTTTGATTTTTAATGAGGATATCTAAAAATAGTTTTTGAAAATTGTGTTCTATGGTGAATTTTATTTTAGGGTTTTGGAGTAATTAATATAAATCATTAAATGTTGCCTCATGGGCATTTCCAAAATATGAAACATTCATCCAAGTATCTTTTCCATTATCTAATGTTTTTGTATTGTTGCTGTATTTTTTCCCCAATGATTTCATATTGATTTTCATCTAAGTATGCTAAGGTTAGAGAGGCATATGTTGATGCCATTTTAGTTCCTATAGCTGTTCCCTAGGGTTTGGATGTCATTTTTGTTGAATTGGAAAGAGTTATTATCTAGGATTATTTATATATAAACAATTTGTTAAATCTTGAGTGTAAGGTTTGAGTATTTTTCTATCCAAAATAAGATGACTTGTTTTCTGAATTCATGTAGAATATTACGATATAGGTTTGTGATGTCAAATGTAAACATTAGTGTATTGGGATCAGTTTTTTTGTGATATAGAGTTTTAAAAGTGGATGCCACCTCCAATGTATTTTTTTTTATCTTACATAGTAATGGTTGTAGTAGAATATCTATTAGTTTGCCAAGTCTATTGATGGGGCATGATTGGCCAGCTATTATAGGTCTAAATTTGAGTTTACTGGGATTTGGAATTTCTCTATTGTTGCAACCTGTTCACAAACATAAACAAATCGAATCACTCAAACCCTTAAAAACGCTACATCCGGCTACGACCAGAAATGATGAAACCTTCCATAACCCTGACCTGCCTTAACAGCTAAAAAAGGGAATAACTTACATTTTACAACATTAATAGAGCCTGTCTTTCAAAAGTAACTCTATTAAAATAAAGCTTATCTCAGGCTAAAGAAGGACTGTATTTCCACTTCTATTTTTTTATAGACGAACTTTCTGTCTACGCAGCCCTATTAGTGTGACATAGCTATCACCTTGTATAGACAAGGCTACTATTAGCAGTCTGGTGGTGCGCACGTTTTTCGTTGTGAAGCTCTTGACGGCAATCCTACATCTTGTTGTTGCATTCACCTTACCTCAACATAGATATGCTAAAAGGTCCTTTTAAGGACCACTAGAGGTCTCCTTCATTGGATTGGAGTATCTCTGACGGTTTTTACAAACATGTTGAAGCAGATGGCCTGGAGGCAAATATGAAGAGGACTCTAAGACCAATCGGTCTTAACCATTTTGGTCGGTTTCCCTGTCCATTCATTTGCTCAGCTGCGCCAACCTTAGCTATCAGTTCCCTGTCTGTGCAGTGCTAAGATACAGCAAATCTTAGCCATGGCTTCCCAGTTTGTTTGCTCGATTGTGCAGAGCTAAGGCACATTAGCTTCGCAGAGTTAAGGCATGGTTAAGTCTTAGCCATCGGTTCCAGTTCGCTCAATTTCGCAACACTAAGGCCTTAGCCATCAGTTCCTAGTCAGCTCAGCTTCACAGCGCTAAGGCATGGCAAGCCTTAGCCATCGATTCCCTGTCTGTTCACTTGGTCAGCAGTGCTAAGCCACTGTCATTTTAGCCACAACACTCACTTATTCATTCACTCAGGACTGTAACACTAAGGCACGATGGTCTTAGTTACTTGTTCCTTCAGCTGTTTGTTCATTCTTGCTGATATTGAGCTAAGACACGGCAGTCTTAGCACACTCGCTCAACCCTATGTGACCAAGCTACCAACACCTATTGCAGACCAGCTCCAGCAATGCAGCATCTAGTCCACGTATGACTCACTGTACAGACTAGCGACCACATCGACCCCCCCCCGATTAAACCAATGCACTACAAAACCGGGAAACCAATCATCTAGCTCTCTCTCTCTCTACCAACTATGACCATACCAGCAACCCACATTGATCATCTAGCTGTGTCTCTCTGCCAACGACAACCATTCCAGCTAATGATATCGAATATCCAGCTCACTACACCAATTACGATTCTGTAACCTATGACAAATAAATTGTCATTTGTTGTACGTTTATCTCGCCTTTGTTTCCTTCATTGTTCTTTGGCTGTCAATTACTCGCATGCTGAACTCAAAAATAATTTGCAGGGTCGATGTGCTTACCAGCTCCGCAACAATATATTCCATTTTTGTGTTTTTACAGCTACTTTTATTTCCTTGAACTTGTGAATTTTTGGTAATCTGTAAAAATGCACGCTTTTGGAATGTAATTAGTTAGGGGTCTTTTTCTATTTTAGTTAATGTTTCAGTGTGTATTGTGCAGAATTTTGTGATTTTTGATATGATATTGTCTATATTTGTATTAATCGATTTATAGTTAGTTTGATCCCTTAGTGTTTTCTGGATTTGTCTTCTGTAATATGTTTGATTTTAAATGACTACAGCGCTTCCCTTTTCTGCTTCTTTTATAATTATGTCGTCGTTTTCCTGTATATTTATTAAGACTTGTCTTTATTTGAGTGAGAGGTTGTTATAAGTAAATTTTTCTTTTAAGTGAATGTTCGAGAGCTTTTCAAAGAATGAGTTTAATCACTGTTATTATCTTTGTCCGAGAAGAATTGATATATATTTTTTACTCGGGAGGAGTCTGAATTTTCCTTGTCATGGAATTTCTCTATCAATCTAAATTTTTGTTCAAATTCTTTGCAGTCTCTTTTTAATTCTCCTAGATTGCTTTTTAAGTTTGATGCAAAATTTTAGACTTAGTATTAATAAATCAATCTGATTTTTTTCTAATTCATATGTTGATAGATTGAGTATCTTAGGTTCTATGTTGTTGGTGTTGTTAGTTACTTAAAGTGGTCTTTTTGTTCGGCTTGTGTTGCCTAAGAAATGGTTTCTTATTGAGATGTTATTTCTAGGGTAATCTTCAGCGCTTAATCGATAGTAATCAAAACAAATTTTCCTTAAAAAATGTTTTTATCATAGTAACTGCTTTTTTGCTTTGACAAATAAAACTACACCTGTTAACTACGCGTGTACGAACACAAAAAAATAACGAAAAACAATATTTCAAAAACAGTTCCCTTGTGACGATTGGTGTTTATGAAAAATTCTTAGAATATAGAGATCTACTTAAAGGGCATAAAATAATAGTCGGGCACAGGACAAGGCAGGTGTAATAGCAAAGATTTACTAACATTAAAAAATGTCGGAGTAATAATAAAATTGGACAAATTTAAAAGTTAAAGGTACGATTGGTTCAGGTTGGTTCGAGGTAACTTACGTTTATTATAATAAAAACGAAAAACTATTACTTAAACATTAAAAAACCCAAATAAAACAAAAACAAAAACACTCACCCCGAAGTAGAGATACGACGTAAAAGTACCAAAAATGATTCTGCGTGGTTTCCGTGGAGAAATATGGATAATAATGAAATCTGAACTTTATTTTTGTTCAGTTTATCAACCCAGTCAAGGGTCAATTTGTCCAATAATAAGTCGGCAAACCGCGAATAATGATCACGTAAAAAATGCTCCTTGGCAAGTCGCCGATCCATAGTTGTAGGGAAATACTGGAAGATAAGTGCCCAACCACTTTCCGAAGTGTTTTTAGTGTTGCTCTTAGATTTGTCATCTTGTTCTGAAGATTCAATTTCAGTAAGAGAAGGTGATCCCATTAAAATGACAACGCTATCAAGAGCTGAATGGACAAGGGCCGGTTTGTCCCCATCAAGAGACAAACGAACCTCCTTTAAAAAATTCCGGACCTTCGTATTCACGCTTACATCTGTAGGCGTCGTTGTCATCATCCTAAGAGCTGCAGGGTTAAAAACACTGTCACCGACAAGAAGCTCAAAAAAGTCACGTGGTCATGTACTCATTCACTTCTTTAGCATTATGCCGTAAACAAGCCTAGCTTTTTTTAACCACTGTGAAATAACTTTAGTATAAAGATATTCCTTCATTCACTTATTTTTTTTCACATGTAAAAAAATAAAGAATCGTTTCTTGGAGACTTATATACAAATTAAAATTTATGTCGTAAAAAAACAACAAAAACATTCCCACTCACCCGTCTGCGCGGTGTCTAAATGTAAGGTAGCCTAATCGTACTATAATCTCGATATGTTTATTTATTTACAGCGTGATTTTAAAAAGTTAACATCTTTTGGGGAGTACCTTTATGATATGATTTCAAACAGTCCCCACGTATTCGCCATCCATGTCAAAATATTCTTGGAATCTTCTACTAAAAAATGTTTAATATTTCTATGGGAGTATCTTTATTAGAAAAGCATAACTGATGTTATGGAGGTCACATCAGGAAGATTCCAATGTGTTGACAGGGATGGTAAACAGGTGGAGACATTAAGTATCATAAGATAATTTTTTTAACCTTGTATTTTTACCAGTCACTTTGATTGTTTATTCAACTATGTTATACATATAATGTAAATTAGGTACTAACAGCGGAGCAACCATGGACCCTTTGTACTGTAACAAAACACTACTCCTGATTTCAAAAAAGTCCCCCAAAATCAAGGAATTATCAGATTTGAATAAAGTTTTCAGTGTTCATTTATTAATGAATTAATATTATAATGCACTTGTTATTTTATCAAAAATAGACGAAAAAATATTCATTCATGTAGTAACAATCCGTTGTTAAGCAATTTCGAGTTTTGTCCCTTGTATTCAGGTTGAATATATAAGAAAAAAATGTTAAGGAAAAAAAAGCAAAAATCTTTTTTATAAAAATGGGGAATTTCAAAAAAGGGAAAAATTAGTGAAAGATTTGTAGATTTTTACCAAGTAAAACATTGAATATTAAAAAAAAACATTTAAAAAGTATTTTTATTTCACTATTTCAATAATGAATTAAAAATAATTATTTCATTGAGTTTTCTTAATTGTACAGTTAAAAACCATGTTAACATGCTTAATTTCCTTTTTCAAGAATAAATACAACAAATAAAGTATAGCTGATACAATTTTCTATACTTAAAATTTTTTTTTTTTTTTTTTGGTGGCTAGCAGTTCTAGCCTTCCATACTAATAATTTTTAGCGGGGAAACTAAAGTACACCTTAATAGCTGTGTAGCAGAAAGAACTTCGTATTTTTGTTTGGTGCACAAATTAATTTGACCGTGATGGTTATCGCATATTTTCGTAAAATGAGGATGACTTATCCTATTCTGCCCAGACCATTTTTTCCAGGGCAACATAAAAATAGTGAAAGCCCGCTAAACTCTCTCTTCCTCATAATCTTTCGAGCAGGATGGATGTACTTTCTGTTCTCTCTCTTCATAACAGCAGAACCATTACCCCATGAGGAAAGCCATCTAATTTATGGACCTTTGAGTCTACTCTTCTAGACCAAAGGCTCCCAGTTGAATATAAATTAGATGTATTTATTCTGCCACTTACAGGAACACTTTTATGTAGCCTCTAACTTTTACTATGTCTACAGCGATACGTAATTCTGCTCAGACATTCAGCTATTTCTTTCCTTTCCAACAAACCTTTATTAAACTTCTAAATTGAAAACCTTCAGTATCTTCGTTTTGACTCACATTTATTTACCTTAAATATAACAGAGAGGGTAACTTAATTACAGTTTTCATCATAGCTGTATTGTAAAATGATGTAGAAAATCTAGTCATTAATTCTGACCAACTAAATAAAATAAAATGTAAGTAAAGTTAGCGACTGCAGTCAAAGGCAACCCAAAGGCTCCCTTTTCAATAGCTACCGAACTACTACACGTAGGGAAGGGCGCTACTCCTTTCCCTGGATTGCTTCACTTTACCCTTATAATGCTGAGTGTTAAGCAAGGCAGCATCACATACCATTTTTTGAGTCTTTGGCATGTCTTGACCTAGGATTGAACCCCAATCTCCCAGATCATTGGTGAACACTCTACTTATTAGACCAATTGGATTTAAATATCATATTTATCAACATATAAGTAATATTTTTACATAAATCAGTTTATTAATGTTCTTAGTTACTAATTTAATTAAAAAAAACTTCTTAAAAGTGTTTTAAAATCACCTTAATTAAAAAACACTTCAATTTATATAATCTTGAATTGGGTAAAGTCATCAAATTTTGGTGAATTTAAATCTTAAATATATTAAAAACTAATTAGATATGTCATGTTAATTTGCTTATAATTCTCATAATTATGATGTTACTAATTTTCAAATAAAACTAGAATTTTCCCTTAAATAATAGCTTTAATTGGTTTTTTAATTAATTTTAACAGAAAAAAGAGCAAAATTTCATTAGTACCAGATGTAAATCTATTGCTGATAATTTTGCTATTCATGGTCTAGAATCAATGCAAGTATTATTTACATAATTGGTCTATTATGGATACTATAAATATTTTACAAATTATTTTGCAATAGAAATGCACTGAAAATTTGGAAGAAGGAGATTGTCACAGGTCATGAAGTACAAATACAATAAGGTTATTCTCTCTATATTTCTTGAAGGGAAAATGCCACAAAGATTTTTGTTAAGTTATCTGAAATATAATTTTAATCAAACTTTTATGTTCTCTTTAGCAATCATTCTAAAAAATAAAAGTAATGTGAGAATGAAAAAGAAAAAAATATATGGTGTAAATTTCAAGGCTTTGTAAAACTTTCACTTATAGTATAATCTCCAGTGTCGAGGCACACCCAGCCAGATCCATGCTGTAGCGAACATGGCCGGCCAAAATGTGATTCAACAACTGAAGTGGTCAAGCGAAAAATGTCACTCCCTCCGGTGCATTCAGGCAGGACTTAAGTAACCATGCCAAAATGCCACATCCGGGTCAATCGCAAAATGTGGTAATTTACATGTGTGCTGACATCAAACACAATTCATGATCAGGAGGATGCGAGTTTGATCTTCCCAATTGTCTGTTTCTCTCTCCCTGATCTCATTTTACACACCAGACATATTCGTGCATGTTTTGAGCTGCTACGTATGTGATTTCTCTCGCTACAATGGAGAAGCATGTTTTAGTAAAAAATACTTTACAAATGAGCTAAATATGAGTTTGCCCCTTCAAGCCTGAATTGAAAAACAGTTCATGAAGTGGAAACACACTGACTCTCCAGTAAAGGAAAAAATCTGGGCACAGCAGTCAATAAAGAAAATCATGCTAACAGTCTCCTGGGACATGAAAGGACCATGACTATTTATTTCCCTGAAAAAGGGGCAATTGTAAACAGTGCTTCCTATTGCCAACTTCTTAAGGAAAACTCACCTTGTTCAATGAATGACTTGAACAATACTTGATGAGTTTGTGGAAGATATTTATAGAGAAAGAGGAATAAAAATGTTCTGTACAGAAATAAATTCAAGACATATCTTGTAACTTCATTTTTACTGATGTGCAAATCAAATAGGTATTGGGTTGCTTGGAGGTAAAGATGTTTAGTTGCATCCCCACTGACCAAGGACCAATATTAGCATTAGTATATCCATGATATACTAACACTGAATAAATGGAAGGAAAGATAAGATAAGTTCATTTACACATAAAGAAACATTCTATATATAATTAATATACATACAAGTAGTAGTGAAAGAATATACAAGTGTGTCCCAACGGCCAGAAATATGCACATGTTTTTCTATGAACAAGCAGTATGTGGAAGGAATATTAAATGGAAAAAAGTTTCATCAAGTAAAATTTTATTTCAGTACCCCTTCTATATACTGCTTGTTCATAGAATAATATATGCATATTTCTGGCTGTTGGAACACATTTGTGTATT
Source organism: Sepioteuthis lessoniana (assembly GCA_963585895.1). Lineage (NCBI taxonomy): Eukaryota > Metazoa > Mollusca > Cephalopoda > Myopsida > Loliginidae > Sepioteuthis > Sepioteuthis lessoniana. The sequence continues at coordinate 167,022 of CAUZXS010001102.1, read as the reverse complement.
TTTTGTCTCCCTACACAGGAATGAAAACAACAAGAGGAAGATTTGTGTACATAAAATTATTTTTGTCATAGAAATATGTGAAAGTGTGTCTGTAATAAAAATACATAAATCAGGAACAATAAATAATTATCTCCATTGGATTTGGCATGTGTGTTCATTGGATATGTGACAATCTGATAATGAGCATTGGCCTGTTTTCATCCAACGAAAAGAGATGAAAAGGCACATCTTATTCAGTCAAAGTTTCTTTGACTGTATAAGATGTGCCTTTTCATCTCTTTTCGTTGAATAGACTTTGTCTCATTACCAAGTAAAAGACAATTTCTTTTGCTTCAGCATTGAAATGTAAAGCCACATAGCTTTGCCTACCAAAAAACTCAGTAAGACTTTTTATTATTTTTCTACCCTTTATTTTTATTGCTTTTCCATGGAACAATATGTGCATATTTTATCTGTGGGGACACATTTACATATTCTTGTTAATACTTCTTGTGTGTTTTTTATGTATGCATTTAAGTTGCTATACATGGAAATGAACTTATCTTTCCTTCTGCTTATTCCGTGTTAGAGTATCAATGGCTTTAGTAACTTGGACCTTGGTGAATGGGGACTTAAATAAATATCTTTTATACCACCAAAACATCTTCAATACATATTTTATAAATTTACTTTTGGTCATTTTAGTTGTGTCAAGTTTATGTTAAATGCTGATGATGTAAAGCAACATTGAAATAGTTAAGTTTCACACCTTTTCCTTTAAGTACTAAGATGTGTCACCTCCTAGCAGTCATCAGGAAAGTCACTCTGCAAGCAAGTATAAGTAATTCTACAAGTTAGGTATTTTGAATTAATATGCTTGAATTTTATTTGTGATAATTTTCTTAAAAAAAAACAATTTAAAAGTGATAGTAAAATACACTTCCTAAAGAACTGATGTGATTGGGGAAAAAAACTTGCACATCTCTTATAGAATAAATTCATGGATCAAATAGGTCTGTTTGAAAATCATTAGTATTAGATAGAAATACTTGATGCCATATGCAAATTATTTGTATTTAGAATAGTTACTTGAAGTTATAATTGTTTACTAAGAATTATTATTATTATTAATTACTTGAAATCATATAACTGTAGGCAAACACATGATTATCATAAAATAGAAATAATTACATGAAAGCATATAATTGGGAATAAACTATTAGAATTAGATAGGAATACGTGAAACCATACAACTGTGTGCAAATTATTTGTATTAGATTAGAATACTTGGTATCATATAATTGTGTGCAAACAAATGATTATAGACAAATAAAAAAAAGACTAAAAAAATACAATGGAACATTGAAAATGTAGTTATGATTGTAATCAAACATTCACAAATAAATCAAATTTGGCATCCCAAACTAAGAATTAAGAACAGTATGACAACAGCAACTATTATCATTCAAACAAGAAAAATGAAGTTGATCCATAGACAAATACTGATGTTAAGACTGTTTCCCAACGGTGTCCGGATCACCAAGCTGAAAGGGATGTTAGGAGTTATGAGGAGAGCAATATGATTTAGGGGCTGTAGAGAGTTGATTTAAAAGGTTTGAATTAATTAAAATCACCTATGTTCATTTTTTCTCAAACTTAGGTTAAAAATCAAATGAATATTTTAATGAAATTTATATGAGTTTTAAAATTAAATTTAATTGTTTGAAATTACAATTAAATTGCTTTAAAGATCATTAAAATACTTCAATCATTTATTGACAGCACAAGAATACTATTATGATATAATAATTTACGAAGCTTAAATTAGTTTTGATATAGGGGCAGTATGTATAAGGTTTTCAGTAAGGATTCAACTATCTACGTGCGAGAGAGCAGCTTACAGAATCGACACGGACAATGAGGGCACCTATAGTAAAATTTCGGGCATTTCCGCTTAACACCGGAAACTACCGACAGTCAACCAGAGGTCGCTAAGATGGCGTCTGCAATATCTTTGAAGGTGAGGTGCTTTTTATATGATTAATCAAGTTTTTGTATTGTTTTCGTACATTTTATGAATTATAGAATGTCTCTCTCAGAAAATATGATTCTTTGGGCTGTGTTTTGTTTGTGCAAGCTCAAGATTGCCCCAACGTTCTTATTTTTCTTTTATGAATATTTCGACAACTTTTAGCCGCTTAACAAACACGTGGCATAATTCTGAAACAATGTTGTCTATAAAATCACGATTATTTCATTTTTATTTCTATTTAAAAAATTTTTTATATTTATTTTTTTACTTAATTTCTTTTTATATCGAGATTATTTTCTTTCTTTACATTAGATGTCTCCTGACTCTTAGCATCTCGGTTTTTGACATGCTCGGAAACAATAATTTAGTTACCTATCGTCAAAACAAAATATTTATTTTAAGCATTAGAATTTGAATAAAAATAGCCATCCTGTAACTCAGTAAAACTAATGATCATATCATTATTTTAAATTCCGAAAAATTGATTGTGAGACTCGAGTTAAATTAACAATATATATCTGTAATTTTCCCCTTGTTTTGTGTTTAGGGGTAACTCCTTTCTTGCTTTTTTTTAGATCTTTTAAAATTAGTTCTTTGTGCTTATTTTTGATACCCCATAAGTCTTTGTTAGTTGGATAGAATCGGGTCTTTCTAGAAGTCTTTGTCCTCCATCACTGCAACCTTAAACTAAAAACCTTTTTTGGGGGGTTTCACCAAAAAGGAGGGGATGTTTTTAATGCGAACAGTCACGCGGCCTAATACGCTTCAGTCTTTCAGCAATTGCCCGTTTTAAACTTAGTGTGTCCCATCATAAATAAAAAGATATATAAATCTGTATTTAATACTTCAGTTTTCGTTACATAAGGTTTAAATCGAACTTATTTCTTATTCATCTGCCGAATATTTCCATGTTTTTATCCCCCTAAGAACTTGTTTAATACTTGAATTATTTTTCTAGTTAAATGTTTTGTCTGTGCATCATATTGTGTGCAAGTCCAAGTAACAAGTTCTCGTGTTCTTGTATTCACTAATAGAAATAACACCGATATTTATTTTTCCTCATTTCATTACTACTTTCTTTCATTCATATTTTTTCTGAAATCCACATTGTTTCTAGAAACTATACTTAATGTTGAATAATAGTGAATTTTAAAAGAATCCCACCTCATCACAATCATACATTGATGTTAATTAAAAACTGGTGACTCGTATATAACATTAAGAATGAAATGTGAAGCTTAATTTGTTTTGAATATTGTTCGTAACTACCCCCCCCTTGTCATTTTATTGTTCTCGTTATAAAGGCGATAACTACGAAATATTAGAACCTTTCTTTGTTTCCTAAAAACAATCATAATCTGTTGTTCCAATAGGTTTATTGGTCGTAGATTAATGTTGCAATTACCGAGTAGTGATGTGATTCTCTTGAAAAATTAGACAATATACTAATTAAAGATACTATCTGTTCTAGTTTCTTGAATACTCATTCCTCAAGTTCCCTTTCTTTTTTCTTTTAATATGATATTGTTTGTACTAAATTCTTAAGAAAAAAAACATAAAACATGTATGCACTTTGGACCCATGATAGCACTAACTTTGTGATATCAGGCTGCTGCACATGTATGAAGACAAATACGATACGTCAAGTAGGAATTACGCGTTCGCGTGGGTAGACAAATTATTCCGTTACCTAGACGATTTGGGGACAACTCTGGTATGCAAGATAGACCCAGACTCTCCTTATCAATGATGTGGAATGACTCCTTGAACCTGATATGTTTCCTTCTGCTTTTCTACTTAAAGGTTGAGAAATCTGTATACATGTCCTTCAATAACAAAGCAACTTAGAGTTACCTTATCATGATGCAATAGTTAGTGGGTTTGCTTCTCAGTAGGAGCCCAATATTTGTAGCCTTGTGCCAAATATAAGCTATGCTTTTCCTCCCATCTAAAATTGTAATGGTGTAAATTGTTAATGATCTAGTCTAGTAGACCATAGGAGTCTCATTCTTGTTGCCTGCTCCATAGTTCTGGTCTTGTCAGCTAAACTTGGTAAATAATGGAACAACTTAGATCATCACTCAGTATTTGTTGAAAGAAATTGTCCCAAATAGTATGTGCTGATATCACAAGAATTAGATGACATTAACTTTTAAAAATAGATAATTTACTAGAATCCTGAATGATATTGTTAGAATGATGCATTCCAAGCAGTAATTACTGTATAGAAGTGTGCAAAGATGTTCTAAAAAGCTTGCCCCACCTTATGTATGATTACCACGCTGCCATTTTAACATGAATTCCTCTAAATATCACAGTATTATAAGCAACACTTATCCCAGCATGGTCTTTAATTTTTCTTTATGCATTTCTACTCCGTGAGTCATGGAGTTTACAACCATTTCACTAAAATCAAATTCATAATTGATTTTAAGTTCTAAAATATTCCTTTGTGATGTCACCACATTCCACTCAGATAAGTAACCTTCAAAGTGAAAAAAAAAGTCCATTATTGTTTTTGATGAAGAAAAACTTGTGTGACAGACTATATTTATAATAGGCAAAATATAAATAAGTTTTTGCATAGGGATGAAACTAAGTGTGTGTGTATTATTGTTTAAGGAAATGGTTAGTTGCACCTTTTTCAAGGAAATCAATAGAGATGGTTTGGTTTCTTTGTTTCATGGTATATCAACCTTCATGAATTATTCAATACAAAAGCCATCATTGTGGAAGAACAGCAGTAATACTACTCTCTTCATAGCTGGTAGATAAAGGGGTTCATATGCTTCTCAGGGTTATTTGTCTGGAAGTGAACGTAATAGTGAGACTCAAGTTTGAACTTAATTTGTGGCTACGGTTCAGCACTTTACCCATTATACCATGGGGACTACCTGCAATAATGATAAATCATTTTATGTCTGAGAAGACTGACAGCATGACCTTCTTAATTGACTGCTACACTCAGAACTTTTACCAGTGTCAGTATATTTCCACTTCATGGACTTACTTTGACCCTGTCTTATAGTGGCAAACCATGTTTTGCTTATATATATAATATAGTATATAAACCTTCTTCTCAACACATCACATATTCTGTAAATTTTACATAGTTTGCACTTTTCAGCCACCGAAGATTTGACGGCAGATCTCTGTTCAAACAAGGAGCATTGTTTTGGTTTATTTTTTCACACAATTTTTAAATAGCCTTAAAACAATTTTAAAAAATGATATTTTCTATATGCCAATTCCAAACAATGCAGAGTTTGCATATGTAAAAAAAAAAATTCTGGAAAAACATATATATATATATATATATATATATATATATATATATATATATATATATATAAAAACAGTGTTTTCCAAGAATTTTTTTTATATATATATAAACAAATGCTATTAACAGGGTACAAGTGTTAAGTATTCCTCTATTGTTACTCGCCTGCAGTCAGGATTGAACTGGCAACCTCCAGATGATTGTCTCCTTAGAAGCTTGGGGAACCAACACCTATAACCGTTACGCTATGTGTCCTGCTGGACAGTTAGTCTGAGACACAACCTCCATCGTAACAACTACTTAGAGCACATAACATCACCTCCAAGAAACCTAGATAGAAGGATAGAGAACAATACCCGAAAACTCATCACAGTATGTCTGCCCTATGTCAAAGGACTAGCTGAAAGGATCCAAAAGATATGTAGTCCATATGACATCAGGACAGTATTCACAAGGGGTTCATCTCTCTGGAGATATCTCTTCCGGGTCAAGCCACCAATGGAATTCAACATGATCAAGAACTGTGTTTACTCCATCCCTTGCAGTTGTGGTAAAATATACAAAAGGTGAGACAGGTCACCCACTAAAAGTAAGACTAGAAGATTGTTGGAAGGCAGTAGTAAAAGGTGAGATTGAAAAGTCGGGTATGGCTGACGATATATGGAAGTAAAAGGGAAACTATCTGCCCTTATGGAATGAAGTTGAAATAATTGATAGAGCTGAACATTGGAGTATGAGACGCCTTAAGGAACCAGCACATATGTTGGGCTACAATGACCTGCTAAGTAGACCAAGTATAGAGATGAATACAATATGGGAACCAATAATTAAAAAGGTTAAATGAAAAAAAAAATCTGAATATGAGCACAGATAAAAAAATTATACATAATAGTAGTAATCCTAGTCCAGTAAGAACATTAAGTTTATAAGTCCCAAAAATTCACTCTGAACTGTCCAGCAGGACACATAGCGTAACAGTTATAGTTGTTGGTTCCCTAAGCATCTAAGAATACAATCATCTGGAGGTCACAGGTTAAATCCTGACTGCAGGTGAGTAACAATACAGGAATACTTAACACTTGTACCCAGTTATGGTTAATGGAATCAGAACAGACAACCCCCGTGGATTCAATAAAGGATGTAGTTCGATGTTCTGTGAAGGTTCCCGAGTTCGACAAACACCTGAAGAAGGCCGGAGGACATATCAGCTGAAACATTGTGGAAATAACAATAAAGATGAAGACAATAGTCCAAAAACCCTTAATGATAAAAATCATCAAGCTTTGTCTCAGAAATTTAGATAACTAAAATGCTATTAATCTTTAATCTTTTTACTTAAGCTTGTTCCTTTTGCAGGGTTTGGTTGGTTTGGTAACTGGAGGTGCCTCTGGGCTTGGTCGGGCTGTTGCAGAAAGGTTGGTCCAGCAAGGTTCTAGAGTGGTACTCTGTGACTTACCTTCTTCTAAAGGCAATGAAGTTGCTAAGACACTTGGAGAGAACTGTGTATTTGCACCTACTGATGTAAGTATAGCACTCACTACTATCACAAGAGCAAACTTTTATCCTTCTGATTCAATACATATGATTATAGGATGGAACGATAAAATTGTCGCCCTAGAAAAGACGACATGATTCCATTTCCATTTAATGAAAACCGGTTTTCTTTATTTGTTGCAGACCATCTACTAGTTGACCAGTTGTGTACAAATCCCAAGAGTGATAGGAGCCTTCTATCATGTCTGAAAGTGACATAATGTTCAACGAGCAAGATCGGAGATGCGCTGCTGTACAACTCATGCTCTCTACCATTCCAAGTTATGACAACAGGACCATTGCCAGCACCCTCAAAATGCAAATCCGGATGGTTCAATGTTTGAAGGCACAGCCCAACGCATCAGACGACCCTTTGGAGGTGGTAGAGTAGAAGGACACCGCCAGGAAGACCTGAACCAAGGAGTTCATCGAAAAGGTCCAGGCAATCATTGATGAAACTCCCCAGCGGCCTATTCGGCAGATTGCCAGAGATTTAGGCATCTCACACACAACTGTGAATGCATGTGTGAAGGAGGACTTGAAGTGTAGGTCCTACAGGTGCCAGACAAGCCAGATCTTGACTGAGAAGACAAAGAACCTCAGGCTAATCAAGTCCGTCAGGCCCCCCTCCTCCCGTGACCTGAACCTGCTGGACTACTTCGTTTGGTCATACGTCGAGAACATCACCAACATGACCTCCCACAATACCAAAGCCAGCCTGATCGCTGCCATCCGCCGAGTATTCACCAAGCTCCCACCAGCACTTGTAGAAAAGGCATGCTCTCAGTTCCGGATCCGTATCGAGGCGGTAATTAAGGATGAAGGCGGCTACATTGAATAGATGTCAGCTCTACTCATAATCAAGTTACCTGAATTGATTTTTTCAATAAAAGTTTTGAAATAAAGCTGTAGTGTTGTTTTCTTTAGGATGACAATTTTATCGTTTCACCCCGTATATTCCTAAATGTATTTAGGAGATGCTCTAAGAGAGTTGTACATTATAGAGGTGATGTTACTTGGGCCAACATGAATCTAAATTTACCCTATACCAAGAGGAACTGTTAATGCTTCATCCTATTTAGATGCTGCTCCAGCAGTTTTGTCTTCACATTTGTACAAACCTAAAAACTGCAAAATAGTAAAATGTGCTTTATCTGTTTTACTGTACCTTTTAAGAAAAATGTATCCTTTCAAAGAATATGAGAAATCTCATGCGCATAGGCAAAGCCAAGAATAATTCCAGTAATGCCTGTTGTATAGGTGTTAGGCCACTCTCTCCTGCACGGGAGGCTAGGGCCAAACATTGGTTATTTTTTAAGATTGTTAGTCTTCTGCAGGTAAGGATAAACTTGTTACTAGTTTAGTTTAAACTTTTAAACATCTGCATATTCTTCATCTTGAATTTTCAGGCAAGCATGTATTTAAATTTTGTTTCTATAAAATTTTTATTGTTATTGAACAGTTAGTGTTTTGAAATTGATAATTTTATTGAAATTATACTGTAATCTTTAAAATGGCTTTCTATCTTGGGTATATGCTAATTTGACAAAATGCTCCTATGCTTTCTAGAAATGTTCTGATTTTTTTGTATTTTTTTTTTCTGAAATGTTTAGTAATATATTTTCTGACTATTTTAGTAAAACTTTACTTTTTATACCCATATTTTAAGGTAACACTGATTCCTCAAACCTTCTCCTTGTAGTGTACTGGGACAAGGCTCACCTCTAATTTGGTCATGTTCTATTTAAAAACAAGAACATAATTGAGGAAGAAAGGTACTATAGTCTATTCCCAGTTGGAAGAGTAAGTAAAGAAGCTCTGATTCTTGCCAAAAGGTTTTGTTTAAAAACTTTCAGTATAATCAACCTCCATAAAATTCTTTAAATACTATTTCCTAAACAAAGCTTGAAAATAAATAGCCTAACAAAGTAGATATATAGTAAAATCAGTCTACTAAATTAGCAATAAGTTTATCCTCACTTGCAGTTTTGCCTGCAGAATGATTCAACCCCATGTTGTGCAGGTTCACTAAGACAGAATTAGCTGTTCACAGGTTTTGGATGAAACTGTACAATCTATGAGTCTGTCTCACAAGGAAAAACATGAATTCTAAGAATATACTGGCTGTTTCTTTTTCTCTTAGAGTTCTATCTCTGTTTCCTTCCCTCTCTCACAAGAGTTAGGTGCTGATATCTTACTATTGTAATCATAGACAGATGAAGAAATTTCTTAGCCTAGCCCATTGTGTCCTATAGTCAGTTCCTAGCTCTTGCATTTGTTCTGATCAATTGGAATCTTGCCTTGGACTAGAATCATCTTTCTCGATTTCCTTGAGTATATGGTTTTTGCTTCCTGAGGAAAAAACCTCAACACCTTGTGGGGATCTCCCAAAATTAAAATACTTAAAGAAAACAAAAAAAAACTTGTTTACTGACTTGATTGTACTGTTTATGACAGGTTGAAAAGAAAAAAAAATAACCTTTTCAATTTCTATGAAGAAATATTTCTCTTTCTATTTTATTACTGATTTTCTTAAATTGTTTAGCCATTCTTTTAATATTTAATATCCACATACATATATACTACGCCTATATGCATACCTACCTGTCGAATGGAGTTGTAGAATATGCAAATTACACCTTTGCAGAGGGGTAACCCCACCCCCAACAAGGCAATTTGTTGGCCAAATATTTGTCGCTGCCTCCCACCAGACACGACTTGACACAAGGTCAAAAGCCCGAAGGCCGATTAAAGTGGGGATAAAGGGGAGGGGAGGTCGGGAACGAATCGAGACTCGAACCCTGCTTGTCAGTGCTGCTCATCGGCTCACTTAGTGCAATGTGAGCCTGATGAGGCAAGCAGTTTCACGTCCGGGCACGTATGCCAGTTAACGGCTTAAACTAGACGCTTGGTCTAGTGCCGTGCATGGGGGACAAAGGAGACAAAAATGCAGCTCGCCCACCCGAAGGTAGCCTAGTCGAAACTAGGTGCCTAATTAAAGGCCCCAAGTCTGCCATTGTTCCTTTTCCAGGGCCATGCTCCGGACCGAAGTCCAGAACAGGCCCCGGGGATTATGCTTCAGGATAGGATCCTGGTGGCTGAGCAGTCCTTGACCTGGCAACCAAGTGGTCTAGTGACTTGGAACGCACCACTTTGGCCCTTACTGGGCTAGACAGGCAGTTGGAGAGGCAAAATCTAATCAATTGACAGGTCATACTAAGTTCTAAGTCCTCTTTTACATTGCTCTTAAGCTTGATCCAGTGGCATTGGCTGCACCACACCAACAGTCTGACTTAGAAGGCAGTAGTATCTTGGATCAATCATATTGACAGGCAAAGGACTTTGCCATACTGGGTGGTCTTTAAAGCAACTATATATTTGGATGCAGAACCTTATGACATCCAAGTGTCCAAAGTACTTTCTCTTGGTATGAGTATACTATGTAGTTCTGTTGTGCCAATGCAAATATGTTTCCTCTTTGGTCACTTTTCACTGTTAAACTCTGAGGTGGGTGGAGTGCATGGTTAATGAATATAAAATGCTATATCTATGGCACCTAAAACCCAGGATGTCAAAAATACACTGTGCTAGTTAAAGAACTTTGGACTAAAGCAGAGCAAGTTACTAACCTTTCTGAGAGATCTGTGGATCCCTGCACCTCAAACAAAAATAGCACAGTGAAAACAACCCTCTATAGGGAAAATCTACCAAGGGAAGAAGATGGCAATACCATCGTCCACTCAATCAACAAAATACCTAAATAAAAAGTCTCCAAACAAAACCAGAACAAGGAAAGATTCCCAATACAACCACCTATTTCTACAGACACCTCTCTAAATAAAAAACACTTTCAAACAGGTAAAAGCTTTCACTGAAACAAAATGCAAGACCAGCTCAGTTGGCTGGGGCTGTTGAATACACTGACTGCATCTTTGCAGAGGGATAAGACCCCCTCCCAACGAGTGTCCTGGATACAACACTAAACAATCTGATGAGGTTCCTGTAATTCTAGAGCTTTAGGGAATGTGGAATACTTCTTCATTGCCATTGCTCCCAGATCCACTCTGACTTGGAGTCATAGCACCTGATAGGGTCCTATCTATGGGTCAAATAGAACTGTTTAACATTTAAACTATATGCAAACAAATAACTTGTATTAAATTGAATTGTTAGAAATAGAACTCTTTGACCATTGAACTGTGTGTAAACAAATGACTGTCTTACTGAATAATCAGTGATTCATGGCAGTATTTGGAACCATTTAACTGTGTGCAAATGAATGAATAGTGTTTAATAGAATAATTAGTGTTAAATAACAATACTTGTAACCACTTAACTATCTGCAAACAAATCAATATTGAATAGAATTATTTGTGTTAGATTGAAATACTTGAAACTGTTTAACTGTGTGTAAAAAATGAGCTTAGGCTTATTTAAAAATGTTATCGAAAATGTGTTTACAAATCATATGTATTTAATATATATGTATAAACAGGATTTTGCATTAAATAACCTAAAATGGTTGATATGCAATTAAACCAAACTAAATTGAAATGCAAGACTCTGAACATCTATAAACAATAAATAAGTTCAGGCTATTAGAAGAGATGAAGACTGAGATCAGCCTTCAGCTACCTAAATATAAAACCCTAAGAAATAAACTATTAAATGATTCAAACCAGAACTTTAACATGAACCACAATGATTCAGAACTGCCAAATCAAAGCCAGTAGGAATAAATTACTCTGATGTTGATGGATTGATGGTCTGCCATTATCTTCCTTCAAGAAACATTCCTCAAAGCAAATGATGACTTTAAAAAAAAATTAAGAAACCTACAATTATATACACGATACTGGAAACAGGGCTTCTGGAGGTGTCTCAGTCCTAATTAAGAATGACATATTCCAAACCAAAATCAACCTCAACACTGAACTCCTGGCAATCAATCAAAGCAACATTACACAGAACAATATTTGCTCATTATATATCCCACCACATGATCTGATTAACAAAAAAGAACTCAATAACATATTACAACAACTATTCACACTTTATATTCTACTAGGCGATTTTAATAGTCACAATACCATATAGGATGGAAAACTGCAAACTAAGAAAAGGCAGAACTTTGGAAAATATTATCAGTAATAACAACCTCTGTTTCTTCGACACAAAATTTCAAACATATCTTGGCCCATCTTCTACCTACACAACCATTGAATCTGTGACTCTTCGATTTTCCTCTATTTCTCCTAGGAGGATGTATGAGGATACATGCAAGAGCAACCATTTCCCAATTGTGATTGAGAATCTCCACCTTCTGGTAGAAGGCCTTCCTTGATGAAAATTGAACAAAGTTAACTGGGAAGAGTTTAGATCTTTATGCCTCAAACACTTCATACAGAATGACATTATTTACTCTGCCGACCACATCACATAAAAAACTGATCACAATAGCAAGACAGTGTATTTCACATAACTCAACCACTTTTAAATAGGACAGACCCTGGTTCAACAAAGAATGCAGAGAGGTTATTTTGTTGTAATGTACAGCTCAGTGAAAATTGCATACTGAACCGACAATCTCCAATTTAATCTCATTCAAATTCTACTGGGCAAATACATGTAAAACCATCAAAGACCAAAAGAAATCCCTGGCAAAATTATGAGCAAACTGAATACCTCCTCGAAATGAAAAACAGTCCAAGACATGATTTGGGAAATAGCTGGTAAAAATGAACAACTCCCTTAAAACATCTCTTTGTAACAAACAAAATTTCTCAAAAAATTCTTCCAGTTAGGTTAATAAAAAAATTCTTGGAAATCAGAGAGAGCAGAAAAGAAAAAAATCAAATTTCACTTTTAAAAATTCTGAAGATTATAAGCCATTCACCCTAACAGAACTAGTGGCTTCCATAAATAAATCTTACAATGCAGTTGTTGCCTCCTAATGATTCGTGAATTTATAAAACAATTACTGGATAAATCTGTCAAGTACCTTCTAAATTTCTTTAATAATATATGGACGAATGACAGATGGAGACAGAAAATTGTTCCCATCCCCAAAACTGGTAACGATACCTCTCATCTGCAGAACTATCAACCTACCACTTTGACTAACTGCCTCTGCAAGACTATGGAGTAGATGATTAACAACAGGCAGATATGGTACCTAGAATGAAATGGCTTTATTACCAACCTCCTGACAGGATACTGTGAAAAGAGAACCATAGGTCATTTGATCTGCCTGGAAACTGTCATCATGGAAGCCTTCATAAAAAACATCATCTGACTGCGATTTTTTTCAATTTGGAGAAGGCGTACAACACCACTTGGAAGTATGGTGTCATGAGAGACCTGCATGATCTAGGTTTAAGAGGAAGACTGCCACTATTCATCCAAAACTTTTTGTTTTCATAGAAACTTCAGAGTATGTGTAGGATCCACTCTTTCTGACCTGTATAATCAACAGGGAGGCATTCCACTAGGAAGCTGCTTATCTATTACTCTTTCTCAATAAAATTAATGATATTGTTAAATGCTTGAGTCCTACAATCAATTGCACCCTCTATGTTGACAAATTTGTTATCTGCTGTAGATCCACTCACATTTACCTAATAATAGAGTGTGAATGTAATGGACGCAATGTACCTGGAAATTCAAAGCGTGCACGGACGTGTCTGGCCTGTAGAGTAAAAGCAGGAAACAGATATGGCTGCTTCAAGCACTATATGTAACATTGGGTGATCTCAAACCAGCGAGAGTTGATTTGCACATGTGTAAATTCTTTCGAGATCGGGCGAACATATAAACACACAGTGACGCCTAGAAGGCATCATTTTTTCTTAGTGAATCAATTGACGAGTACGCACAGAGTCTGTTAAAACTTGAAGGAGATAAGGAAGGAAGGAAAAGGAAAGGAAACAAGGAAAAAGAAGCACTTGTATTAACATGCACAAGCCTTAACATCGTTGGGAAACTGATTTGTGAAATCTATTGCAGCAGCATTCCAACACATAGAATGACAATTGGTCTTCAAGAAAATAAACAAATTGGTAACAGAAAACTGCTTTGAATTCTCAGTTCAAGACCCAGTGTGTGCATTTTTTTTCCTTAGAAAAATACACCATGACCCTGTCATCAAAATAGAGGAAACTGAAATACCTGTCATTGACCAGTATCTGATCCTTGGAGTCACATTCAACAAAAAATTAATATTCCTCCTTCACATAAAATATGTAAAAAGCAAATCCACCAGAGCCTAACCCCTCTTATGAGTGGTTGCCCATACAGAATGGGGAACTGACCAGCAAACACTCCTTAAATTATACAGACCATGGATCTGCTCATAACTTGACTATATCAGTTTTATCTAAAGATCTGCAAGGAGGTTCTAACTCAAAGAGCTATTCACCACAAAGGCTTATGATTAGTCTTAGGTGCCTTCAGATTTTCTCCAGTTTATAGCCTATATGTCAAGACTTATGAATCACTCCTACAACTTGGGTGTAAAAAAAACAAAAAAAACTGGTCTTCCAATACTCCATAAGACTCGAATCCTGTCTACTTTTTTTCTAAAATAAACAAATATAACTTCATAATAATCAGTGATAATTTAAGCTTACAATCTTTGATTGGAAAATTGAGTTGTCATGTATTTGACAGAATACTTTTACAAGAATTTGTAATTTTCAGGTTACCTCAGAAGGTGATGTGGACAATGCCTTAAGTCTCGCCAAGGAAAAGTTTGGTCAGTTGGATGCTGTTGTGAATTGTGCTGGAATTGGTGTGGCTTTCAAAGTCTACAATTTCAAGAAAGACTTGCCTCACAGCTATGAAGACTTCAAGAAGGTTCTCATGGTAAGAGTTATACTGCTTTATTGTGTAAATGTTTCTTAGTTTTGGAAGACTTGACTTAGTAGTCTCTCTCTCTCTCTCTCTCTCTCTGTCTCTTTCTCTCTCATATCCATGAAAAAATTCAGATGTGATTGAATTATTTTAAATCTTTAATAGATGCTACATTGCTGTTGCCTTATGCCAGACTAAACTTAAATATGTACATAGAAACTTTGTTTACAGGTATGAAAAAACTGCTTATCTCTAGGTCTGCTTAATTCTAGGTGTGTGTAAAAATACTTTATCTAGAATGAAGAATGACCTTTCTGTTTCTTTGTTCATTTGTCTGTAACTTCTGGTACAATGAATAGTATCTGTGATCTGATTAAGATCAAAATGTTGCTCTCCAGCAGTTCTGTTTAGGATCAATGGAATATTTCTACTCATGAAAATTTTATCTTGAAAAATTAAATGGTATCAAATAATTCTTTTTAAAAATGAGATTCTTAGGGTTACAGATATTACACTCTGATCTATGACATGTTCTGATCTACACATAATCTTGTCAGGAATCATGAGATTGAGTAGATTCTCAATTCTACCACTGAATATGTACATTGATATTTATTGTTACATTTATTTACTTGTATTTTCAGGTAAATACCGCTGGGACATTCAATGTGATTCGTCTTTCTGTGGGTCTGATGGGCCAGAACAAACCAAATAGTGATGGTCATCGTGGTGTTGTGGTGAACACTGCAAGTGTGGCTGCATTTGATGGCCAAATGGGACAGGTTGCATATTCTGCTAGCAAAGGTGCAATTGTGGGTATGACATTACCCTTGGCAAGAGATCTTGCATCTCAAGGAATACGTTGTATGACTATTGCTCCAGGTAAGATGGTTATTTAAAAAAACTTTTTGTCTTGTGCATTTCTTATTTCATTAAAAAATAAAGTTTAGAGAAAGCAAAATATAAAGTCTTGCTAACCATTTTGATAATTAACTATTATAAAAGTTTACACATAAATTTAAAAAAATTATTTTTTCAAAATATTTCATTTTTTTTTTTGTTTTTTTACTGCGGTATTAATTTTTCACTTTGCCCTGTCATCTGTGTAGAGTGTCCCTTCATTGTCTTTACTCCAGATCCACTGTGACCCACCTGAGTGGTATTACCTATCATGATCTTATATGAGTTAACGAGATTTATTCAAAAATTATTCCTATTTGATAAGATCAAGTAGCAAAAAAAATCTTCAACACCTACACAAAAATGTAATTATGAATATACAATTGGTCTGCTTTCTTAGTTTAATGGTATATCAAACTTCATGGGTTATTTAATGCAAAAGCCATCCTTGTAGAACAACAGTAGTGATACTATTTAACTCATAACTGGGTGAACATACAATGAACACAATTCCCTAACCTTGAGGTATAAAATAACCCTATAAAGGTTGACATGCTGTTAAAATCTTTTTCCTAAAAAGAATCATATTAGTATGAATGCAAACAAACTTTCTTTACAGCTTTAAGTTTTGAATTTGACTGGAATATACTTTATTCTTCAGGCAATTCTATTAAATTTCTTATTTTTTTAAATTGAAAAAAAACTTTTGTAACAATTAGATTGGATTATTTAGAGCTGGAAGGAGAGGAAGATTTATTAGCATTAAACTGGATTGTTTGTATTTTACTTCATGCATATACCCTTGGAAAGACATAAATTCCTCTGTCCTCTTCCCAGCTATTAGTAAATAAGGTACACTAGGCTCTTAGCCTTGATAAGGCAACTGGTCCAAGAGAAAGAATAACTGAATTCTAAATCTGAGGAGTGTTGTTTAGAGAATCTGTGACATGTGCACCACTCTTCTGTCATCAGCTCATCCAAAAAGTTTAGCTATTCCTATATAAGCCTTCACTAAACAACTCACTTATGTAAACAGTCTAGTGGTTCACATCTTAACACAACTGTGTTTAACAGTTCAGTTATGTGTAATGGGAGACCTACTATAAATTGGATTATTATGATATAGGTTCTTGGTTCCACTTGCTTAAATTCAAGTGATTTAGTCACTTATTCTACTTTCATCTGACCATCTTTTAACATTGATGTCTTACATTGACATGTATTCAATTAGATGTTAATGTCATATTCATGCTGTTGAATATTTAAAGTATCCTATACAAGGGAAAATGATTAGTAATAACATGTTGTAAACTTGTGCTGTTTCTCTGAAAAATTGTTTGAGCTAAATTCATCTTCATTTTAATGTCTATCTATGCTTGTGACTTGATATATTCATCTCCTCAAGATAGGTTAAAAGGTTTTTAACTTTATGGTTTGTTCTGTTTAATTTCAGGTTTATATGATACTCCTTTGTTGGCTGGTCTTCCTGAGAAAGTCCGTAAATATCTTGCTGCCACCGTACCGTTCCCCAGCCGTTTGGGTTACCCAGAGGAATATGCACATCTTGTACAAGCCATCATTGAAAATCCAATGCTGAATGGAGAAGTTATACGTATAGATGGAGCCTTGAGAATGATGCCTTGATTTGTATTGCTGAAATGGATTTACTTGATTAATGACTGTGCTTTCATTTTCTTAACCCTGATAGAACAATTTTTAAGATCTAAAGGCATTTAGATGGTGGGGGGATATTTTAAATATAGAATCAACCAATTGGAGAAGTCTCATAGTTTGACTATGTTAACGATTTATCAAACTGTATATAGCAGTAAAATTGAGTCTTTTGCAATAAAGAGGCATATAATTTTTCTAAAAATAATATTTAGTTTGTTCACTTTTTTTCCTGACCTTGTTGATGAATGCTATAGATGAACAAAAGTAATGACAAATAGTATATTTCTTTGTAGTTTCAATTTGTTATTCTCTACCACCTTCATTTTTAAGTCTAAAACCTAGGGATGCATATTATATACAAGAATAAGGTATGGCTTTTTTTTTGTGGGGGATGAACATGCATTACCATATTTGGGATGAAAAGTTCTATCCGTGATCCAAACTAACTAATTTGTAGCAAACACCCGTTTTATACTGCTTGTGTTTGTTTATTATTTGTTTTTTCTGTTGTGAACTTATTTTTGCTGAAAGTTTTTAACATCTTTGTATGAACTTGCCTTTGCCCTAATTACTGTGTAAATTTTGTGTTTCAAAATGAACTATATAGTTTCTTTTTAGTTGATACAAACCAGTATGGAAAAATAAATTGAACAAATGTTAAATCGATATGAATTTAATTGCTGCAAATTAAAAAAAAATGTCCATGCATATTATACATAAGATATTTTCCAAAGTTTTATAGTTGAAAGTTTGGGATGTACATGATACATAATCAAAACTTAGAATGCACTGACTGTATCCCCTACAATAGCTTAACAGCCACTGTATTCTAAGTTCCAGCTGACGTGTGTGTAAGGCAGACCTTAACTCTTGGAATTTATTGATAACATTCAAGTATCCAGCTCAAGTCACCTTGTAAGTATATAAATATATCTTAGTGGGCAGGCTCCCAAATGCTATAATAAGTTGTTTTTTTTCATGCTGGCATTTTTATTAAGGCAGATAACAAACTACATACAATGCTTAGATTTTTTTATTGCAGTAGTTAGCATGATATCTGTTAGATACTTGTTAGGCTAAGGCTTAACAATTTTCAAGTTATTGCTTCGTAAGCTCAGTCTTCAGAATATCTGCTTTTTGTGGCTGTTTGATTTTTGACATGTCAGTCCTCGTTGAATTATTTAATGCTGAAGTCACTCTATAAAATTATGGTTTTAAGTGTCTAATGACTCATTTGTAAAACCATTATAGTATTAAATAACTATATTTAAACCATATGCTGGTAGACTATGGTAGCTCAATGTAAGGCACTTTTCTATTGGCTGCTCATTGACCAATTCAATGTTAATGTATAGAAAATAATTTTCCCATTCTATAAGGATTTAAAAAATCTGCCCGCAAAAGGGTTTAATACTAGTAATTTTCAAACAGATCTTATTAACCTGTCATTAGAATTCTAAAAATACTATCACACCAGGTCAGTGGACCTGGTTATAATGACAATGACGGAGTGACTCAATACTCCTAACTCCCTGTTGGCATAGTATAGAATATGCTATATCCCACCTGTACAGGAGTTATGACACTCAATTGCATGTGATGGTGAGGCTCCAACTTTTGGGAGTTTGGAGTACCCTTTCATTGCAATTACTATCAGGTCCACTCTAACTTGGAGTGTTAATGTGTTGGGATCCCATCTATAAGTTAAATATATCTGTTGAAAAAGTTATGCATATTTGGTTTTAAATTCTTTTAACAAAACAAAACAAAAACTACCCATAAATATAAATGATTATCTAACCTCTAAGCATAAAATAACTATAGATAAGCTGACAAGCCATTAAAATCAACATTCCCAGAACTAGAGCCTCACCACTTGATGCAATTTAGTATCATACCAAAATACTGCTTCTTGTGGGCAAAGCCTTATATGTAGCTGTGGCAAGAGTGAATTTGTTTTTTCGGTTCTTTTTATCTCAATTTAGTCCGTCAGTAAATTATGCAGGTTAGACTTCATTTAAAATGAAATGCATGTTTTTTTAAAATTGATATTATCCAAATTGTGATGGTGGTAGCATTCATTAGTTTTGAGAGCACCTGAATTTAGGTGAAGGCTTGGGTAATGTCCAATACAAGCAGAAAGGGTCAGTAAAGCTGGCCTCAAGTGTTTTATAGAGTTGACAGAATGAAACTAAAGACAATATCAAACTACTTTAAAAGCTCTAGGTTTTGAAGTTGATCTTTCAATACTGGTTACCCACCAAGGCTGGAGAGCCCTATCTGCTCTAATTTACCATTTGTTGAGAGGGGTGGATACATTCATGTCTTTCCCAAGAACGTCAGTGTGAGGTGAACACAGCTTTGATCAGAACTTGAATTTAGCTACAAATTTCATTTTATGCACCTCCTGGTATCCAAAAATCCATTGATCTCCACAGACTCAAAAACAGAAGCTTTTTAACTAACTGCATATTGGAGTGCTGAGATTTTTCTTGTTTCATTTTTAAATTTGAATATATTTCAGAAGATACATTACATTTTAGCATTGCCCTGATGGGCAGGATATTTAACTATAAACTCATCCTCTGAATACCTTGGTTTTTCATATTTTTATAGACATATTTTATATATATATATATATATATATATATATATATATATATATATATATATATATAAATGAGCTTAAGTATTTAGAAGCCAAAAGACATCACAAGAGGGACAATAATATTGGAAACAATAGAACTAATTATGATAATAATATAAATATGGGTAATGAAATAAATAAAAATAGATGTGGAAATATTATCTGGTTTAACCCTCCTTTTTGCAAACTCTCTAATATCAAATATAGGGAAATATTTTCTAGATTTAATAAACAAACATTTTAAAGATGATAACCCCCTTAGAAAAATAATAAGAATAATGTAAAAATTAGTTATTCTTGTACTAACAATATATCTGAAATAATTGACAATCACAAGAAGAAATTAATAAATCAGCTGGACTGGAATTACAATGACAACTTAAAACATTCATGTAATTGTAAAATAAAAAATGAATGCTCTCTAGGAAATAAATGTAACCTTAATATATATCAAGCTAACATTTCAACTGAAGAAAATGGTACTAATGATAAGGTGTACATAGGTATGACAAGCTTAAACTGGAAATTTAGATATTTCAACCACCAATAATCATTTCAAAATCCAAAATTAAAAAAAACAAACTGCCTTATCTAGGTATTACTGGTAAGTGATAGAATTAGGACTAACACCTATTATAACTTGGAAAATAATTAAAAATCCTAGACAAACAGTTTACATGGTAAGAGTAATTTATATTTAGAAGAGAAAATATGTATATTGAAATATTTGAGTAGAAAATTTATTAAATACCAGAACTGAAATGTAGACATAGAAATAAATTCTTAATATCATTTATCTTGATATATTAATAATATTAAATATATTTAACTACTATTAATTAGGTGCCAATAAAGAATATAATTAAATTTAAAGGATAAAGTATAAATATGTTTTTTTATAAAATGATCATAAAATAAAGAATAATATATAATTGTTAAAAAATCTTTAAACTTATTAGTATATCCTTATAATGAAAAGTAACTATTCCTGTACTGCACTTTTTTTATTACACTATTTTTTCTATATGTAAACAAAAATTCAAGAAACTAATATTTTATGTATAAGTTAGGAATTATTAGTTACATTAATAAAATATCTCTTACATATTAACTCTGCTTATTACGATTAACCTAACATTTGATATATTGATTATATATTAATTCTTTGCTTATTACGATTAACTTAACATTTGATGTTAACTTCTTCCTAATATAAATAACATGAATTTTATGATAGTTTTCATAATTAGAAATAGAATTTTGTAAATTAATATCAGCATTGAATTATTATTTCCTGATAACACAAAATATATCATTCAATATTTATAATACATAATAGTTTCAACAGAAGTATGA
This sequence comes from Sepioteuthis lessoniana, assembly GCA_963585895.1. NCBI lineage: Eukaryota > Metazoa > Mollusca > Cephalopoda > Myopsida > Loliginidae > Sepioteuthis > Sepioteuthis lessoniana. The sequence continues at coordinate 145,770 of CAUZXS010001102.1, read as the reverse complement.
ATGCATACTTTATCTATAATTTTTAATGAGTTACATGCCACTATTCAATTTTTCTGGAATTAGGTTTTTTAATTTTCAGCAGTATTTAAATTAGGGATAATGGTTTTTTGTTTTTTTTAAAGGAATATATAAACATTGTAACAAAAAATAATAGATAATATCTTCACCATAAAAATTTTCTAATAAAAAAATATAATAAAATATATTAAAAAATTATTTTGATTAAAAAATTAAAATTTTTTTTCAAATTCTATTCTTGGGAGCAATATAAGAACACCCAAATAATTTTTTCTTGTAACATCTGATGATGGTCATCATGACCAATAATAAATTTATAACACCAAAGAAGTGAATTTTTTCTTTTTATATAAAATGAATTTTTTGACTCCACACATTGTTTTGATGTATTTTTAATCCCAAATTAATTATACATTGATAGCCGTTGACACTGAGCACTCAAATTAGATACTCCTACCTCTTGGATTTTCTCCTCGGATTATATATATGTATATCTCATGACTGGCTTTGTAAATGAAAATCAAGTGGGGCTAGTCCATGCTGAGTGCAGCATGTTCATGGCTGATAAGGGTGATGCAGGACAAGCAGGCATCTTTGCAGCAGCCACAGCTTAAGTAATGTTCAGGGCTTGAGGGCATAGTGCTGTGGTTCCTCCTCCTGTGCTTTTTGTCCTTGAGGACGCCCCTGTAGGTATTTTTAAAGGAGGAGATGATATGGCTGGTGATTAGATGCTCCTATGTCATGATGGCCAGCAGAGAGCTCACTGCACGATATGATCCTGGCCAGCCAATCTTTCCTCATACTAGAATATAGACATTTGTGGTGTAATAGTTACCGTCATAGGAAGTGGATTTGGTGACTTGAGTTCAAATCTTGGATGAGAATGTTTGCATTTCACATTGTGCTAATATCCTTGGGAAATGTATGAATCCAATTATTCTCCCACTAGTGATGGGTAAATAGTAGGGTAGACTGAGCTCTTTAACCTTGGTATAGTAACCAGTCTAGGAGAAGGAAAACTCTGAATTTAAACCTGTTAAACTCTACTTAAAAAATTGACCTTGATTTGCATCCTGCTCATGCAGAGGGGTTGGTATATGATTGTCTGGTCTTCCATAGTTTTGGGGGTATTTCATCGAGCCCTGCTGCTTTTCTATTTAAAATTTTTCTTCTTGTGTAAACAGTCCCAGTTTGATGTCAAATTGCTTACTTATAATTCTTTTGACTGGTTCATGTGTAACTTTTGGAGGGTTTTCGAGTAAATTCTCAAAATGCTATTTCCACAGGTGTATTCATTCTTCTTGGCTGGTAGCTTTCAGTTTAGCTTTCACAGTGTTCTTCCTTCTGCTCACTTCTTTTACTGTTTGCCATGCTATCCTAGATTGTCCATCTTCAACCAAGTCTTTGATCTTATCCATCTGATTTTGTATGTATTCTGTTTGTTCTTTTAGGTATGTGTTAGCTAATTCATTTTGTGCCTTTTTAAGTTTCAGGGCATTGGTATTGGTTGGGTTCTTCCTATAGCATTTGGAGGCAGTTTTCATGTCTGCATGCTTTTCCCTAACTGCTAATGTCTCCCATGGGACTTTAGGTTTAGTTCTTTGTTTAGTTGGTATGCATTCTGCTGCCACTTCTAAGTGGGCATTGACGAAATTTTCATATTCGTCATTTGGAGTATGTGTTTCTGTCTTCTCCTGTAGTGCATTGAATTTATTTCTTAGTGCTAACGGATATTTATCTCTAATATCACTGTTCTTAAGCAGGGCCCAGTCATAGTGTACAGTGGTTGTTCGGGTCGCATTCTTTCATAGGCTCAGTCGTATTTTTGCTGTGACAATTTGGTGATTGGAGGACACACCCTTGAATGAGGAGTATGCCTCGCAAATCTGTTAGATGTTGTAAAATCATTGCTGTATACTATCTGTGTTTTAAATGCAAAGACAATTTTACTGTAATTCCAAATTAAAATTGAACCTGGTCAAGAGAAGCTAACACCATTAGAACCCCATTCTCTAGGATAGAATAAGGGTAGAATTATTTATTGACTCCCATGTTAGTATCTTATATTCAGTATAAGGAAAGAAAAGAAGGAAGGAAGAAAAAGAAGAAAAAAAAGGTAGGGTAACGAATAGCTGAATGACCCCCACCCCCATCAAGCAGTAGATTCACATTTAAAGTTCATAAAATTTGAGACAGACAGTGTTAAACAGACTTAGAAAATACCAAGTGTATCCACTCCAAGACAAGAGTTAAAAAACTGGTTAGTAATATATTGTTTTTTACTATATTGTCTTTTAAAAACGCATGAATGATTTTATTTTTTTCATTGTAAATCACAGCTGTATACTATCTGAGTCTTAAATGCAGACAATTTTACTGTAATTCCAAATTAAAATTGAACCTAACACTATTGGACTTTATTAGAACCTAAAAACCTAATATAAAATAGAATGCCTAGTAGGATGCTAAGAAGCATAAATAAGTACTTCAATGAATTTAAAAAAAAAACAATAATAGTGGACTTTAACTAAGTTAAAACTTAATAATGACAAAAGTTAAAAGAAAAAATTATTTTCGAAATCCATGGGAAGCAGCATGGTGGACGTAATGGCAAATGGATAAACCCTCTGATGGCTCAACAATGCCTAACCAGGTCCTGGGCGTATGAACTCTATGGTTCAACGGTGAGGATCGAATAGTTTGAACGGGGAACTACTGCTGCTCATCTATAAGGGTGGCTTCTGTAGATGAGAATAAAAACAGTCAATGAAAGATTACCATGACCCACACATCCCCAGTCTTAAAAAACTGTTTCAACAGCAATTACTTGATGTGCACCAGTTCAACCCATTATTATAACTGATTGTATCTGAAAAACAAATTGTAAAGCATTAACTAGATGGAGCTACTATTACATTAGTCAAAGTTCACTTGCACCACACAGATGACAGTTTCAAATGTTGAACATATTTCTGCTGCACCGTGTGTGTGTGTGTGTATATATATGTATGATACAATACTGATCCATCCCCATAAAATTGGTCACCTTCATCAATTATGATGTAAATCTCATACTGAGATTGTAATTGCATTGAGAAAATCTGGAGTTGGGAATTCCCCCCCAAATTACTTTGTTAATCATTTACCAGTTTAAAATAGTCATTTGAATTTGAACTACATAAAACGTCTCAATTTTCCAATAAGTTTGATGACACAGTTTAGAAAAACAATGTTTAAAAAAATGAAAAACTGAATAAAAATGTAAAAAGTACTGAATATGAAAAAGTAATGGTTTATTAAAATATTAAGAATGAAATAAGACTTTTCTATTTCTAAACAGATTTTTAATGAAGTTAACAAAAGAATTTCAAATGATGTAAAATTCAGTTAATTTGAATTTAAAATTAATATGAATATATGAAAATATGAATAAACTATGATATTAATGACTCGTAATTTTTTTACATTGTGTTACAAGCTAAAATAATCTATAGGTAACAAAAATACTGGATTAATGCCCACCTTCCAAGAATTATCGTTCTTTTAGTAAAACCCCAAAAGGTGGGTGGAACTAATCAAGAAAAAAGGAAAGCTATTTTCATTTGGTGAATTACGAAATACAATAAGTGTAAAAATTTCAAGAAACCACATTTTTATTGAGTATAGTGTCGTAATTCAAAAAGTGAAATCAAAAAAAGAACAAATAAAAAATAGCAAAAATTTAATGAAAAAAACCCTTTTTATGCCGTTTTTAGAAAAAAAAAGACCTTCCTCCAAAAAACTGATTTTTTTCAAAAATAGTAAAGTGTCAGGTATGTGCATAAGTTTCCATCAAAGATCGATTTATAGTTCAGTTTAGAGGATTCTGTGAATTTTTGTAGATATATTTTATAATTCACGAAGAGGGGTTCCTCTTAATCGACATAAAACGAACTATCTTCCTCTTACTTAAAAAAACCCAAAATGGGGTGCCTCGCGTGGTGTAATGGTTAGCAAGACCATTACTAGTGAGTGAGTTCGAGTCTCACTGGGTGCCCCTTACATCCAGCTCTGCGCCACATCAAAGCAAAGCTTAGTAAAATAAAATAAAAGTTAACCGCAGACGATGTGATATTTGCCCAGTTTTATCAAAATTTTAGACATTAGATTCTAATATTTTTTACAGTTTACGCCCCCAACACTTTAAAATAAAATTTGGCTGAATTTTATCATTTTATTAGGACAACCTTATTTTAGAAAAAAAGACATGATAATTGTCCTAAATATTTTCCTATCATGTAAGTAAAGTTGGCGACCGTAAACCAATTAATATTATTTATATTAAATGGTACGACTTGTGGAGGTCAGTAGATTTTAGAAGTATATAAAAAAACTGAGTGTCGTCTAGTGTAAAGTGACCACGAAAAAGAGAATAATTAACTAGACTTTTAGGATGTAACTTTAGACTTTTTAATTCAAGTCTTTTATATGTAGAGGCAAAAATATGCATGCTCTAATTACTACAAGCCAATAAAATTTGACAGTCGTCAGCATTAAAAGTTGTATCTAGTTTCCATTTGAGGCAAATGTATAGAGGTTGGGTTTCTAATTACGATATGTGGTTTTATGAAAACTTCAATTTTTTTCTGTAATTAATCAAGATTAATAAACTTTGGGGATTTAAAATCAAGAAAAATACTATATGGGATCAACATAAGTATTTTGATTGATAAATATACTTTTCATCAAAGCAATGTTATAACTTTACGACACTCGTTTTGTTTTACGGCAATTGCTTGTTTGTGCGCAAATTTTGAATCATCGAATGATTGGCTTAAACTTTAACCAAGTTTGTTTTTGTGGAGTTGAATAATTTTTGTGTAACATTCACAGTTTTGAATTTTACATTTAACTTAATATACTTAAATCTTTACTTTAAATTGGATTAAATAAGATTATAAATTTAAGTCGGTTTAGTTTTTCAGTTTTTTTTTGTACCACTCTGTATCGAGTTACAATTTTTTAAAAGTTTGAATTTAATTTTACATTTCAACAAGAAAACAATAAAATAATTCTTATTTTAGTCATTTATAAAAATATTGTAAGATGCTGACGATATTGTTATTAACATAAAATTAAGGTAAAAAATATTTTAGTGAATTGTATATATATATATATATATATAAAATAAATAGAAATTAAAAAATAAAATAAAGCAATGGAACAAGTTTCGGATTTAGAATTGGCTCTTCCATGTGATTCTCCTTCGTTTTATCATATTGAAGTGGCTTTAAAACCAGAAAGGTAAGTAATAAAATTTGCATTCTTGATTTTAAAAATGTACGAACAAGTTACCATAAACTTTATGAAATATTTTATTTATTTATTTTTTTCTTTCTCTAAAAATGTATAAAAAATATAGATGAAAACGTCCGATTGCGTTTTAAGAAAAAGGAACCTTAAAATTTTTTTTTATTGGTATTTCGTTGCTTGTTTTAATTCCTTTTTACGATAACGTTGTTACAGTGTTAATCTGTACGTTTTTTTCGCATTGTTTGATGCAACATTTTTTGAACTAATACTTTTGTAACCCTAAAAGGATTTTATTTTTCACATTATTGCAATACTTGAAGTATTTTTTGAAAAAAAAAATGGTTTAAAAATTTGATTCAGTTAAGTGAACCATGAAAATTACATCGGAAAATGTATTTTTTATATTGTTTGATCTACTCTATTTGAAAATAATCATTTTTTGGAAACGTTTACTTTTTTTGGAAGAAATTAAAATTTTCAAGTTAGGTCGAGTGAAGTGGCTCTAAAATAGGGATTAAATTTATACCAAACTATATTTCTAACTTGTGAATATCAAAAAATAGGCGTGTTTAAAGCAAAAAAAAAAAAAAAAAAGAAAAAACTTGCATAAAAACTTGTATATTGCAACCATAAGACGGAAAGAAAAAAAGAAGAAAAACCTGTTCTACTCCGAGAAATGTGAACATATTTGAGTAATTGTATATTGACTAATACAAATAAATTTAAAAAAAATTAACGTGAGTCATTCTCTAATTTGATTCTATGCAATAAGATTTGACATAAATTGGTACTTTTAAAAAGTATAGATACTCCCAAGAGGATTGTGATTGAATTTGTTAAAAAAATGAAATAACCGATTTTTATTGAATAGATATGATAAAATAATCTATTTCACACAAAAAAAAAAGAATAAATAAATAAACAAAACAACTGTTACAATTAAGGCTTTAGTCCCACTAATGCCTGTGCTGAAATGAATATCACCACCTTTTATGACTGGCTATCTTCCTGGTGGTGTAATGGTTAGCAAGCTCGACTAGCAAACCTACACGAGTGAGTTTGAGTCTCATTGGGTGCCCCTTTCATATGGCCTTGTGCCACATCTAAGCAAAAAGCTTAGTAAATTTCCACATTCCCAAACATGTCCAGTCCAGTCCTGTCGGCTGGGGCTGTAAAATACACTGGCTGCATCTCTGCAGAGGGGGTAAGGCTCTCCCCCAAATGTCTTGGATATAATATTAAACCATCTGGTGATAAGGGTACAAATTTGGGGAATGTGGAGTACCCCTTCATTGTCATTACTCACAAGTCCACTCTGGCCCTGAGTGGTAGCACCTGATAGGATCCTATCTATGGGTTAAGTAGAACTGTTTGGCATTTAAACTGTATGCAAACAAATGACTTATGCTAAATTGAATTGTTAGAAATAGAACTGTTTGGTCATTTAATTGTGTAAACAAATGACTGATATATAATTGAATTGTTAGAGATACTTAGTAATACTTAGAATCACCTAACTGTATGCAAACGAATGTGTAATATTGAATAGAATAATTAGTGTTAAAAAGCAATACTTGTTACCACTTCACTGTCTGCAAGCAAATGATTAATGTTGAATAGAATCATAAGTGTTAGATAGTAATAATTGAAACCATTTAACTGTGTAGGAACAATAGCAATCCTAGTGTGCGGAAAAATCAGTTCCAACTCATTTAAAAATGAAATTACTGACAAATTAATATCTTACATATCATGTATGCCAATTCAAATGTATGTAAACAAATGACTGATATTGAATTGTTATTGTTACATAGCAATACTTGAAAATATTTAAATGTGTGCAAATAAAAAAAAAAAAGAGTTCAGGCTCAATTTGAAATGTTATCAACAAAATGTGTTTAAAAATCATATATATCTAATGTATATGTATAAACAGGAATTAGCATTAAATAACCCACAATAGTTGATGTTCCATAAAACCAAACCAACCCAACCCAAACATGATGGGGAAGACATGAATGCACAAATAGGCAAAGATGAAAATAATAAATTTGGCTTACACAACCTGCTAGATAGAAATGGTGAACATCTAACAGATTTTTCATTTGAGAACAGTAAATTCCAAAAAATGGAAGGAAAGCTATAGGCCTCTACCTACCCAAATAACGCTAAAACACAGCTAGATTATATACTCATAAACAAGAAATGGATAAATAACCCTCTGAACTGTGAGGCATATTTCTCTTTTTAAGAAGTATCTTCTGATCACAGCATTGTCACAGCAAAGATATGCCTGAGTCTATACAGGAATAAGAAATAGTCAAAATCACATTAGGATTAGTCCTCACTTACCAGTAGAGACATAAACAATAAATATATGGTAACTGTAAGAAACAAAATCTACACTCTTCCAGTGATATCTGAAAGACATACTCTAAATGATGAATATGAAAACTTTGTTACTGCCCACATGGAAGCAGCAGCAGAGTGCCAACTAAACCTAGAGCCAAATGTAGAGTTCCATGAGAATCTCTAGTTGTTAGGAAAAAAATGAGATGACTTAAAAAAAGCACCCTTACTCAGTAAAAGAATCCAGCAAATGCCAACACACTGAAACTTTAGAAAGCTCAGAAAGAACTAATTAACACATACCAAAAAGTGCAATTAGAATACAGCTTAGGCCGAATCAATAAAATTAGAAATTCAATAGAAGACAGACAATCACGATTATGTTGCCATAGGCAGACAGTAAATGAAGTGAGTGGAAGGAAGAGTACATTGAAAGTTGAACTAGAAGCCTCCTGTCAAAAAGAAAAGCTATTAGAAAAGAACATTTAAAAAATCTTGAAATCCCTGACAAGCCTATCCAAAATATCATTAATAGCCAGCTAGATGTCAAACCTAGGACAGTTTATGGAGGAAGAAGTTGATGTAGTATTGAAAAAATTAAAAATAGAACCGCTGCAGGCCTTGATGAGATCCCTCCCCTGTAGTTTGGCAGACAAGAAAATTTTACAACATACTTCTTTGATTATGCAATGCAATCCATAAACAAAACAATAGAGAAATGGATGAAAGATTGCATCCTTCTCTTCCTCAAGAAAGGCGACTTTGGAATTACTAACAACTACAGCGGTATAACTCTAATTGCTATATCTGCTAAGATTTATAATGCTCTGCTTCTCAGTCATATCCAACCTGAAATCAAGAAAATTCTTAGAAAAAATCAGAATGGCTTTCGAAGAAATTGCTCCACAACTTCATATTCTGACAATCTGTTGAATTATCAAAGGAGTATGAATCTCAAGGCAACCCTACTGTTCATAGATTTCTCCAAAGCATTCGATTCCATACACATAGGAAAGATGGAGCAAATACTACTATTATATAATCTTCCCAAAGAAACTTACCATTATAATCATGCTTTACAAAAACAAAATTTATAGAGTACAGCTGATTTGAATACAGTTTTCCTTCTCCTAGACTGATCAAGGTTTAAAACCCTAGTCTGCCCCACAATTTACCCATAATGAGTAAACATGGATTAATACCTTTCCCAGGAGCATTAGTACAAAGTGAAATACAAACGGCCTTGTCCAGGGTTTGAATTTGAATTGCCACTTGTTTCCTTTGATGATAACCATTATGGTAAGCATTCCAAAAGATTGATGTAAGGAGAAAAATCATTTGTTAAAGTGTGTATATATATATGTATATATATATATATATAGTCATCCACAGACAGACTTTTTCGTTCTATCAGAACTCTTCAGTGTGGCTAGACACGCAGGACGCTCGAAGCCGGGATCGAAACCCGTCCAACTTTACGTTAGACTAAGTTTCAGACCACCAAGCGGACCACGTTGGCTAAGGGAATTTTAAGGTATTTATTTTAGCAACAGCAGCAGCAGCCTTTGTTTACATTTTTTTATACCCTATCGGCTACCAGAGTGCTCAATTCTTTCGAAGAGCTTTGCATTATGTTAGTGGCGGCCGACAATTCCTTCGCCAGAGTGCTCAACCCCCATGGGGGAGCGTATATATATATATATATATATATATATATATATATATATATATATATGGGTTGTGAAGCAGATATGGACTCAGTAGGCTGATAAAACAATTTAGAAAGGTTTTTAAGCTATTACCTAGAAAGATTTGAAACTAAAGAAAGCTCAACTGTTGCTAACCATGGACAATAAAAAAGATTGGTGAATAAAAAATTGCAACAATTTACAAAAATGAAAATAAAGAATATTTATAACATAATCAAATGTTAAAAATTTGTTTAAATCAAATGTTGAAATTTAGCATATATTCAGGTACTCATATAATGAAGGCAATGTATTAAAGTTTGGAAAGTAATTACATTTTTACCTGAGAGGATAGAAAAACAAGTGCAAATTAATGTTATTAAATTGTTATCTTCAAAAATGAAATCCCCCAACATTTTCAATGATTGAAGCCCAACGGGAAGGCACGTTTTTGATTTCACATTTTAAGAAATTTAATTTTTTCCTGAAGTAATGTTTGAAAGACAATTTTTAACTTTTTGTTTTTGAATGTTCCACCTCATATGAAAATCTGTACGTTCTAAATCTGATGAGTATGGAGGATATGAAAAACCTCTCATCCTAACAATCTCATTTTTTATTGGCATTGTTGAGCTGCAGTCGTTGAAAATAAAGGTGGATTAGTTTTTTCATGATAATATTTTAATAAATTTAACTTAATTTTATTTTTGTCCTCTTTGGTAAAATATAATTACTTGTTTGGAAGAGCACTCTAAATTTTTGGAAAAATATATAGAATGAGGAAAATTCTTTATGAATTAGTATTTCTATTTTTCATTTTTTTTGTTTCTTTAGAGAAAGCAATTTAGACATTGTTGGTAGCAAAAAGATGTGTCCTGGTATGACACTAAACTGCATCTGATGGTGAAACTTGAGTTCTGGAGATCAGGTGAATGTGGAGTACTCCTTCATTGACATAACTTCCAGTTCCACTCTGACTTGGAATGGTAGTACTTGTTAAGGTTCCCTCTATGGGTCAAATAGACCTGTTTAAAATTCATTGGTATTCAATAGGAATGTGTACAAAAAAAAACCCTCTTAAGAAACAACTACACAAAAAATGTAACTTCCAAATAACTCTAAACGGGTTGACATGACATTAAACTCAATCAAGCAGCAAAAAATGCCTCCTGGCACTAATTTATACTAAATTCACTGAAAGATACTAAATGAATACGGGTTAGCATAATGAAACCATTAGTATTGTTTAGATTATTTGATCCTCACTGGGTACTTCATTTTTTTTGGCCTCATACTAGGCTAAGTTAATCTTAGCATATAAGCATGTATTCAAGTTTGAAGTATTTATTGATGTATGGTAAAAGTCAAACAGTGGAAATTGGAAGAGGATGTTTGGTGCAGTATAATATTTTTAGTAGGTAGAGCCTACCTGTTTTGAAAATCAGCATTTGTAATCTTAGGGTTTTCTTATGTTTGAACACTGAAATTTGGTCCTGTTAAGATGGGTAGAAATGCTCAATTATCAATTCTACCAAATAGACCAGTTTATCATTTTTATTACATCTTTCCCATAATTGTTTTTACATTTAGTGTGTGAGATTTATATGCAAATGTAATAACTATTATGAGAGAGTGATGATACTGTTTTGTTTTATTGGTCACTAATAGGAGTTATAGCCCTTGGACCAGATTTTGTACGTATGCATATTTACCCAACCCCTCCACTCGGACAGGTCAATTTTTAAGCGGAGTTTAACAGGTTTGAATTCCGAGTTTTCCTTCTCCTAGACTAGTTGCCTCACCAAGGCTGAAAGACCTAGTCTGTCCTACTATTTACCCATAGCTGGAGGGAGAATAATTGGATTCATACCTTTCCCAAGGGTATTAGTGCTATGTGAAATGCAATTAGCCTGGTTCAGGATTTGAACTCGTGTCACCATGTCCATTTCCTACATGGGCACCTCCTCACTTTTGTACGTATGTATATATATGTGTGTGTGTGTATATGTGATGTGTGTGTATGTGTATATATATATGTGTGTGTGTGTGTGTGTATATATATGCATGTGTGTATGTGTGTGTGTATATATATATATATATATATATATGTGTGTGTGTATATATCATATTTACCCAACCCCTCCGCTTGGGCAGGATATGACACATGGTCAATTTTTTAAGGGGAGTTTAACAGGTTTGAATTCAGAGTTTTCCTTCTCCTAGACTAGTTGCCTCACCAAGGCTGAAGAACCTAGTCTGTCCTACTATTTACCCATAGCTGGAGGGAGAATAATTGGATTCATACCTTTCCCAAGGGTATTAGTGCAATGTGAAATGCATTCAGTCCAGGATTTGAACTCGTGTCGCCGTATCCAATTCCTACTGTGTGTGTGTATATATATATATATATATGTGTGTGTATATATATATATATATATATATATATATAATGAACAAATTTTTCCTCAATCTTCTGTAGCAGTCTTAGTATTGCCAGTTTCATGTATTTAAAAAAAAGTACAATCTTCAGCTGAGATTTTCTAATAGAAAGGATAATGAAGGTAAATAAATAAATACTCAATATTCCTCACAAGATGCAGAAAATTATTGCAGTACAGAGGAAGAGTAGTAATGAGACTGCCACAGAGGGATGAGTAAACATTTATTCATTCATTTTAGGTTTTATCCTGCTCTACTGGCTGGTACTGAGCACTTTTTTGATTTATGAAAAAGTGTTTTTAGATGATTTATTCAACTATATATAGTTGTGTGTGTGTGCATTCGACTGAGTTGGAAATTGCTTACTATAGATAGAGTTTTGGTAGCAGAATATAGTTGATTTGGTTAGACTTTTTTTTTGTGGAAATTTAATCTTTACTTTTACAACAAATTTTTTCCTGAATTTTATGGATATACTATTTCATGTAAGTTTATTTTGGTTGAACAAAACTCTTGAGAATTTGATTTTTGTAATTTTGTTGAGTATTAATAACTTTTTTTTTCTCTTTTAATTCTTTGTCACAATTATTACATATACGTGTATATAACGAAAGAAGAAATAGCATTAAGTGATCATTGTAAATCACCACCCTTGTTTTCTGATTCCAAACTTTATGATGAGTGGATTGATGAAGTTAGTTTGTTACAGATTGATTGATTATAACGGCATGTCAACCTGTTTAGAGTTGAGTCATTTCATGTCAAGTCACCAGGGCACTACACCCATCGATACCGAATTACTTGAAATTTGGCACAAATGTTCCCCTTCATGAGTTAGGAAAGTGTGCCAAATTATTTTGTGCTAGACTTTACCGTTCCAATTTTTTCAAGTACTTTGGTGTTGGTGGGTGCAGATTTCAACTTTTTGATAGTGTTTCGACATGGAATGACCCAATTGTTTCATACCTAGAGGTTAGGGAATCGCATTCATATGTAGATATGAATGCAATTTTTTGTGTACTTATTTCTTAAGTGTTTTAGCAGTAGATGATATCAAGTATTCCTATTTAATACAAATAATTTGCACACAGATCTATTTGACGTATATATAGGAACCCTAAAAAGTACTACCATTCCAGATCAGAGTAGACCTGGGAGTAATGGCAATGAAAGGGTGATTCCACACTTCCCCAGATCTCAAGAACTTGAGCCTCACCATCAGATGCAGTTTAGTGTCAAACTGTTAGAGGTTTGGAAAGAGAAAAAACAAAACAAGCTTCTGCTATTGCACTCTCCTTACTGGAAAATAAAGGAAAATATATCGGTAAAGTAATTAATGAACTTGGAGTGGAAACATTAATTAGACCATATATATGAAAAAGATGATCTATCATCATATGAACTATATAATGACTGTGATCATTTTAAGTGAACAAATGACATGACAATGGAGAACAGTCATTGAATTCAAAAAGTTACACACAACAATAAAATATAAGTTTACCACAATCAGTTTTAGCTTTTAAACAACTGGACAAAGCCAGTTTAGAACACACACTGGAGTTGACTATAATGAAAGAACTATTCTATTTAAACAAATGTACATACCTTTAAAATGTTCTTTAGAAAACAATCGATGACATTGAAAGTTTCTGTTCTCTCTAAGATCAAGGTGGAACTGATTTATTTTCTAGATAAGAGTTCTGTAAATTTCTCTTCAATTAAAAATTTGCTTTGACTCAAATGTTATGGATTATAGGATTCTAGTACAGAAATTAAAATTAGATTAGTGGTGTGTGGATTCGAAGAAGATAAAAATGGACAGTGTGACTCTTCTACCATAGGGAAGAAATTGGGAAGGTTTTTTTAGCAACAGCCAAGAGACAGGTAATATTTTGCAATGGTACGATGTAACTAGTTTATATCTTTACTTATATTATTTCTTTATTTTTCTTTCAAGCACTGCACGGAAATGTTTCATCAAAGAACATGTCTTTGCTTATCTGTATCGGCAAAAGATAGCCTATGGGAACTTTGAAGTGACAGAATTTGAAGATGAGCAACTCCAAAAACATGTGAAAAGTATTGCTCTCTGTGATACAGACTTGAAACTGCGAGAACAAAAGGTATTCACTGTTTTTCTTTGTTAAATGACAATAACTTTTAGTAATTATTTGTTTAGGGATGCCATTTATCTCCCTGCAATCTTTTACCTGACATCTGACCTCATATCATAAACATGTGTAGAAATTTACTTGTTTTCTTCAAGCAGTCATTGTTTTCTTTTATTGGAACCATACCTGACAAAAGTTCCAGCATCATTGTCTTGGTCAATGTATATTTGTGATTCATCATTGAATATTACTTTCATCCAATTATCCACATTCTATGAAAGTGTAGGGATATAAGAAATTATCTCAGAGAATGGGCCCTCATGGGGTGTCACATGACAGTCCTAAAAACCCATTCTATACCTCTTGTTGCCTCTTTTTTTTTTTTTTTTGAACAGTAGAGATGGTCTATATCATGGATATACTAATGCTAATATTAGTCCTTTGTGAGTGGAGACTTGATTAAACATCTTCCTCCTAACGACTCAATTATTGAGATGTTTGGTGGTAGGGGAGATATTTAGTCAAGTCCCCAGTCCTAGAAACTGTCCTAGAAACCCATTCTTTACCTCTTGTTGCCTCTGTTTTTGAACAGTAGATATGTCTCTGACCTTTTCACATAACTATATTAATCCACACTTGTTATCTTCCCTACTACATAGCATCTAAATAATGCTTTCACGTCTTCCATGGTCTGCTTTGATAAATGAATCACTAGTCCAGTCAATTCTGCTCTATAGCTCTGAGTTTTGGCCTATCTCAGAGTTTTAAGATCTTTGACAATTACTGTCTCCACCACATCTCAAAAGTTTGCCCACTCAATTACACCTCCAATGATGGGCTGCATTAGCACTGCAAATTGGAGTCTCTACAAGGAGTGCTACTATGCTGAAGGCTCTACTAGTTTGGACATGCTTTGCAGCACCCCAGATCAAAATTATCAACGAGGCAATTTTACCAACCACTTTTTGTGGATGAAGAAAAACACCAAGGCAGTCAACTAAAGACCTGGCTAACTACTGTGAAACTGAATGAGGAGTTCATGTCCAGCCTATGTCTTTACAGTGTCCATCAGTGGAACTGTAAATGGCTTGACATCATGAGAGCTAATGCAGCCAATCATTAAGTATGGAAAGTGATGATCTAAGATGTTGTCAATTCAATTTATGGTGCCAGCTTAATATACATCTGGTGAATGCCACCACCACACACACACACAGTCTACCTGTATATTTTATAACTTCCCAATCTTAAACACAGTTGACCGGGAACAAACAATATCTTAGTTTTACTTCTTGAAGGAATTTTATAATTATTTTGAGTATTTCAATTGACAGCTCTCTTGATTGATTCATGTTTGCTTTCAATTATTCAAGTCCAACAGTTCAGACCTACATGCACTCGTTTTTTAACAGCAATTTAATGAGATATCCACAATAAATTGAGGTGTACATAGAATAACAGTTATCATCATAGTAAATGTAATTGGCAACTTGAGTTCAAATCCTGGCAGAGGCTGTTTGCTTGTTAAAGTATAATTTCCATTTCTTTCTTTCTTTTTTTTTTCCCCACTGTGGTGTAGTGGTTAATATGGTGGACTGTGACATCATAGTGAGTTTGAACTGTTCACTTTCAGACTAAGGCCCTTGGAAAATGTATGAATTCCCTTATCCCCCAAGCTATGAGTTAAATATTACCATTACTGTCCTTCTACAAAAATGGCTTTGTTGAGAGTCCCTGTGGTGTGGTGGCTAACATGCTGTTGTCAGCAAGTTCGTATTCCAGCAGCACTATTAGGTTCACTTTTGGACTGATACCCTTAGGAAAAGTCTGAACCCCCCCATACCCACCTCAGTTATAGGTTGAATAGTACCACTACTTCTACAAGGATGGCTTTAGCATTAAATAACCCATGATAGTTGATATACCATTAAAGAAAGAAACTGATCTAAACCCATGGATGGCTTTGCCATTTAACAAAGAAATCAATTCTATTTTTTCTTCTATTTTCTTTGTATTCTTGAATTTCAGAGTATCGATTTACAAGACAGCAGCTTGAAAGTATATGTATTTCATTTGCTTGATGAGGGTGCATCAGATGAAGATTTGGGAGACTGTGATAATTGTAGCGTTGCACAGATGTGGTCTTTACCAAATTCCAATTTCCATGGAATATGGCAACATTTGGTTTTTGATGAAGAAATTAAAGGACGGGTGAGATTTCTTTCTAATGAGTTTACTTTTCATTTTATTCTTTGTCTCTTTTTACTATTGAATTGATTGATTGATTTTAGTGACATGTCAACCCATCAAGGGTTATTTTATGCCTTGAGGTTAGAGAATCATGTTCATTGTCTGTTCATATTTACACTTTTTGTGTCATCATCATCAAGGTGTGCTAACAGCACAGATTCCCTTGACTCTCTCCTGTCATCCATCCCTATCAGTTATTCTTGCTAAGTTCTTTATATGGTATCCAGTATCTGCACAGAGCCATTGAATGTAAGTTTTTGCTAGTCAGCCAAAACTAGTGTGTCCATGTGTAGGAGTCCATAGGAAAATGTTGCTTATGAGTTCATTCTTACTTTCCCAGCAATGCCCAGCATGTCTTGCTTTTCATGGCTGCCCTGTCTGCAGGACTTAGAATACAAACTGTATCTCTTTCAGACCCTTGCCCTTGGTTAAAAAAAAGTGAAGTGTCGCTAAACTGCATTCAGCTCTGGAGAGTGTGGAGTCGCTTCTTCATTACCATTACTCCAGTTAGATGCATGATCAGCAATGTTTTTATTATCATAAGAAATGGAATTGCCAACTTGAGTTCTAATCTTGAACAAGGTTGTATTTCATTTTGTGCTAATACCCTTGGGAATGGTATGAATCCATATGTTCTTCCTCCAGCTATAGATAAATAGTTGGGTAGACTGGGTTCTTTAACCTTGGTTTGATAACCAATCCAGAAGGAAAACTTTAAAGTCAAACCAGCTTTTACTCTGCTTAAAACTGTGTTGTATCTTGCTCATGGTGGAGAATTTGGATAAATACATACCTGAGAATGCCTCCCACCCCCAGTTAAATAGTACCATTACTGTTCTTCTACAAGAATGGCTTTAGCATTAAATAACCCATGAAGATTGATATGCCATTAAACAAACTTAGCAAACCAATCTGAGGATGGTTGTAGAATGGATTAAGTATTGAAATGTGTTCAAAACAATTAAAAAAAAAGATGTTAATGCTTGTTTGTAGAATCTACAGAATAATATAGTAATAATCTTTATTTTTTGCAGCTTCTCAGTTATGCCATGACAACACTTCTTTTCTCTGACCAAAAAGTTAACAATAATATAATCTCATGGAACAGAGTTATTTTATTACATGGTAAGTATTTTATTTTTTTTTTATTTTTATTCATTGTTAATTTTGTATCATTACTTTTACAAGTTTAAACTGATATTGGATCAAACTTAGTTATTTTTTAATTTAACTGAGTTATATTGAAGAGATTTATTGATTTAATGATTTTTGTTTTTTGTCTGAATTGTAAGTCCTAACTGTTCAATAAGACTATATTATTATTTTACATCTCCATCTTGAAGAATTACCTATAAATCTATTTTTTTAACTCGTAGAACCTAAGTGGCTTGTATTTGTACTGCTACCTTGTACATATTACCTGGGTGCCCTAAATTCTGGCCATGGAATCTTCATTTTTGTTATTTAACAAATTACACTACCTTTCAACCTGGAACTCAAAATGAGGAACCCACAGGTGTGGGAGGCTCAGCATTCTAAGAGTTAAGGTTTAATTAAATGAATAAATTAATATGATCAAAATAATTCTGTTTTTTTTTCTTTTTGATATTTGAAAATTTAGATTATGTACAATTAGTTACCAATTGCAGCAACATGGTTTTTTGCTGATTACTCTTTATTGTTAGAGCTTGGTTTTGATATGAACAAAAATTCAGCATGACAAAATTTATTGTGTATTACAAATCAATAGACTCCGTTTTTTTATACAGAGTGGAACGATAAAATTGTCGCCCTAGAAAAGACGACATGATTCCATTTCCATTTAATGAAAACCGGTTTTCTTTTTTTGTTGCATACCATCTACTTAGTTGGACAGTTGTGTACAAATCCCAAGAGCGATAGGAGCCTTCTATCATGTCTGAAAGTGACACAATGTTCAACAAGTGAGATTGGAGATGTGCTGCTGTACAACTCATGCTCTCTACCGATCCAAGTTATGACAACAGGACCATTGCCAGCACCCTCAAAATTCAAATCCGGACGGTTCAATGCTTGAGGGCACAGCTCAATGCATTGGACGACCCTTCGGATGGCTATGGTTATGGTCTTTGGTGTGGTTTTCAAGTGAGGGCCACATCATGCCACCTCACATCTTCAAAGTCGGCTTGAAAGTGAACACCAAAGTGTACCTGGATGTGCTGAAGAGTGTGGTGATCTCCTGGTGCAACCAGGTGGCCGGTGGCAGATCCTGGGTGTGGCAGCAGGACTCGGTGCTGGCCAACAAGTCCAAAGAGACCCAGGCTTGGCTTCAGGAGTGCTACGACTTTGTACCCTTCTCTCACTGGCCCCCCTCCTACCCTGACCTGAACCTGCTGGACTACTTCGTTTGGTCATATGTTGAGAACATCACCAACATGACCTCCAACAACACCAAAGCCAGCCTGATCGCCGCCATCCGCTAAGTATTTGCTGAGCTCCCGCTGGTGCTTGTAGAAAAGGCATGTTCCCAGTTCCGGATCCGTATCGAGGTGGTGATTGAGGATGAAGGCGGCTACATTGAATAGATGTCAGCTCTACTACATAATCAAGTTACCTGAATTGATTTTTTCAATAAAAGTTTTAAAATAAAGCTGTAGTGTTGTTTTCTTTAGGACGACAATTTTATCGTTCCACCCTGTATATGAATGTACATATATGATCTTTTGCTTAACATGATAGAACTTGATATGATTTTTTTTTTCTTTTTTCAGGTCCTCCAGGAACAGGCAAGACTTCTTTATGTAAAGCACTTGCTCAGAAGATTTGTATTCAGATGTCAGATAGATACAGTTATGGACACCTTATTGAGCTAAATAGTCATGGTTTATTTTCCAAATGGTTTTCTGAGGTAAGTTGATCACTATAATTATGAGGCCTTAAAACATTTGCTAACTGGTTTTTACTATTATCAAAAAGAATACCTGTAACTTTCTTGGCTTTTTAAATAAAATTGTTTTCTAAATTCAATAGTTCTCAAACTTTTCTTTCTTAGGGTACAATTTTGAATCAAGAAAAATATTTTATCCAACTTCAAGCATAAATTCCAAAATGTATTTTAAAGCTTATACTCTTTAGTTTATAAAAAATAATTTTAACTATAGAATATTATTGATTACTTGTTATTAAGAAAATAATTTTAACTATAGAATATTATTGATTACTTGTTATTAAGAAACATATTGTAGAAATGTTTTTTCCTTGCTAGGACATTTATGAAACAAAGAGACTCATTTCCTCTCCAGTACATTGAAATCTTTCTCTTTTTTTACATTTAATCTTATTAAGAGAAGAAAATCCAAACTCACATAAACATGAAGTGGAAAACTGGATCAAAATAGTTGAAGCTTTTTTAGCTACTTGAAGGATTTGTTTCTTTAATAGAAATCCAAGATGTAGTGATAGGCAACTATTCATATTTAATTTTAAGTCCATGATCATTGGATATAGAAGTATATGCAAACGAACATCTGATAAAATTTTTACAAAAGCATTTTGTTGCCAATCATAATCTATATTTAATGACAAAAAATAAGTTTGATTTTTGTTCAAAATTTGTCAAGTACTCTACTACAATATGATTGATTTTAACAGTATGTCATCCTCTCTAGGGTTATTTTATGACTATTAGATAGGAATACTTGATACTATATAACTGTGTGTAGATCATTTGTATTAAGAATTGTTACTTGAAGCTGTAATTGTTTACTAAGGCTTATTATATTCAGTTACTTGAAACCATATTATTGCTTGATAAAAAGAAAAGAAAAAAGATTGACTTCAGCTTTAAATATCCCAACAAGTGTTGACATACTGTAAAACCAGCTAACCAATTTAATAATTTCCTTTTTTTTCTTTAGAGTGGCAAACTTGTTGTGAAAATGTTTGAAAAGATTGAAGAAATAATTGTGGATAATGAGGCATTAGTATTTGTATTAATGGATGAGGTAAGTACTTTATGGATAATGATTTCTTTAATCTTCCTATAAGTGACTTTATTCTGTTTGTTGAATGGTAGGATGCCTGAATTTTTCATTTGTGTGTTGTCCTGCTATAACAATATCAAAAATAACTTTAACTGAAGTCAGGCTTTTAAAATTATAAAGTCTGCAAAATCCTGGAGCCTTTGAAAATGAATGCAGTAAAAGGGAAAGTAATGTATAATACAATATGCTAAAGTTTAACTTTTTGAACTCATAAGCCTAATATTTTGGGGTGAATGCTATTTTAGTATGCATTGTTAGCCCATCATTTCAAAGTTGAGTGATCACATCAGGATTTAACCCTTTGAACTGATAAGACCGATATTTTGGGTTAAGTGCTATTTTACTATGCAATGTATACCCAATATTTTAGACTTGAGAGATCACATCATTTAAATTGACAAGTCTGATATTTTGGGCCAAGTGCTATTTTACTTTGCATATTTTTTTGTTTTGTTATTGTTTAAAAAAAAAATCAAAAACAAATAATGTTATTTAAAAGCTGATTACAAAATATTTCTTTTATAATTTATTCTTATTTCTTTCATTTTGCCAGGTTGAAAGTTTGACTGCTGCCCGCAAAAGCAGCCTAAATGGAAATGAACCTTCTGATGCCATTCGAGTGGTGAATGCTCTTCTAACTAAAATTGACCACATCAAAAAGTAAGCAAATCATTTTATATCTATTTATGGCTCAAATTCCTCTATTTCGTATTGTTTAGCATTGACTTACGAGAAGTGCTAATAAGTTCTCATCTCAACCAAGAAGTGAATGATCTGGAGCCATTAAATAGACATATTGTTCCACATATTTATCCCATATTGCAACATATTGTTTCTTAAGTTTCTTTAGTCTTCCAAAAAACTGCCCTGTTAGTGGAGCTTACAATACTCTGACTGTATCCCCTGCAGAGGGATAATACTTCCTCGCCAAAAAATGGTGGGAAGTGTCCAGGGTTTGGCTCCAAACTTCATCTGGTGGTGAGGCTCCAGTTCTGGAGATCTAGAAAATGTGGATTACCCCTTCATTGCCATCACTCCTATGTCCACTCTGACCAGGAGAAGTAGTACCTGTTAAGGTACCATTCATGGGTCAAATAGATCTGTTTGAAAATTATTTGCATTTGATAGAAATACTTGATATCATATAACTATCTGCATAAAACTTTAGAAATTTCTCAAAAAATAAAAATATAAATGTACAATGAACACAATTCCCTAACCCCTTGGCATAAAATAATCCTCGTTGTTTTGACATGCCATTAAAGTTCTATCAATCAATCACATTCCCCTCCAAAAAAATTCAATAAAATTAATTAAAAGAAAAAGAAAATTCCTCTCTTGATTGAACCAATAATTTTTTTAGGAACCCATCATTTATTCTTACTAGTAAAGTAGAACTATTTAGGTAATTATAATCTTGAAAAAGCCTACAAAAAAATTGGGAATTAAACATTTGAAAATGACTCAAATATGACTTAATATTTTTCTTTACGTCTTGTGTAAATAAAAAAAAAAAGGATTAAAATGTTTTGTTTTAGCCATGAAATTTCCACAAGTACAGATTCTAAATTGTGATCCTAAGCAGAGGACACAGATACTAGACTGTGATCCTAGGTAGAAGTGTCAAACAGTCCATGTATAAATAATCTTGTCAATGTAACAATACTAATAATGAACTATTGGAATTCATGCCAAGTGGTTAAATTTGTTTATGAAAACTTGGCCTCAAGGTGACATCCACCCAGACTTTACCTGCTTTACAGGGTTGAGTTTATTGCTCTGCATCTGAGGCGCTCCAAATGGTGAATGCTGACGAAGTGAAGTATTTTTTGCATCTGTCACACATGAATCTCAATTTGTGTGCGGTCTCCACATTAAAATGACCTAGGTAGGTCGGATTAATACTGAACTAATGTTTATTCTTTGAAAGTTATCTCCCTTACATTAAAAGCAAGCTTTATTGTTGTGATAAAAAAATACTGTTTGTTATGAATATCTTCAAAGCTACCACATCGATTAAAAAATAACAGGAGGACATGATGCTCTTTAAATAATGTAATAAAGGCTTTTAAACTGCAATGTCCAAACTTTTGGATAATCATGTACATCAAAAAAAAAATTCATCTTTGTTATTCCTTAATAAGCAGAGACATCTCCCTTCACAGTCACCACCATTTATTATTCTTAACATTAAGTCCTTTTAAATCCCTCTCTTTATAATTTCTGTTGTATTGTAATATCATTTTATTTTTCAGATATCCTAATGTCATGATTTTGACTACCTCAAATATCACAGGTGCAATTGATCTTGCGTTTGTTGATCGGGCTGATATCAAACAATACATTGGTCTGCCTTCTCCAAAAGCCATCTTCCAGATTTATCATTCCTGTATTGCTGAACTTATGAGGGTAAGATTTTCTATACTGTTCGTAAAAAAAATCATAACTAGTAATCCAGTACGGTCTCATGACTAGAGATTTGTAATTTAGTACAGTCTTATGATGTATAGTCTCAATCTTAAAAAATATCATGTGTAAGTCATTGCCAATTTTTTGCATTAAAATTTGGTCTTCAAAATTCAACTTAAAGAAAACTATCAAGTGTTAGGAATAAGGAAGAATTCCTGACAATAAACTGGTGTAATTTAAAACTCTTTGCTTCATATAATTAGAATAATTACTATTTTTAGGTTGTGACATAAAATGGTTTCTATTATCAAATAGTGTTTTTATAGCTAAAATAAAAACAGCAAACTTATTAACAGGAACACACACATTTCACTTGTTTAATCACAGAATTAAAAATAAAGTCTTTTATTATCTTTTATTGGTGGTAATCTTGAGTTGGTCATGGTGTAATGATTATCTTCATAAGAAGTGGACTTGACTATTTGAGTTTGAATCTTGAATGAGATTGTTTGCATTTCACATAGTGCTAATACCCTTGGGAATGGTATGAATCCAACTATTCTTTCTCTAGCTATGAATAAATACTAAGGCAGACTGGGCTCTTTAATCTTGATATGGCAACTGGTTATTCTTCCAAGCTGTAGCTATGTCAGTATTGTTGTATGGTTGCACCACTTGAACTTTTATGAAGCACCTTAAGAAAAAGCTCGATGGGAATTACACATGTATACTGTTTTGAAGAAATCCTGGATGTAGCACTAGACAAAATGACAGCTGCATAGCCTCTTACTTCCCATCTTACAAACTGTCCAGGAAAGTCAATCAAGACATGCGGGACACTGCTGGAGAAGTAAGGATGAAATTAGCAACATTCTCTGAACTTATACTCATGGATTCACCAGAGTAGGCCAACCAGCAGAAATTTACCTACATCAGATCTGTGTGGACACTAGATGCCATCTTGAGGATTTGCCAAGAGCGATGAACAATTGGGATGGATGGCAAGAGAGAATCAATGGAATCTGTTCTGTTGGCACATCTTGACAATAGCAACTTGTCTTGGAGAAAGGAAACTCTGAATTCAAACTAGACCTGGAGAAGGATGTGCTCTGCTTGACTATTTCTGCTTAAGACATGTTACATGAGTAATGCCAGTTGCTTTAATTAAAAGCTTGTAAAATTTACTCATGAATTTTATGGAATAATTTTAATACTTGAGGATATTACTTGACATTATCTTGATTGAATTATTATTCCTATTCACCTATATTAGGTAATTTATATTGGCTTGTTAGAAAAATCTTTACTATACATGAATAAATGGAAAAAGAGAATAAAGTATCATGTAGAAAATCCCTTTTGTTAAAAAAGGCTATGTTAAGTCTTAATTTTCGCTAGTATCTTTTTGCTTCAATACAATTTCAAATCTTAATTTCAAAATCTTCAATTGTCCCATTAGAAGAAAAAAAAAACTTTTATAAAAATTTGTTCAACAAGCCTACATGTGAATCAGTAAAAAAAATGACCAGGTAGTTTCTGTTTTTATCAAATTAATTTATTGATTTTCTTATAAACAGTATGACAGATTGATAATGCATACCTTATTTTCTAGTGATGAAGACACCTTTTTTCTTGAAATAAAGGCATGGTACAGCTAGGGACAGGCTGTTGGGGATGAGCTCTCTTTCACCTACAAAATAGCCTACCATAGTTTGTGGAAGCTCTTCACCCCTACTGCACAAGCTCTCCTTCTTGTGTCTATATCACAGCACTGGTTAACACCAAAAGGAGAAGGGTATGAAAATTAGTGTTTAGCACTATAACCAATCCAATGCTCTCAAATCCAGAACTGCATCTGCCTGGGATCTGGTGGCTGTGGCCTCTCCATCTGTTGGCAAGCTACTCACATCATCAAAGTGTCTCTGTGTGGGATTAGAGAAGCCCTAATTAATAAGCTGGGCAACTGAAAAATCCTCCTCTATGGGGTTGATGAACAGTCATGGACGATAAAGCTCACAAATGTGGCTGGGGACTACCTCTGGAAACCAATCCCCAAGAAACTTCACATATAAGTGTGAGGCCAAAGGTTACTTTAATATTATGTTTATTCTTTTTTTTTTTGTCAAAATTAGTGTTCAGGCCTGAACATCTTCAACAAGTTTTATAGATCTATCTTGATTTGATTGGCTATTGATCTCTCTGTATTCTCTTGTTTTTGTAGTATTTGTGTTTCTTTAATTTGTAGTGTTAATGCTTTTCTTGTTTTGTACATTAAAATGCTCTTGGCTTTCATTATCACACCCTTTATTTTTAAAATTCTTCTGAGAAATACATGTGTTTGACTTTCTGAGACCTAAATTTTAGCTTAGTATTAGGTCATACCATATATGAGATATAAACTTTGTGTGTGTAAATAGTTGGCCTAAGCCTAGCTTTGGCTAACTGGTACACTTACAATTTCCAGCTGCAAAAGCAACAAGTAGTTCCAAATAGTAGGGGATGATGCTCAAGTATATATGCTAAATAATTTGTCTTTTTTATATTTTTCATATTTAAAATTTTAGACAAGAATAATTTCCCCAGTTCAACAGATGCTTGATATTCGAGCCTTAGAAATCACCAGCTACGCAGAGAATGATGCAACCAGACTCAGCCTACAGCTTCTTAGAATTTCTGAGTAAGTTTCTTTATTATCAAAAGGTTTTCCATTTTTCCCTTATGGTATAACAATCACCATCACCATTACGACAATTAATGGTGTGTGTTGAATGATATGATATGAGGGTCATTCAATAAATAAAGTTGGCAATTAAAAACACTGTTTACATTTGTACACTTTTGAAGAAATCTATTGTGATGGGTCCTTTCATGTCCCAGAAGAATGTCGGTATGACCTTCTTTACTGACTGCTGTATATGGAACTTTTTCTTTACTGGAGAGCCAGTGAGTTTCCACTTAATGAACTGTCTTTTTGACTCAAGCTCATGTTTAGCCCATTTGTAAACATTTTTTTTTAACTAAGACATGCTTCTCCATACACATCACATTTTCTTCTGTAAATTTTACATGGTTTGCACTTCTCAGCTACTAAAAATTTGATGACAGATCTCTGTTGAAGACTGGAGCACTTTGATTTGCTGCCATTTTGAATAGCTCCAAAACAAATATTTTGTGTGAGATTAGAATAATTTTTGCTATAAACCAATTCTTAACAATGTAGAGTTTTAATTTATAGAAAATTTTTTTGTGAAAACCCAACTGATTTTTTTTTTTAATTTCCTTAATTTATTGAATGATCCTTGTATATTTGTTTCAAATGTCATTATTTCTTAGTTTGGATATAAAGAAACAAAACTAAATAGAATATCAATCATCAGACTTTCTAATGTATAAAACTAGATGCCAGATTCTGGCCAGGGCTTAGGATATGCTGATGGTATCCCCTGCAGAGATCCTGCAAAAAAGGGGTGTCCTACATATGACACTAAACTACATCTGATGAGGCTCATGTTCTGGAGATTTGGGGAGTTTAGAGTACCCCTTTGTTTCCATTACTGCCAGGTCCATTCTGACCCAGTGGTAGTACATGTTAGGGTCCCATCTCTGGGTCAAATAGAAATGCTTGATACCACATAATTGTAAATTATTTGTATTAAGAATAATTACTTGAAGCTTCAATTGGTTGATTGCTTGGTTGGTTTTTATGGTATATTGAACTTTGTAGATTATTTAATGCCAAATTCTTATATATTATATATATGATTTGTAAATGAATAGTTTGTAGGCAACATTTTAAACAAGCCCAAACTCATTTGTTTGCACATGGTTAAATGGTTTCGATTATTACTATTTAACATTAATAATTCTATTCAACATTACTCATTTATTTGCACGTAGATGGTTTCAAGTATTGATATGTAACACTAATAATTTAATTTAACAACTGCCATTTTTTTGCCCATAGTTAAATGGTTAAACAGTTCTATTTGACCTATAGATGAGATCTTAACAGGTTCTACTACTTTGGGCCAGAATCAACCTAGGAGTAATGGTATTGAAAGGGTACTCCACATTCCCCAAAACTCCAAGACCACCCTGTCAGCTGGGGCTGTAGAATATGCTGACTGCACCTCTGCAGAGGAGTAAACTCCTCTTCCCCAATGAGGCTACCTGTTGGTCGTGGGTGGCGACCTGTAATGCTTAAGAACGGGATCCTGGTTGGTGAGCAGTCCTTGACCAGGCAACCAAAGAGGTCACGTGACTTGCAACACTCCACTTTGGCCCTTACTAGGTTAGATGGGCAGTTGGAGAGGCCCAATCCAATCAATTGGCTGGTCATGTCAGCCCTCTTTCAGATTTTTGCAAAAATCTGAATGAGAGGGCGATGGCTGTAGGATCAATCATGCTGAGGAAAGACCTATACTCCTTTCTGTCTCTGGGTGAGTAATTATCTAGGTAATGAAAACTCAGGGACAAAATTAGATTGTCTACCACCAGCATGAGTATATTGATTTTGTAGCCCTGATGTGTTTCTCCCTAGGCACATCCCTATGTGGGACTCTACGGTGAGTGGGGAGCATAGTCTATGAAGCTCAGACTTTCTTTATGGCTTATGGAAATATAACCCAAGCAAAAACCAAAAAAAATAAAGACCCCTCTCAGAATCTTCTTCAGAAAGTGAACATAAAACTAATGAAAACTTCTATCAATTCATTGTACTTGAATTAATAGAAGAAACCTCAAAATAAAATCCCCAGACCTTGCATCGTGTTCTCTTGAAGAAATAAGACTACATTTTAAACCACAAGACATAACAGACATGAGGGGAATCTCCATATGCAAAGAAACAAGAATCATAGACAAAGACACATAAATACTAACATTTAATAAACCCACAACTCCAACCAGCATTAGAATAGGTTACATAAATACAAAAATAGAAACTTACATACCAAACCCTCTAAGATACCAAAAATATGGACATCCTAAAGATAATGCACTAGACCACTAATATGTGCAAAATGTGGAAATTCAAATCACACAGAATTAGAATGTCAAAATCCCTTTAACTGTATCAACTGCACAGGAGAACACTCTGCAAACTCACAGGAATGTGAAATGTGGAAAAAAGAATTACAGAAATAAAATACACAAGAAACATTTCCTTCTCTGAAACCAGAAAAAAACCAAAGAACGACCCAATTATGCATATATAACAAAATAAAAAGAGGAAAAGGAAGATACAAAACAAAAACAGGAAGAACTGAACAAACTGATCAATGAATTAAAAAAATCTAAAGGAAATGCTAAAAACGATCACAAAGAGACAATCAAGGAACACATTTCAACAGTTCAGGCGAATGTGAGACACACAACCAAAATCAGAAAAAATCCGCTAAGCAAATAAAAGAAAAAATCCAAACTAAACAAAAACCACTAATAAATGAACCAATCCCATTATCCGACAGATTCAGCCCAATGGACATAGAAGATCCTGTTGAAACAACCATAGAAGATTCTGATGAAACAACCACCCACATTAAAACAGACACCATAAAACTCCAAAAGAGATTTAATAAAAAAATAAATACCAAAGACAACCCAACAGAAAATGAAACAACAAATCTTACAAAAAAACAATGAAACTCAAGCTACAAAAAGTAGACATAGATCAACTTCAAGATCAGAGGAAAAAGAAAAAAAAATCAAAAACCAACTCCAAAACCCCCTATAGAAACTAAAAACAAATTTAAAATGAAAATTGAAATGGACTCGATGCTCAAAATCAAAAAGCCAGGGCAGCTTAAACAGAAAGCACAAGCCCCCATAGGCCAGGCTGGAAGAAGACATACGAACACAGAAGTGATTAGTGAAAGACCAGGAGGCACATTTAAGCTGCCCCAGCCAAATTCAATGCAGTCCCTTCACCATCAAGAACCAAGTTACTTATGAGAATAAATAAACAGTCCAATGCTCAGGGATCAAGAAAATCCCTACAAATATCATATAGAAATCATGGACAGTGACACAGACTGCATAATTGCCAGCCTCGATCTGGAAGGTATAACAAATAACTACAAAACTTGAAACCATTTAGCTGTGCGCGAACAAATGAGCTCAATCCCTTTTTTGAATGTTACTTACAAATCATCCTCTTAAAGTAAAAATGAAATTACTGACAAACTAACCTCTCACATATCCTGTATATTTATTTAAATGTGTGAAACAAATGACTGATGTTGAATTGTTGCTGGTGCATATTAGTGTTCAAGGCTGTTTGACTGTGTGCAAACATGATTAAAAGTGAATAGGATGATTTGTATTGAATGGAGATAATTAAAATCATTTGGCTGTGAAGAAAAATAAGCTCAAGCTTGTTGAAAAATATTAGCAAAATGTTTACAAATCATATGTATTTGCTTACAAATCATGTCTATAACTATTTAACTATGTGCAAACAAATTGCTGATGTTGGGTTGAATTTTTGGTGTTGTATATCAGTGATAATTGGAGCCATTTGTTTGTGTGCAGACAGGTGGGCTCTGGCTCATTTGGAATATTATCTACTAAGTATTCGTTTGTAAATGTTAGGTTTAAAATGTGTATAAACAGAGTTTGGCATTAAGTGACCTGCAGGGGTTCTTGTGCCATAAAACCAACCAAAACAAAGCAAACTAAACTAGATGTTGTATAGCCATGAACAACTATACATACACATATGCAGATGCATAACAACGACACACTAAAGACAAGCGACACAGTTCTTTAGAAAAATATACCTCTCACTTTATTTGAAAGGGTTCAAAAAGGTTACTAAAGGTTTTACTGTGTGAGAGAGAGTTGGAGACCGAACAGAACTGCAACATATTGACCCCCACTCTTATGGCCATAACAGCGTTTC
Organism: Sepioteuthis lessoniana; assembly: GCA_963585895.1. NCBI lineage: Eukaryota > Metazoa > Mollusca > Cephalopoda > Myopsida > Loliginidae > Sepioteuthis > Sepioteuthis lessoniana. The sequence continues at coordinate 116,288 of CAUZXS010001102.1, read as the reverse complement.
TTTCCCGTTATCCTGGGCTGCTAAACCGGGGGCCTAGGGGCCCAGCCTCTCTTGGACATGTTCCTCATTCCAGCATCTTCTCTCCAACTGATTGAACTTCCTGTGCATATAATAATTTGACGCCCACTCTTCTTCCTGCGAGCGTCACAATTTCGCACTCAATTCGTTCACGGTCAAGGTTATATCCTGATATTCCTCGACCGGATACACCTGTTATTTACACAGGTGCATTTCCTATTTTGACAGCTTGGCCGAAGTCAATATGTTACACTAGAGAACATATTGAGTCTTCCAAAAAACCTCACCTTTTCATTGAAATCAGACCAAATCAACCTTTTCACCAATATCTGGCCAATTAGAATAAAAACTATCATAAAAACCCATGCCCTAAAACCCACATAGAAGTCAAAACCAACCTAACTTTTCTTGGCATTAAATGACTCTCAGAGGTTGATGTGCCGTTAAGCAAAACTCAAACTCAAAACTCCAAAACTGAAGCTTCCTCATCTGGTAGTTTAGTGTCATATCCAGGTCTTATCCCTTTGTAGAGATGCAGCTGGCATGTTCTACAGCTCCAACCAACTGGGCTGAATTGTTTACTAGGGATTATTATTTGTTCCTTGAAACCATTTAACTGTGTACAAACAAATGGCTATTATTAATTAGAAATAATTACTTGAAACCATATAATTATTAGTATTAGATAGGAATACTTGAAATCATACAACTTTGTGCAAATTATTTGTATTAGATTGGAATACTTGATACATGACTGTGTGAATGAAATAGAAAAACAAAGTAATCCAAAAGTGATGAATTTATTATAATCACTTTTGGATTACTTTGTTTTTCTATTCTATTCATACTGTCAGATTCATTTTCATTATTTACTTCCATATATAACTGTGCAAAAATAAACTCTTAAAAAACAACTATACAAAAAATGTAGATATAAATGGCGGCAATCGTGGTGTAATGGTTACTGTCATAGGAAATGGACACGGTGACCCAAGTTCAAAACCTGAATGAGGCTGTTTACATTTCACATAGTGCTAATACCTTTGGAAATATTCTCCCTCCAGCTATGGGTAAATAGGGTAGGCTGGGCTCTTTAATCCTGGTATAGCAACTAGTCTAGAAGAAGGAAAACTCTGAATTCAAATCTGTTAAACTCTGCTTGTAAAATTGACCTTGTGTTACATCCTGCTTGTGAGAAGGGTTTGGTAAATATATAATTGTACAATATACTCATTTCCTTAACCTCTAGGCATAGAATAACCCTAAATGAGTTGACATGCCATTTATATCAATCAATCATGAATTTCATTTTATTTTAGTACAAAGCTGTTTGCCAGTGTTGATTGAATTCACTTGATTTCTTGTTCTTATAGATTTTAGATAAATAAAATCCTGTTTTAACTCTACAATAATGTATCATCTTTTTTTTCCCACAGAGAAAGTTATGGATTGAGTGGAAGAACTTTAAGGAAAATGCCATTCATTGCTCATGCCTTGTTCATTCGAGTGAGTCATATATATATTTTTTTTCACTGCTCTGTTAGGCCTTAGAATATGCTGACAGTATCTCCTGAAGAGAAGTAAGACCTCCTCCAAAACTATTCTTTTGTCAGCTTTTCCAAAAAGTATGGCTGGTCTTATACAAGCATTTGCCTCTAAACAAATCACCTGTGTAGGTAGTTCAATGGTTCACATCTTTAACTGTTGGGGCCTCATACATCACAATTGATGGAAAAGTTTTTTATTATTATTATTATTATAATTATTATTATTATATACGTGTGTATACTAGAAATATAGTTTTTGGCTCTCTATATAAATGAACTTTTAAAGTAAAAGTTAGATGAGAACTAAATGAATGCTTTTTGGAACAAATCCTGACAGCAGCACTTCACAAAATAACAGCTGTATGGCTACTTGTCTCCTATCTCACAAACCATCCAATTAGGATAAACAAGATATACTTGAGCTCAGGGATGGATTCATATTAAGTGATATTCTTCTGTGGACTCATACACATAGACACACCAGTGTTGGCCAATCAGCAGAGACTTCTGCAGAGAGCTCTCTGCAGATATTGGGTGCTGTCTAGAGGACTCACCAAGAGGCACGGCTGTTAGGGACGGATAGCAAGAGAGAGTCAAGAGAATCTGTGCTATCAGCATGACAATAGTGATGATTATTTTGAAAGTACTGAACATAAACAAGAAAATGTGGAGCAACAAAGTTTTTGATTTTTTTAAAATTACACTATTATTGCAAAATTGTTTAAGTATTATTGTCAAAAATGATTGCAATATAGATGTTTATTGTAGAAAATTCTGTGTGTGTATATATATATATATATATATATATATATATTTATTCTGACTCCGAATTATCCTGATGAACTGGTAGGTGAAACCTAGGTAGATTACTTCTGGCTTTTTAAGTATATATATATATATATATATATATATATATATAATTAATGTCTGTTGAAAAAATTTACTTTCTAAAATAGTCCCAAAAATCAATGTCTTTTCATTTTGAATTGTTTATTTCAAACATATTTCTTTAATGTCTTTTGAAAGATCTACATTTGAAATAAACAATCTAAAGTGAAAAGATATTGATAAAGACAATACTTTCCCTGGGCAATGCCCAAGGAAGATGAGTGCTTAAAAGTTTGGATACTCTGATAGGATGAGACCTGGTGAGACGCAGACCCTGGAAAACCTGCAGTTGATACTGCTACCAATTATCTTGCATTGCTTGTCATTGAATTATTCTTGTGGATACTTACGGGCTAGTATGTGTATAGCACAAGCACTTAATACTGTGATCATTCTGTGGTGCATTCAGTAAGTTTCCAGACTTTTTTTGTAAAGGCATTTAAAATTGTCGTAGACTGACCAATTTTTATGATTTCAGGTTCAAATGAACAGCAGCAATTGGAATACACCCTACTAAAGCCTGATTGTCACAGCTGGTGAATTTCAAAAATGCAATCTGGACGTGAGGACACTTTAGAAGAATGATATGCAATAAAATTCTGTTTTAAACATGGAAAAAATGCCACAGAAACGTATGGAATGCTTCAGACTGCTTTTGGAGCATCTTGCATGAATCGAGCATTAGTTTTTGAGTAGCATAAGAGATTCAAGGAAGGCAGGGAGTCTGTGAGGGATGATGAGAGGTGTGGGAGGAGTAAGGAAGTCAATAGGCCAGAGTTGATGGGCCAAAGGGTTAGGGTTACTATGTTGAGGTTTTAAGGGAGTTCAGGAAGAGATTCCTTGGGAAGAGGCCAGCACTCTTCAAATCGGGTCAGTGGCATTTCCAGCAGGACAATGCACCAATCCACAACTCCATCCTTGTCACAGACTATTTGACCAAGGTGGGCATCAAGACAATTCCTCACCCTCCCTATAGTCCAGACCTTGCTTCCCTAAGCTCAGAGGTTGTCATTATGAGACAATTGAGAAGATGAAAGAGGCTGTGACAAAGGTCATTGACACACTCACACAAGAGGACTTCCATGGGGCCTTGCAGAAGTTGTTGGAACGGTACAACATGTACATTGCAGCTGGAGGAGATTACTTCGAAGGGGACTAGAATTTCATGTGTGTACTATCAATAAAACGAAAAAAGTCTGGAAACTTATTTAATGATCCTCGTATATATATATATATATATAATGACTATAATAATTCTTGATTAGTTGTTTGAGAAATGTCTAAAGTATTAAAAAAATTAAATCTTTAAGGCCTCGAAATGTTGATTAATTCAGTAACCTTACATTCTTTTTTCTTTTTTTTTTCTTCAGGTTCCAACTGTAACTTTGGAAAGTTTTCTTGAGGCTTTGAGGAACACAGTTAAAAAACAATTTGAAGACCGAAAAATGCTAAATGAAGAATAATAATCATTAAGAGTTAATTTGATTAAAAACTTTTGAAATATGAATGCTATGAAAGTGACTGTCGCTTGTGAAGGTGTTTAGCAAGTGAGTGTGACTCAGGATTTATGGTGCTACAAGTGTTAATAATGTTTTAAAAAAAAAAGTAAAAACTTCATTGCGTTTGAACATTTTCTCTTTTCATCTTTTTATTTCAGCTGGACCAAATTTGAAGACTTTTTTCTGTAAAAGCAAATTGCATGAAAGCTCATTTTTTTTATGGTCAGACTGTCAAGAGTTGAATATTTTGTGAGCCATTCTCCTATGGCCAAATGACAACAGAAATCACATAAAATCTTTATTTGTTTGTGAAGTGGGAAGACGGTGGGGGTTATACTATTTGCTTGAGTCTTTGCCCTTTTTAATTTGTGATTTTGATTTTATTGCATCAAATTTTTGCAATTAATTATTATTTTTTCAGTTAATTCGAGAGTTATTTGAATTATTGAATTCCTTCACTACATTTTGGTTGTTTTATTCTACAGCCTTCTTCAGATCTACAAGTCAAAAGGAAAAAGAAAGGAGGAGCTTTCTTTTTTACAGAAAAATGATGGCAAATCTATAGATTAGCTCATCGGCAATGTATTCCACTCAGACAATACCATTCTTAGCTACCCATACAATGCTGGGGATTCCGTATAATTTATGTATGAGAATATTTTCTCTTTCTCTTTTAATCAAAAAATATACGTTGCACTGAAATCACATAAGTTTGACTTTTACACCGGCTCTACTGGATTGACCAAAATGATTGGTTTGGTTTTATGTCATATCAACCATTGTTGGTCATTTAATGCCAAATCCTTTTTATACATATATATTAAATATATTATTTCCAAACACATTTTGTAGATAACATTGTTAAACAAGCCAGAGCTCTTTTTTTTTTCGCTCACAGTTAAATGGTTTCACTTAACAATTCAGTTTATCATAAATATACAGTACTTTTTCATACCATCATTTGTTTCAATACATTTTTTTGTTTATACAGGTAAATGTAAAATCAATTAAATTTAAATGTCAACAGTTCTATTTCAAACAATTGAGTTTAGTATAAGTACAGTTTTTTATTTACGCACAGTTAAATGTAAAAAAATTTCTATTTCAAGCAATTCAGTTTCGTTTAAGTACATGGTTTAGTTCTATTTGACCCATATATAGGACCCTATCTGGTGCTACAATTTTGGACCAGAAAAGATCTGGGAGCAATGGCAATGAAGGGGTATTCTGCATTCCCCAAAGCTCTAGCATTACTGGAATCTCAACATCAGAATTTTTAGTGTCATAACTAGGACACTTGTTGGTGATCTTACCCTTCTGCAGAGATGCAGTTGGTGTATTCTACAGTCCCAGCTGATTGGGCTATAACCAAAATGAAGTAATAGTAAAAATAATGAGTTCAATAGTCTGAATAAATTTTACATTGATACTGTCTCTTACAATTATAGAAGGTATTATTATTTTTTTGTTGGATCAAAATTATTCATTAACACACACACACACACACACACACACACACACACACACACACACACACACAATAACGTTAAACAGTTGATCAGAATTTTTCATCATGCCAGTGGTTGCTATTCAAGCCTCAGCAAAAGTCAGTATTTCAAAGCTCATTTTTTAAAGCAGGTTTCATTTGATCTTGTGTTGTACTGAGTTGATCTCACATGTATATTGATATAATTCTTGTCTCATATATATATATAATGGCTGTCAATTTAATTTCAAGTACAACTGCCACTTGTACTATGTGTCAACAATTCCCTCTGATTGGTGTATGCTAAGATGACTAATTAAGCTAAATCATTTTCCCAAACAAGAATATCTGACTGATTATTAACTGGCTGAAAATATTTGTGCACATGTGGTTTTAAGTTGATCAAATAACAGTTTTTGGTATAAAATTTCTCACAAGTTGTTGGTAATTACATAAGGTTGGTGCATGCTCACCACTGTAAACAGAATATTTAATGAAGGCATATTGAGCGCATTCATTTTTGAAATGTTGGATTCTCAAGTAAATGATGCAGTGATAAACCCTCTGAATCTTTCACATCAATTTTGCAGTTGCCCATATGATCACTTCAAACAGTTCTTGTACCTGAGCTTGGACTTTGATGGATTTATTTCACTGATATTCAGTTCAACACAGAAAAATTTCTTTGGTAAACAAGTGTTCTCCATCAAACAAGATGACCAATAAAAGCAGCTTTTAATGATTATATACTCAATACTTGGTAAATTTTTTCCTTTTCAGAACTGCTTATATAGAACTTGGTTAGGATAGGATAGAGAGAGAGAGTCAATACCATTTGATGATTGGCAGTTTCTTGCCTATGAGATCATCAGAGCACAATATATATATATATATATATATATATATAAAATGAAAATGTACAAATATGAAGAAACAAAGTCTTCAAAAGATTTGCAATGTTTTTCAACTCTAAGTAAAATCATTCTCTGAAAACTTAATTGTTTTTTCATATTTGTACCTTTTCATACCATCAAATTCATTCCCATTTTCCCTGGTTTGTATGGTTCTTCAAACCAATATTTATATATATATATATATATAGGGGAGTATGTGTGGCATATGGCCCAGTCGGCTGGGGTTGTAAAATAACTGAACTTCTGCAGAGGGGTAAGACCCCCACCACCATCACGAGTGTCTTGGATATGACACTAAACAATCTGATGTTGAGGTTACAATATTGCTGGAGCTTTGGGGAATGCAGAGTACCCCTTCGTTGCCATTACTCACAGGTCTACTCCATACTTATGCTAAACTGAATTGCTTAAAATAGAACTGTTTTGACATCTAAGTGTGTGCAAACAAAAACTATACTTATACTAAACTGAATTGTTTGACTAAATTGAATAGCTTGAAATAGAAATGTTTTTGACAATTGATCTATGTACTTCTGCTTAACTGGATTGTTTAAAATAAAACTGTTTCTATGTTTAAAAATGGATTTGGCATTAATAACCTACAATGGTTGATGTGCCATAAAACCAAACAAAACCCAACCAATGTGTGGCATAATGGCTTAAGTGCTGGCCTTCAGCTTCAAAGTGAGTGAGTTCAAATTCCAGTTGTGCTGTTCACTTTCAGACTAATATCTTTGGGAACGGTATCAATACTCTTAACCACCTAGCTATGGGTTAAATAGTTATCATTGCTGTTCTACAAGGATGGCTTTGGCATTAAATAACCCATGAAGGTTCACATATTATATATAGGAAGAGAAGAAACATATATATGTGTATGTGTGTGTGTGTGTGTTTCTTCTCTTTCTTACACTGCTAGAATTCTTTTGGGGTACTAAATTTATTTTCATTCTGATGACACTAGACTGCTAGTAAAATGTGTCAATCTGATTTTCTAATATGTCTTCTTTCTCTTATATATATACTTCAATGTCATTTATATGCCTAGAGGTTATGGAATCCAGTATATTATATGCTAGTATGGCCAAAAGTTAAGGATCATTCATTACAAGCAATAAAAACATTTTTTGTGGTTAAAAATTATGGGTTGTTCATTACACAAAGTCATTGATTACTAAGTATATATAGTTATAAGTTCATGAGAACTTCAATAAGATCCAAGAAATTTTAGGTTTGGGTCATAAATATCCAAACAGTATTTTCTTACATTTCAACCACTGGGATTATTTACAGAAATTTATTATTAATGTTATTATTGATATATATTTTCTTGAGACATATTTCTGCCTTGTTGGCTGGAGCAGTAGAATACACCTACAGCACCTCTTCAGAAGAATAAATCTTCTACCCCCAATAAGTGTCCTGTGTATGACATTAAACTATTTGAAGGTGAGGCTCCAATCTATAGGGAATGTGGAGTACCCCTTCATTGCATTTACTTCCATTTTCTCTCTAACCCAAACTGGTAGTACCTGTTTGAGTTCCATTAATGGGTTACGTAGAGCTATTCAATTATTTACTACACTTGAAACCATTTAACTGTGTGCAAACAAATGAGCTCTTACTTGTTTAAAAATAAAGTTGCCTATAAACTATTCCCTTACAAATCCTGTATATGCATGAACAAGATTTGGCATGAAATGACCATCAACAGGTTGATTAAACTAAATTACCTAACCTAACCTGAGACATATTTATTCCATCAGAATGAAAAGGGTTAAAAAAGTATTTATCTGTTATTTATTTTTTCATAAAGATCTTTGTTAAGCCATCGTTGGTCATTTTTTAAAGAAATTTTGTCCACTGTTTTCTATTGTCAAAAAAAAATTACATTCTGAATTTTTCACTTGGAACATTCTTACAAATTGAACAAAATTGTAAAATTTCTAATTCTGATATTTTTCTTTTTGTTTTTTAAATCTTAATGTACCATAATTATTCATGTATAACATGCATCCTTAAATTTAGGCTCAAAAATTCTGAAAAAAAAATTTTAATCTTTATTTATATTTATATTTTTCTTATATTCCTTTTCACCTTTTAACAAACCCAATCTCAAGTCTTAAGTATTTTAAAGAGTGAATTTAAGAAGAGAATTATTGCTGAATTTCATATTTAAAAAAAATTAAATAATACTGATTTCAGACTTACATTTCTCTTTTTCATCTAAGATAAAAACCAGATTTTGACAATTCAGTTCTTAGAATTACTGTAATTATTTGTCTATTATACACGCTCCTAAATTTACACTATGAAATTCTGGGGAAAAAATATATTTTCTTTATTATACACACTGACTGAAAAATTTGTAGCACCTAGATTCAACATTAGTTCAACTTTTTATCCAATTCATATACACTAAAAATGAAAATTTATATAGTTTACTTAGGTTTTGAAACAAAACATTTTCACAGTATTTAGAGCAAACATATGGACATGTACACACTATTATACAATGAACTTGTGGCCAAAATAAGCTCACACAGGAAGAAACAAAATTATAAACAAACACACATTTAAGTGGATAATTCTCTGGTGTGGCATAAAGCAGAATTGTTTTTTTTTTTTGCACATTATTTATTTTGAATACTAGATATAACCTATATTTAGTCATATAGTTCTGAATATGATGATGCATGTAAATGGATAAAAAGTTAATATTTAGGGTATAATATGCATCCCTAATTTATATGCTTAACAATGTGGAGGAAAAAGTGTGTGTTATGAATGAATAATTATGGTAATACAAATGCTTTTTTCTTTTTTTTGTTGTCTTTCTGTCATTTACAGCTGGAGCTATAGTCACCATTTCTTTTTTCTTTCTGCTACTAGTGGGACCCTAGAGTATATTTGTACTTCTTAAACTGAGCAGCTCAATGTAAATATAATGCTAATTTGAACCCTTACTTCAGTTTCTAGAGTAAAAAAAATGTGACTACTTAAAATCTTTTGTGAAATTCTCAACTCCCAGATATTTAAATGAAATGTCATCCAAGAATTCATGTCAGTGATGTCTTTCAAATAAGGACTGATTCAATAAATACATAATTCAAGTCCATGATCTTTTATCTGGGCCAAAACCCTATTTAAACCTTCAACAAGAACAAGACTAAATTCTCATTCATGGGATAGGTTTCCAGCTAGTATCTTTACTTCCAGGTTTTTACCTCATACCATATTAAATATTAATAAATCACTATGTATACACTTACAAAAATCTTTTTTTGCAAGGTAGACAGATTCTCTCTCTTGAAACATTTGTGTGATACCATTTTCTTAAGAAAGAATGCCTAGTGTAATGGTTATCATAGGAATTGGAATCAGTGACCTGATTTCAAATCCTGGACAAAGCTGTAAGTGTTTCACTTTCTGCTAATGCACTTGAGAAAAGCATGAATCCATCTGTTTTCCCCCCAGCTATGGGGAAATAGTAGGGCAGACTGCATTCTCTCACCTTGGTTAGGCAACCAGTCTAGATGAAGAAAAACTGAATTCAAACCAGCTGTACTCTGTTGAAAATCACCTTGTGTCATATCCTGCCTGTGGTGGAGGGGTTGGGTAAAAACAAAAATCCTAAAAACAAAAACAAGTATCTTATTTTTCTTTATCATTTAGAATATTCAGACCATTGTCTTCATCTTCATTGTTACACTTACAATGTTTTGGCCAATATGTTCTTTGGCCTTCTTCAGGTGTTTTATGTTGAACTCCGAAACCTACACAGAACCTGATGGACATATCGGCTGAAATGTGAGTATAACAATGAAGACAATAGTCTGAATATCCTAAGTGATAAAAATTATCATGCTTCATCTCAGAAATTTAGACAATCATCCTAATTACAAATTGTTGCTCTTGGTCCTCTCCCTAGAATCAGTGTAGTATCTGTGTGATCTAAGTATTTTTTACGTAATTTTATTGTGCTGTTCAAACAAGAGAACATTGACTTAGTAGATATGTCACTTTGTCTTTTCTCTTCCAGGTTAGAGATTTGAATTAAGACACCTGTTAATTTTATCTGTTTGTTTTAGCATGATAAATTACAGCCAAAAAAAAAACAAGCAGTCACACTGTTTGTTATATATGTAAATCAAATTAAATCATGAGAAGTATTCTATGATTAGTATTTAATAGTCATTTCCCTTCAGGAATTATAATGGTTAGGATGAGTCTAATGCTGACTTTATACAAATTGCAAATAAGTTCATATTTATATTTTTTTGTGCAGTTGTTTCTTTAAAATGTTTTTTTTTTTTAACATGAATAATCCTTAAAATGATCTATTTGACCTATAGATGGGACTCTAACAGCTACTACCACTCTGGGTCAGAGTGGACCTAGGAGTAATGGTAATGAAGGAGTGACTTCGCATTCATCAGATCTCCAGAATTGGAACCTCACCATCAGATGCAATTTAGTATTATGCCCAGGACGCCTCCTTTTCTTCTACCGCAGGAGATACAGTCAGCATATTCTAAATCTTGCCAACAGATCATTAAAACATTTAATTGCTGTTGTTCTAACATCCAATGTTCAAAATATTGGAATTTCTAATTATGGTAGATATTTTTTAATATTTTTCCTTAAACTGGAAATTTTAGTCAATTTATTTCAAAAATTAAATCTACTAATTGGATTTTTTTTCTAATAGAGTAACATATTTTTGGAACTAATAACCTAATCAGATTAAGAATAGCAATAGTGTTAAAAAAAAAAAAAAAAAAAAAAGATTAAATTGGATTATTTCAGAAAAAAATGGTAAGAAAAAGAATTTAAAAGGGCATTTTGGGGAACTATTGGTTGAATTACTTCAGAGAATTTGATCTGTAAATAGATTTATTTATAGTGTATATTTTCTGTGCAAAGTTTGTTTTTTTTTTAAATTTATGGGAAAAGATAGTAAAAAAGAGGAGATATATCCAAGGAAGCATAACAGATAATAACAACCATCCTTTCTCTGTGTTACAATAATATAAACATACTAAAATCAGATCATATAGCATTTTTTGTTCAGCTTATTTATTTTTTAGGAGGTGCTTATGGCATTACAGTTATTGCCATTTGCTTTGGTTTTATGGCATGTCAACCATTGTAGGTTATTTAATGCCAAGTCCTGTTAATACATATATGTTGAATATATAGGATTTGGTTTGGTTGGGTTTTTTGGTATATCAATCATTGTAGGTTATTTAATGCCAAATCCTTTTTATACATATATATCAAATGTATAAGTTTTGGTTTGGTTGGGTTTTATGGCATATCAACTATTGTTGGTTATTTAATGCCAAATCCTGTTTTTACATATATATTAAACATATGATTTGTAAACACATTTTTAAATACACACAGTTAAATGATCAAACAGTTTTATTTCTAACAACTCAATTTACCATCAGTCAAAGTTAAATGGTTCCAAGTATTGCTATGTATCACTAACAATTCAATTAAACATCAGTCATTTGTTTGCACTTAGTTTAAATGTCAAACAGTTCTATTTGACCCATAGATAGGACCCTGTCAGGTACTACAAGTCCAGGCCAAAGTGGACCAGGGAGCAATTGGTAATGAAGGGGTATTCTGCATTCCCCAAAGCTCCAGCTTACTGGGGCCTTATCATCATATTGTTTAATGTCAAATCCAGGACACTCGGTGGTGGGATTTTACTCCTCTACAAAGCTGCAGTCAGTGTATTCTTCAGCCCTAGCTGACTGGGCTGAGTTATCATCGTAGGAAGTGATTTCTGCTAACCAGGTTACAGTGTTTAACTATTTTTTTCAGCAAAAAGTAAATAAAAGGCAGTTGAAGATTTGGAGGGGGGGGAGAGAATAATTTGTAATATAATTGGATTTCATGCTTTACTGTGAAGTCACGGTTAAAGCACCTGTTCTTGCGAGAACTGAAGTTCAGCAAAGCTTAGTAAATATTACAGTTAGATTTCAGTATTGTCCTCCTGGTATCTCTTGTTACTTCGTTGACAGTGACTTCGGAGTAGAATCTCAACTTCTGAAGAATAGTCCGAAGTTTCAAAAAGTAAACAAGGGAGTTAACTGTAAGTTGCTTAAAAATATTTATAAAGGGACATAATTAGTCATGGTTTAATGAAATGCTCTGTCATTTGATTATCACTGAAAGCCACAAGTTGGTATTTATCATGAGTAAATACATTCGTCATTCATGATAAACGTTTTATTTTGATATAAATGAATATAACATTTATTCTATGTAAGACACGGCGTGACTTATCAGTCAGGCAAACTGCTCTCACAACAATAAGAAATCCTGTTATGGTAACACTATCCATAACTTGTATTTAAAAAGTAAAATGTTGACGTTGAACGTCTATTTATATTTTTTCCTGTCAGTGGAGCTTAAAATATGCTGGTTGTATCTCCTGGGTATGACACTAAACTGCATTTGGAGATAAGAAAAATAATTTAGGACATTTAAAAAAAATATCGGATGAATTACTTAGAATTTGATCTGTAGATATAGTATTGATATTGTATATGTTCTGGAGCTTTGGATAGTGTGCAATATCCCTTCATTGCCATTACTCCAGGTCTACTTTGGCTCTGTTAGAGTTTCATCTATGGGTCAAAAAGATCTGTTTAAAAATTATTCGTATTCAATAGGACCATATGCACCCCCCAAAAAAACAGCCCTCCCCGCAAAAAAGCAAAAATTTAAACTACACAGAAAATGTAAATATGAACATACAATAAACTCAATTCCTTAACCTTTCAACGTAAAATAACTCTAGATGGATTGACTATTACGAGTAAAAATCAAAAAAGAAAGAAAAAAAGAAAATGGTGACTGGTTTGATTTACATTAAATCTAACGTTGCTAGTTTGCGAGAATGTTAGTAACAGTATTGCAGCTACGAATAATTATAAAAAGCTATCAACAAGTCAACTGCTTATCTTTTAAGGGAGAAAAAAGTTTTTAAAAAATGCAAATGAATAATAAAATTCGTTTTCAATTTTATTTTCTTAAAAATATTTTTTATAAACAATCTTTAAAGCAGAATATGCAAATTAGCAAAACTGATTCGGATAAATTTGCTACCTTTATCAAGTTATATAGTAGGCGACACAAAAACTTGTTTAAGACGGTAAGAGGCAGTTGTTTTGGCAACACAATTTATGCAGAACTCAATCAGTCAGTATCTTTGTGTATAGATAACAATATTTGTACATCACCAACGCACATTCTGTTACATACTTTAAACCCTTTCTAGATTGCTTATAATACAATGCAAATTTTATAGAAATAGTTGTTATAGTGTATGTATTAACTCAACCCCTCCGCCACGAGTAGGATGTAACACATAGTCAATTTTTAAGCGGAGTAAAGTTGGTTTGATTTTCTTCTCTTAGACGAGTTGCCTAACCAAGGCTAAAAAACCCAGTCTGCCTTAATATATCTTACCTATAGCTGAGGGAAGGCAGAATAGATGGATTCATGCCTTTCACAATCAGCAGTATGGGAAACGCAAACAGCCTTGTCCAGAATTTGAACTTGGATTCTTGGTTTCATTTCTTAAACTGATAATCGTTACGCTGGGTGTGTGTCCTTAGTTATATTGTTGGTATGAACAAAATATTTCAGTGGAAAATCGGCCCTGGAGAGAAAAGAGAGCCACTAGTATCCATGTCTAAAATTACTTTAGTTTGACATAAGGTCAGGAAGATGGGCAACTAGTAAAAATTGAACTCACTAACAATGATCCGTTAGTTTAGCGCGCACAGCATTTCAGCAAGCAAATTACCCCAAAATTGACTAAACTTTGCATAGCCTTTCACGAGCCTAAATTTTTCTTATAGTACCTCATGTGCTCATTCTCCATACACAAACCTACGCATTATATATATATATATATATATATATATATATATATATATATATATATATATATATATATATATATAATTACTGTTTAAAAGTTGCATCATAGAAAGGGTATTTGATACCTAGAATGAAATATATATTAGCAGTATAAGAGAAATCGAAACATATTGCAACCAATAGTTTCACGATCATCAGGAAAAACTATATTGTAGAGAATTGTGAGACTTGTTTCTTTTATAAATATAAATCCGATTCTTTTTTATATTCCGTGTTTTCCATGTACCACACTCCCATGATAGCAATTTTTCAGAATGTAGTATTACCTGATGATCATGAATACATGAAACTGAGTTCCAATATGCAGTTTTTATTTCAGTAGTATGCCGCACGCATATATATATATATATATATATATATATATATATATATATATATATCAACAACCCAGAAAAATATCAAGTTATTTCACGCACAATCATCAGACGGAAAAGTGGTTAATCAGTCATAATATACTAGTGTAAAGTCAAGGATTAAGATGAAAGTACAAATGACACTCATGTGGAAAAATATACATAAATATATATATCATATCTACTGCCATCTCAATACCTGACTTTGCCCCACTATTATTACAATTGGTTGGCCTCTTTTCTCACTTTCCTGTCTGATGATTGTGCACACCACATGAAATTTAAAGTAACGGACTTGGTGTTCATGATTGGATATTTTTTGGAGTGGTGGTGGATATTTGCTTTGGTGTAATGGCGTCAAGTACTTGCAAACTTTTTCATTTGCACACACACACACACACACACACACACACACACACACACACACACACATATATATATATATATATATATATATATATATATATATATATATATATATATAAACTAGCTAAAGTAACCGTCTATGCTGGATATTTTGTCAAGACTTTGATCGCACCCTTTTATAATGACAATGACATAATTCTTTATGACAAATGATGGGATAAGTGTTACACCAACAATATTGTAAAGAGAATTCAGTTTAATTTTCTAATAAAATCAGACTGATTATTTATTTGGAAATAAAGTATGATAAACTAGCTAAAGCACCTGTCACCGTCGAGTAATCGGTCAAGATTTCGATCACAATTGGTTATATTGGGTTGCTTGGAGATAGGACAGATATTTTAGTCAAGTCCCCACACACTAAGGACGAATATTAGTATTAATATATTCATGATATACAAGCACTGAACAAAATAGAAGGAAAGACAAGACAAGCTCATTTACACATATATGATTTACACTCCTATATTTTAAAAATGGCTGTGATACAATTCTAGAAAACAGAATACTGATTCACTTGTTCTCGAAACAAAGATGGTGGACATCGGTAAACTAATTAGTTTCGAGAATCTATTGGTCAGGAAAGTCACGTGATTTATGCTCCCAACTACGTTTGCACCTTTGATTTTGTTCCGCGCAAAAACAAACGGTGTGTTTGGAGCCGATCACATAATAAGGTATAGCTATATATACTCTCGTCTTCCAATAACTCATTCTCTTACATTTTGATTTCCAGTGACAGCTTGGCTTGGTCAGCTAGTGTCACATAGCTCAATACACGTAACATGGATGCATATATACTCTGCGACCTTTTTCTTTTCTGTTCTGCCTTTTCGGCTGGATTTGTTCCAGTCTCGCGCACGGCCTCAAACATTTCGTCAAATCCCGAAAGAGACAAACGACCAACATAGGAGAAAATACGTCCTTTTAGAATACATTGCTATATTTCTGTGTACCTCGTGGGAAATACTTAGTCAACATACATTTATTATCTACAGGATACTTTTAATATTTAGTCTTTCACCATAATATTCGTGTTACATACACACGCGCGCGCACACACACACAGGGGAATATTTAACAAGCTATATTAGAATATTCGTAATGTTTTGTAATGTTTCCTTTTTATGTACTTGTTGATATATAAATTTATTTTTGTTTGTATTGCTTTGTTTTGAATGTTCTTTTGTCCGCGTCGTTTACATCGTTTGCTTTTCAATAACAAGCCACCATAAATTGTGGGAGCAACATTATTCAGCAAACAACCCCACACACATACAGAAACAGTTAATATATACATAAAATTCATGCAATTAGTATTGAAAAGAATGTAACTACATGTCCCAACAGTCAGAAATTTGTACATATTGTTCTATGAACAAGTAGTATGTGGAAGGGATACGAAAAAGGAAAAAGGCTTACATGATGAGTAAAATGGTCATAGACAGAAGAGAAGACAATGTCTCTGCTATTCAAAGAACAAAAGCAAAAGTGAAGGAGAATGGGTTTCTGGAACAGTTATTTGAAAATCTTGGTTGGCAATTAGAACTTTACAATGAAAAATTACAAATGATAATTGGATAGGAAGACAATAAATAATGATCTCCCTGGAAGAATGAGTGTACCTGTTAGGTGACACGTGAACTGTCACATGATATTGTCTAACTTTTTGAGATAAAGCTCAGTGAATTTTATCATTTAGAGTATTCAGACTATTGTCTTCATTCTTCATCTTTATCGTCATATTTACAAAGTTTAGGCTGATTCTTACTCCGGCCTTTTTCAAGTGCTTCTTATGGTTCCCGAGTTCGACAAGAAACACCTGAAGAAGATCCAGAGACGAATTGGCCGAAGTGCCGCGGATATAACAATAAAGACGAAGACAATAGTTCGAACACACTAGATAATAAAAATTGTCACATTCTCACTCTCTTTTGCCTCTGTTCTTAGAACAGTAGAAACGACTCATGCTCTGCCATTAAACTACTTGTACATATGTTATTTATATTTTAAATGTTTCGGTATGAGTAAATTTCAAACGTACAGATAATGGGTGCCGCCTAGAGAAGCACAGGCTGATAATAAGGACTGATGGAGAGAGAGAGAGAGAGAGAGAGAGAGAGAGAGAGAGAGAGAGAGAGAGAGTAAATAAGTATCCATGATAAAATGATGATGTTAGAAACTGTCTTTTAGTAAGAACTCTCCCTTTTCCTCTAAGAAAGAAAAACAAAGTGAAAACCTTCCGCCAGGTCCAATAATTATGAATACGAGATTTGGTATCTTTATAATTTTCATATATATATATATATATATATATATATATACTTTGCAGACATTCGGGACACTGCTGGAGAAGTGGGGACGAACACATAAGCGATATACTTCTATGGACTCCTTCACATGGACGAGCAAAGGTAGGACGACCTGCTAAAACCTATTTACAACAGCTCTGTGCCGATACAGGATATCGACTTGAAGATCTACCGGGAGCGATGGAAGATAGAGGCGGGTGGTGAGAGAGGGTCAGGGAGATCCGTACTAGCAGCGCGACATGATGATGATGATGATATATATATATATATATATATATATATATACGAGAATTATTTCATTAAAATATTTGTCATTATTTGTTATCTTTTTCCCCCGGGCAATGCTAGTTACCTCTGTTAGTATAATAAAAATAACCGGGGAGAGTTTGATTGTCTTTTATAAATGGCCAGTGGTTAACTGTAGAGTTACCAAATTTGTTGTGCATAATCATCAATTACACCTAGAGGAAGGTTTTACTTTGTATATATATATATATATATATATATATATATGTGTGTGTGTGTGTGTGTGTGTGTGTGTGTAATTTCTTTTTTTGTTGGTCCAAAGAGAGAAAAAGAAACGCACGTAAGAACTAAATAAATGAATTTTAAAAAGACGTAAATCTCTTTGTGAACGTATTCATTTATAATCTTATGATAGATTGATATTAATGACATGTCAGCCCGTCTAGGGTTATTTTATGTTAAAAGATAAGAGAATCGCGTTCATACTTACATTTTTTGTAGTTGTTTTTTGAGAATTTTTTTGTACACAGTCCAATCGAATACGAATTATTTTTATACAGATCTATTTGATCCAGAGATGGGACTCACACGGGTACGATCAAACCAGATCAGAGTGGACCTGGGGTAATGGCAATGAAGAAGTACTTTACACTCCCCAGAGCTCTAGAACAGAAGCCTCGTCATCAGATATAGTTTAATGTCATACCTAGGACACCGTCTTTTTTGGCGAGAGAAGGGGTCTTACATATCTCCAAGAGGGTACAGTCAGCATATTCTAAGCCCCACTAACACAGCTGATATATATCTTTGCAATATTCTATGAAGGCAAAAACATGAACATGACATTAATATACAACAAGTTTTAAGTGTAGAGAGAAATCTTAGTTTCCGAGAACCTCTTTGTACACAATATTTCTTATTCTTCAATCTATTTTTTGCAAATATGAAGGATCCTTTTTCACAACTTGGGAATATCCAACATATACCTGGCCGTGTGGAAAATATGAATCTGACCATATACATTCAATCTTTTATGAAATAAAAAAAGATTTTTGAATTTCATACCAAAGTCTATCTCTCTCTTTTACACACACACACACACACACACACACACACACACACACACACACACACCATTTGCCCAGAAGTAGCATCTTCTGTCATTTGATGACTTTTATTAACGTCAAAGGAATTCGCCGACTGCAGCTCTGCAGAGGGGTAAGACTCCCTCCTTTCAACGAGTGTCCTGGTAATTACATTAAACTGTCTCTGATGGTGAAGTTACAACCCTGGAGCTTTGGGGAATGTGGAGTACCTCTTCATTGCCATTACTCTCAGGTCCACTCAGACCCGAAGTGGTAGTACCTGATAGGGTCCTATTTATGGGTCAAATAGAACTGTTTAATTATTTAATTGTGAGCAAAAAAATTACTGATGTTGAATTGAATTGTTAGAGTTACAGAGTGATACTGGAAACCATTTAACTGTGTTCAAAGAAAAATACTGGAGTTAACAATACTTGAAGCCATTTAAGTATGTGCAAACGAGTGATTAATACGAAATAGAATTATTTGTGTTATATAGGACTACTTGAAATCATTAAACTGTGTGCAAAAATTGAATTATTGGTATTACATAGCAATACTTGGAACCATTTGACTGTGTGCAAAAGAATTATTACTCTGGAGTAGCAACGCTTGTAACAACTTCACTGTGTGAAAACAAATGATTAATATTAAATAGGATTATTAATGTTAGATAGCAATACTTGGAACCATTAAATAAACAATAGCAATACTTAAACAGGTACAAACAAATTAGCTCTATTTCAAAAACAAAATTACCCTCTAAAATTTCTCTTACAAATCATCTATATATAGCCATTTAAATGTGTGTAAACAAATGACTGATGTTACATTGTTAGTGTTAGATAGCAATACTTGATACCATTTAATTGTTTGCAAATGAACAAATAGTGTTGGATGGAATTGTTAGTGTTAAATAGCAGTACATGAAACCATTCAATTGTGTGCAGATAAAAACAAGTTGTATGAACAATACTTCACTACGCGCAAACAAATTAAATAAAATTATTAGTGTTAGAAAGCTATACTTGAAACCATTTGACTGTATAGAAGCAATATTTAATTGTGTGTAAACTAACTTGCTCTAACTTAAAAAAAAAATTACCTACGGACTATTTACTTATGAATCATGTGTATATCCAGGTAACTGTGTGCAAACAAATGGCTGATGTTAAATCAAATTGTTAGTGTTACATTGCAATATTTGAAGCCATTTAACTTTATCCAATCGAATAATGTTGAATAGAATTTGAAACCATTTAATTGTTTCCTAAAAAATGTGCTGTGACTCGTTTAAAAACTATGCGTTTACAAATCATATATATTTAATATATGTATAAACCACATTTGGCATTAGATAACCTACAAGGGTTGATATGCCATAAAACCCTACCGACCCAACCCAAATGACTTCGATAGTCAACCTTGCAGTCATTGGCACTTGTGATCAAGTCAATATTTGTGCAAAAACTCAGTTCTCAGTGACTTTCCGTTTCATTCGTCGTGAGTCTAGAAAACACACACACACACACACACACACACTTCAGCATAGTAGTATAGATTAAAGTACTTATTGCTGTTTGATAAAGGACCACTTATTTGTTCTTTTATTCGTCTGTTGACTTTTCCATTTTGTCCTCTTCCCTTTTTCTTCTTTTCCTCTTTTTCCTTCTTATTTTTTCTTCTGTTTGTTTTTCTTCTTTTTCTTTTACTTCCTTTTCTCTCCTTTCTTCCGCTCTCTCTTTTCCCACCTCTTTTTTGTCTCTTTTTCTGTCTTCTTTTCTTTTTCTTTTCCCTTTTCTTCTGTTGATTTTTTTTTATTGTGACCTGTTCCTTTTTTTTCTCTTCCTCTTTTTCTTTCCCTTTTTTTGCTTCGGTTACTCCTCCTCCTTCTTCTGTTCTCTCTTTTTTGCCACCTCTTTCTTTTTCATCTCATATTCTTTCTTTTCTTATTCTTCTTCACTTCTTCTTTTTCTTGTTCTTCTGTTGTTTTTATTTTTATTTTCTTCCTTTTTCCTTCTTTTTCTTCAGTTTTTCCTCCAACTACTTTTCCTTCTTTCTTCTTATGTTTATTCTTTTCGTTCCTCTTTTTATTTTTCATCCCAATTTCTATCTTTCTTTTTCTTTTTCTTTTTTCTTCTCCCTTTTCTTATGCCGTTGGCTTTCTTCTTCTTCTTCTTCTTCTTCTTCTTCTTCTTCTTCTTTGCACATTTGAAATTTTATTCCCGCGCATTGTCGCAGAGAAGCAGGCGATAAAACACTGATTCGTGTCTTTTTAGAAAAATAAAGAAGCGGAAACGATGTTTAAGATGCTTCGAGGCAGATAAACAAAGAATAGTGAATTAAATGTCATCCTCTCCAGTTAAATACTGCGCTTTTAAACAGTGATATTTCGAGAAGGAAGGTGGGTGGGTGCTGCTGAAGAAGACGACAAGCCTGAAATTTGATACGTGCATAAATAAACGCGTGAGATGTACAAGTCAGAAAATTGCATTCAACACATTAAAATATTTATTTTTGCGGGGGTTCATCGTAAACGATCTTTTTTTGTCACTGGGTATATGAAAGCTTATCTTAGGATTTATTCCCAAAATTTGTTCGTGTTACGCCCAGACCATTGTATATACAGTTACTGTTTTCATGAGATTCTGCAAGAACCTGAAAATGACCTGATTGTTTCTTTCTTGAAACGATTTACTTAATACGAACAGAAACGCGCTAAAAATAATTTGAATATTGAATATTATACATTAATGGACCTATTTTGTGATTAACATTTGCCTTAATTCCGAACAACAGATAATGACTTTTTTCTACTTTTCAATGAATATCTGTAATAAAACCACCGGCAATGCATTTCTCGAGCAAAATCATCACCAGTTCATTTCTATAATAATATCATTACCAGTGCATTTCTAATAAAAAATCATTGGCGATATATTTCTATTGTAAAATCATTAGCATTACATTCACCTTATCTATTAAATAGACTTATTCAATAAGTAATGTTTGTATTAATTCCTGACCATTGAGTGTCCTGGGTATGACACTAAACTGCATTTGATGGTGAGGCTCCAATCCTGGAGTTTGGGGAATGTTGAATAATCTAGCATTATCATTACTCTCAGGCTCACTCTGACTCGGAGTGGTAGCACCTGTTAGGGTCCCATCTATGGGTCAAATAGAACTATTTAAACATTTACTAAAGATTATAATTAGTTGTTTGAAACTATAAAGCTGTGTGTAAATTGCTTGTATTAGATCAGAATGTTTGATAAATAGGATTACTTATGTTAAGGTTTGGTTTGGTTTCTTTGGTTGATGGCATATCAACCTTTGTAGGTTATTTAATGCCAAAGCTATTCTCCTAGAAGAACAGTAGTGGTGCTATTTAACCCATAGCTGGGAGGATAAGGGGGTTCATACCTTTCTCAAGGGTATTTGCCCGAAAGTGAACGTAATAGCGCGACTGGAGTACGAACTCACATATTACGATTCCGCAGCCCATCGCTTTAACCGGTACACCACGAGGACACCCCCTACTAATGTTAAGTAACAATACTTGAAACCATTTAACTGTGTGCAAACAAATGAGGTCTGGTTCACTTAAAAATAATGTTACCTAAAAGCTCTTCACTTACAAATCATATATACATACATACATGTGTGTGTGTGTGTGTGTGTGTGTGTGTAAAAACAAGATTTAGTATTAAACAACTCACAAGGGTTGATATAGTGTTAAATAGCAATACTTGACACCATTTAACTTTGTGCACACAAATGAGCTATAACTCATTTAAAAATGAAGTTACCTACACGATATTCGCTTGCAAATCACACACACACACACACACACACACACACACACACACACACACACACACACACACACACACAGGATTTGGCATTAAATAACCATCAAGAGTTAATATGCCATTTAACCAAATAACTTATCCTATCCTAACCACTGACAATACATTTCTTATTGATTTTCATTGCATTTCGCTCAGAAAATAATTAGAAATACATTTATGTTATACATATAATAAACTTATTCAATCAGTCATGCTTGCATTAATTCCTGGTCACTGACAATAACCTTTTACATTTTAAATAAATTCCTATTATAAAATCTTTAGCAATGCATTGTTATAGCAAAATCATGAGCAATACTTTAAAATAGTTGTAGTTGGCCGACCGTAGTAGACGTACACTCGAAGGGTCCCTTTTCAATAGCTACTACAACGAGGTATAAAGGAGGGGGCTACTTCTTTCCCAGGATTGCTCCATTTACTGTTGATCCGTACCTTATAATGCTGAGTATTAAACAAGGAGGCATCAAATACCATTTTATTGAATCTTTGGTATGACTAGACCTGGGATTGATCTATGGTCTTTCGGGTTACTGGCAGACACTTTAACCATTATACCAATTCTTGTTCTATCATTATTGTTTGAATTAATTCCTGACCACAGACAATTCCTTTCTTTTCCGCTTTCCTTGCATTTCTTGAGTGAAATCCTTAACATTACTTCTTTGACTGGTTTTAAATGCACAACATACCGACTGAGAGTCAAAACTCGTGAAAGATTTTTTTTTTTTTTTTTTTACTTTCGGAAATACTTAACCTGATAGGTATTTACCTATCTTCCTCCACGGTAATGCCCAGTTGGCTGGGGCTGTAGAATACACTGACTACACCTCTGCAGAAGGGTAAGATGCCCCAACAAGTGTCCTAAATATGACACTAAATAATCTGATCCTATTTACCCACCCCCCTCCGCTCGGGCAGGATATGAAACGAGGTCAGTTTTTAAGCGGAGTTTCTCAGGTTTGAGTTCAGAGTTTTCCTTCTCCTAGACCAGTTGCCTCACCAAGGCTGAAGAATACAGTTTGTCCTACTATTTACCCATAGCTGGAGGGAGAATAACTGGATTCATACCTTTCCCAAGGGTATTAGTGCTATGTGAAATGCAATCAGTCGCGTCCAGGATTTGAACTCGAGTCGCCGTGTGCATTTCCTACGACGATAACCATTACACCACGGGCACCTCTGATGGTGAAGTTCCAGTGATGCTGGAGCTTTGGGGAATGCGAAGAACCCCTTTATTGCCAGTGCTCCCAGGTCCATTCTGGCCTGGAGTGGTAGCACCTGATAGGGCCCTATCTATGGGTTAAATAGAACTAAACTGCGTACTCATGCTAAATTGAATTGTTTGAATTAGAACTATTTGATGAAACCAAATAGTTTGAAATAGAAAAGTTTTTGACAACTAAACGGTGTACTTACATTTAAACTGTGTATTTATGCTAAATTGAAATGGAACTGTTTTGACATTGAAACTATACTTACGCTAAACTGAATTGTTTAAAATAGAACTGTTTTGACATTTTACTGTGTGTAAACAAAATCTATACTTATTCTAAACTGAATTGGTTGAATTAGAACCGTTTAACTAAGTTGAATAGCTTGAAATAGAAAAGTTTTTTGACAATTAAACTCTGTACTCATGCTAAAATGAATTGTTTGAAATAGAACAGATTATTCGTAAAAAAATGAATTTTGCATTGAATAACCTACAAAAGTTGATATGTCATAAAACCCAAACAACCAACCGAAAATCCTCCATGGTAGTTGGATTTGACCCATAATAAGTTTAAAGTGAGTATCTTATTGTTTTTAGGCTATTTTACCATGACTACAATTGTTGATCAAATTATCATGTTTTATTCGTTTTTAAAAAAAAATATATATTATTAATTGACTTGTTTGAACATGCCTTTTATTTTGTAAATTTTTTTAAAATAATTCACCTACTCTACAAGGATTAAAAAAATTATTTGCCTGCGAAAGGGTTAAGAACTCGAACCTGCGCATTCATTTTGCTATAATAGGTATCAACAAATGGCCGCCAAGGACCTTTTGTATTGTGACTCCTGATTTTAAAAAATCGTCCAAAATCTGGGGATTATCCGATTTTAATGACATTTTCAGTGTTTATTAATGAATGAATTTAATGATGCATCAGTTATTCTATTTAAAAAAAAACTTGCAGATTTTTTTCTGGTCACTCATCTTTATTTCCATGTTTGGGGCACTATTTAATTGGTACGAATATATGATATAGCATATAATTTCTATATGTGATAAAAAGACAAAAGTCTGAAGGTGTAAATGGAATAAAGGAGATATTTTTTGAGAAATGTTTTGAGAGCTTTTAATACTATCATTTAATTGAAGATATAACTCTCTTTTAGATTATTATGAAAATAATTCTGTATCGATATTTGTTCTACTTTAAAAGAGGGAACCTTAAATTTGCATTAGATTTTGACTTACTTTTCTCCAATCACAGGATAAATCAAAATATGTTATTAAATAAAGAATATTTTTGCTAATTGAAAAATATAAATTTTAAAGCAAAAAACATGGAAGCTGGTTTTTTAAAAAAATATTTTTATCTATTTTTTAAGATATAAAAATGTTAGATAAAAAAAAGTGTGCAAACCATTTGTTAAGCAATTTCGAGTTTTGTTCCTTGCATTTGGGTTGAATATTAAAGTAAAAATGTAAAGAAAAAAAGCCAAATTTAGTTATAAAAATAGGAAATTAAAAAAAAAGTAAAAATTAGTGTTTTAAGAGTGATGAAAGATTTGTAGATTATTACCAGGTAAAACATTACATATTGAAAAGGCAATTAAATCAAAAATAATTATTTCATTGAGTTTTCCTAATCGTACATTTAAAAACCATGTTAACGTGCTTGATTTCCTTTTTCAAGATTAAATTGATGATATGAATTTCTATACTTAAAAAAGTTGAATTGTTTTTGTGGTAGCTTTCCGTAACTAACAATTTTTAGCGGTAAACTAAAGCGCACCTGTATCGCTGATGGACTGGCGACGGGGAAAATGTCTGTCATTAATTTTTACCAACTGGTGGATTTAAATACGATATGAAGTGATATAGTCGTAAGTAATATTTCATATAAATCAGTTTATTAATGTTTCTAGTTACTAATTTAATTTAAAAATCTTTTAAAAAGTATTTCAAAATTTTGATAACATTTTTTAATTACGTGACCTCGAGTTGAGTAAGGTCTTTATGTTTAAAATGTATTAAAAATCAGTTAGATATATAATGTTATTTTGGATTTAATACCGATAATTATGATGTTACTATCTTTTAAATAAAACTAAAATTTAACCTTTAATAATACCTAATTATTTTTTATTTCGTTTTAACGGAAAAAAGAGCGAAAAATTGTTGATACCTAGTATTTGTTATCATTACTAAGTCCTACTATATTTGTGACCCTTCGACTCTAGTCCATTCTTTTAGGTCATAATTGAGTTGTGGCTAACAAGCATGTCTAGTATAGCAATACTTCTGGAGTAAAAGTGTGCAAACCTATAGTAACAACCATTTTTAAAGCAATTTCGAATTTTGTTCCTTGTATTCGGGTTGAATATTAAAGTTAGAATGTAATTCTTACCAAAGCAATAAACTCCGTTTCTTGTTTTGGTAAGAATTCTGTCTCTAAAACTCATTAAGGTTTAGTTTCTTTGTTTTAATGACATATCAACCTTCATGGGTTATTTAATGTCAAAACCATCATTCTGGAATAGCAGTGATACTATTCAACCTGTAGTTGGAGAAATAAAGGGGTTCACACCCTTCTCAATAGTATTAGTCCGAAAGTGAATGTGATAGCATAGGCTGGAGTTAAAATCTGCTTACATCGAGGCTGCAGTCCAGCACTTTAGCCATTACGCCTAGCGTACCCCCTCACTAAGGATAGAAAGCTCATAAGAAGAGTATAAAAAGAGCCACTAAATTGATACCTAAATTTAGTAACATACCATATGAAGACAGACAGAGGGACCAAGTTACCAATTGTGTATAATCATTGAGGCTTTGGAGTTATGATTTTACTCCGCACACCTCAACCGACAACCCATTAATCAAGGAAGTATTACTAGGGAACATGATCTAAGATACCGCAAGACAACCAATAAAAATAGTGCCTTTTTTAAAAGTAATAAGGTGGTTTATTCTTGGAACAAACTATTGTCAGTGGTGGTAAATAACCCTTCGTTAAACTCTTTTAAATCTAGGTTAGATAAAGTAGGGAATAATGAATATTCAACAAAAATGCAACTACCACTTCTACATCAAGATGCATAGTAAATACAAGTGACAACAACGATTACCAACGGCTAGGTCTTCAGACTTCATAGATCTAGCTGAAGAAGACATTATTTGGTAGATGATTTACGTTTGTGATCTTTTGCAGTATTGGACTTAGTAAATATAAGATTCAACAGTTCTTCCGATATAATTACCGATATGTTTTTCGGGATCACTTTCACTCCAGTCATTGGTTTTGTAATTATTCTACTCTTTGTGTGTTTTTTCATACCAGTTTTAATTGGTGTCTTTTCACTTGAGTCAGAGAGACAGCGAGTCTCCAGGACTTTGCTAAGTATTGTAGCCGATCCCAACAGTGCTTTGGTCTGGATGGTCTAGATTCTCCCTCTAATCTCCAATTCCTCCAGTCTCCTTTCCATAATCTTAGGAACAATTTCCAGGCATTGAGAACCGATCCAAGCTCATTAACTACTGTTAGTATCACTGCAATCAACATGTTTCACAACCTTTTTAGCTCTCTGGCAAGATCTAAGTAATTGTGTATCTTTTCGTTTCCTTTCTTTTTCACTCTGTGATCTGCTGGAACAACAAACTCCACAAGATGGCAAGTGAGGGTGGGTGATCCGTATTGTGGGGTTGGTGGCAACAATCAGATTCCTGTAGGGGGTGTCCTCGTAGTGTAATGGTTAAAGCGATGGACTGCGGAATCGTAGTACGCGAGTTCGTACTCCAGGCGCGCTATTACGTTCACTTTCGGGCAAATACCCTTGGGAAAGGTATGAACCCCCTTGCACCACTACTGTTCTTCTAGGAGAATGGCTTTGGCATTAAATAACCTAAAAAGAGTTGATATGCCATTAAACAAAAAAACCCAAAACCAATCAGATTCCTGTGCCAGGCAAGCTAAAAAAAGGTGACATAGGTGTGATAGACTTCCTCACTGACACATAACCTTATATTGAACCATGCAAAGGCCAATATCTGTGTATGCCCTGATGTAATTTTACAGAGGAATTTTCAGGAAAAATTTAATGTACCGTATTTCTATTTAAATATAGATAGAAAGGCATATATTATGAAGTATTTGTTGCAACAAGCCAGCAACATTTAGACATGCGTAAAACCGGTTGGTACAATTGTGGCCTGTTTATCATCTCAAAAATAATTTGCAAGTCGTACGATTTCAAATATCTTAAATGTCCTGGGTATGACACTAAACTACATCCGGTGGAGAGACTCCTTTTCTGAAGTTGTGGGAAGTGTGAAGTCACATTTTTGTTGTAATTACATCTGGTCCACTCTGACCCGGAGAGGTAGTTTCTGTTAGGGTCCATCAATAGGTAAAATAAACCCGTTTGAAAATTGTAGGTATTAGATAGAAATACTTGAAATCATATAAACCGGGTATAGATTATTTGTATTGTATAATTTGTATTATTTGTCACTTGAACCTAAAACTTTCTTACGCCGTGTCAACGGATTTTAGAATGCACTGATTGTATCCCCTGCGGATAATATCTCCACAAAAAAAAAAAAAAATTAAAAAATCGGGTCCAAGGTATGACACCAAACTGCATCTGATGGTGAAACTTCAGTCCTGTAGATCTGGGGAGTGTGGAGTACCCCTTCATTGAAATTACTCCCTGGCTCACTCAAAGTCGGGGTGGTAGTATCCTTTATAATCCCAACTATCGGTCAAATTGATCCGTTTTAAAACTCTAGTTTTTTGCACATTAGACAAAACCTGAAATAAAGCTCATGCGCGAGACTGAAAACTTAAATATCCCCCATCAGCCCCCCCTCTATGTGTCTGTGTGTGTAGAGGGGTGCATTCTACATTCACACACCCTTACGTTCCATTGCAATGTGTAGAAAACGGCTGGACTAGCGGTATATTTTCCTTTGAAGTCGGACGCCGAGATTTTATTTCTAATTCGACCACTGCACATATGACTAAGCACGGTCAGTAGAATAATAGAAATATATGGAAAGGCTCCAAGATCAGATAGAAGCTGCATTTGCATGAGTCTAGTATTCTCACACTAACATAAAACCATCAAAGTTACTGCTGAGGTGTCTTGAGTTAGAGCTAATGATGCTCCAGCTCCGAAATCAAGTCTTACCTCAGAGTCATAATCTGATGACAGTTTTGTTGGCAACATTGCTGCTGTTGTCTTTGCAATAGTACTTTTATGAATTTGTTTATTATCTAGATTCAATGTCCAATATTTCTACTTAAATATTGACATGTAGGAAAGCATGTGTGCGTGTGCGTGTGTGTGTATGATAGATAGATAGATAGATAGAGAGAGAGAGAGAGAGAGAGAGAGAGAGAGAGAGAGGGAGAGGGTGGGAGGGGTCAGAAATTGTGATGTTTTGTAGCACTGGACTTAGTAAATATCATAAGATTCAACAGTTCTTCCGATATAATTAAATCATTGGTTTTATAATTATTTTACTCCTTGTGTGTTTTTTCATACCAGTTTTAAATGTTCTTTGCTAGTCGCACCATGAAACCCAGTTCAAATTGTCGTATACTACTTGTAAAGGAGATCAACACCGCTAGTTAACCCTCCCATTTCCCTGAGAGACATCACAAAGGGCAATTTCTTGGCTTTGCGAATTGATAATCTGAAAAAAGTTATAGGACTATAACAACAACTACACACACACTCGTATATATATATATATATAGCCGGTATATATATATATATATATATATATATATATATATATATATATATATATATATTTACAGAGAGAGAGAGAGAGAGCCGGTATATATATATATATATATATATATATATATATATATATATATATATATAGTGGGTCTAGTGGGTTGAATTTTCATCAATGGTCCGGGACACCGGGGTTCAATTCCAGGTCGAGTTATCCCAAAGACTTAAAAAATGGTACTTGACACCTCCTTGCTTAACACTCAGCATTATAAGGTACGTATCAAGGATAAAGTGGGTCAATCCAGTAGCGCCTTTCCCTACACCTCCGTGTAGTAACTATTGAAAGGGGGGCCTTCGGGTCGCCCTCGACTACAGTAATATGAAACTTAACAATCTGATAGTGAGGCTTCAGTAATGCTGAAACTTTGGGGAATGCGGAGTACCCCTTCATTGCCATCGCTCCCTAGTCCACTCTGTACCGGAGTGGTAGCACTTGATAGGGTACTATCTATGGGTTAAATAGAACTGTTTGAAATTTAAACGGTGTACTTAAGCTAAACTAAAGGGGTGTCCTCATGGTGTAATGGTTAAAGCGATGGACTGCGGAATCGTAGTAAGCGAGTTCGAACTCTAGTCGCGCTATTACGTTCACTTTCGGACGTATATCTTTGGGAAAGGTATGACCCCTTATCCTCCCAGCTGTTCTTCAAGAAGGATGGATTTGGCATTAAATAACATACAAAGGTTAATATGACATTAAACAACGAAACGAAACCAAACCAAACCTTATGCTAGACTGAATTGCTTAGAATAGAACTGTCTTGCATTTAACTGTTTGTAAAAAACGACTGACGTTTAATTGAATTGTTAGTGGTACATAGCATTACTTGGAACCATCTAACTTTGTTAACATGCTAAACTGAATTATTTGAAAAAGAACTGTTTTATCATTTAACAGTATGTTAACAAATGACTGATGTTTAATTGAATTATTAGTGATACATAGCAATACTTGGAACCATTGAACTGTGCGCAAAAAAATGAGTAATAGTTAATAGAATTGTTCATAGTAGATAGAAATAAGTGAAACTATTTAACTGTGTTAAAAAATAATCTCAGGCTCATTTAAAAATGTTATTTACAAAATGTGTTTACAAATCATATATTTATTACAATTGTATAAAAAGGCTTTAGCATTAGATAACCTACAATAGTTGATATGCCATAAAACCAAA
This sequence comes from Sepioteuthis lessoniana, assembly GCA_963585895.1. Lineage (NCBI taxonomy): Eukaryota > Metazoa > Mollusca > Cephalopoda > Myopsida > Loliginidae > Sepioteuthis > Sepioteuthis lessoniana. The sequence continues at coordinate 85,477 of CAUZXS010001102.1, read as the reverse complement.
CCAAAAATCAGCTACAGAGCTCAAACGACAAGGACGACCAGCACGAACATACATTCAGCAGCTATGTGAGGATATGGGATGTTGTCCTGAAGACCTGCCTAGGGCGATGAACGATAGGGAGGAGTGGCGAGAGAGGGTCAGGGATATCCGTGCTACCAGCGCGACATGATGATGATGATGATGATATAGCCAACTCCATTGGTTATACATTTTTACCAGCGACGAACGAGAACTTGCATGTCACGCGAGTAAAAATTTGTACTTGCAGTGGCAAGTCACTTTTTCATCGCAGTGATGATGGCGTCGTTGTCAAGAAAATGACGTCTGGGTTGTCCATCTTTCATCGGCCCAATATGCGTGGATGAGATGATCGAGGCGCCCTTGTATTCGTATTGCTATCACCATGCATTACCCACCGCCTAAATATACTTACATTCAGTGTTTGGGCCCCGTAAACGTCCAACAAGCACCGGTGAATATCAGAATGTTTAATTTTTTTCACAAGGATAAATTCAAAAACACACTTCTGCTTTCATCTCAAACATCAGTTTGCCAGACTGCCGCTCCACCACTTTTTGTAATAAGGCTAAATTAAAAAAAATGAAGGAAAGAAAATTAACTCTTGCTCATTCATTGCTGAGGGAAATATATAACCGATGGTGATGACTATTTAGGAAAAATAGTGTTTAAAGCTGAAAACTTGCTCTAACTAACGGTTTTATTGTACTTCCGAATCTTTTATAGTTTACGTGGAAAAATGGAAGGTATTACATTCGAAAAATCTATCACACAGATGTATAAATAGTTGTTACACAAAAATTTGGTTTTCAAAATTCAACCTGAAGAAAATTGTCAAGTATAAAGGCAAAGGCAAAATTCCTGACTTGATAGCAGACTGATCTAAATTAAAACTTCTCTCATCTTATAATTAAAATAATTACTATTTTAAAGTTGTGATGACATAAAATAGTTCCTTTTTTTTAATTATTAAGTGTGTTTTTATAGCTGAAATAAAAACAGCAGATTTATTAGCAGGAACACACAAATTGCTCTTGTTTAATCACAGAATTAAAAATGAAGTGCTTTGTTATTAATATTATTATTATTATTATGCTGATAGTCTTGAGGCGCTCATGATGTAATGATTATCTTCATAGGAAGTGAACTCGGTTACTTGAACTCAAATCCTGAACGAGGCTGTTTGCATTTCAAACCATGCTAATACCGTTGGGAAATTCAATTATTGTTGTGGACCAGTAAAGGGTCTGGAAGAAAGACGCTAATTCGGGTTTACGTGGAACAAAGTATATTAAAGAAAGTATAATACAACATAGGTAAAAAAGTGTTAAACGTCAGTCTGACTGCCAAAGTATTAGGCTGGGATAAACTTCACACTGAGATGATTATTCTCCCGGTATTAATAGCAACAGGAAGAGTTCATTACAGGTTGGGTACCATAACAATTATTCTCCCTCCAGTTATGGGCAGACTGAAGTCTCTAACCTTGGTATGTCAACCAGTCTAGGAGAAGGAAAAACTCTAAATTCAATCCAGCTGTAGACCTGGAGAAGGATGGGCTCCGTTAGGTTATTCCTACCCAAGACACATTACAGGAGTAGCGCCCTAATGACCAAAATCTAAGTTATAGGACCAATGATAATGATGACTCAAAAGTCATCTCAAGATATGTCTTCCATTACTTCCAAGTTGACTTTTGCATCACCAGAGGATCGAATTCTAAAGTACTATTTATTTGCTCTTTGGTCATCCCGAAATTACTTGTTTTTACATTCTTTAATTTTTTCCGATGAATTCTGTTATATAATCAACCACATTTTCATCTCGCAGATGAAATTTATCCGGAATAAAGTATTAGAATGGGAAATTTTGAGTGCTTAATGAATAAATTTGCCTTATATATATATATATATATGTGTGTGTGTGTGTGTGTGTGTGATAAGAATAAGTGTAAAAGTTAATAAACCAAACACTTACAACGGATTTAGTAGTGATATTTCGTTCTTTATTCAAGGAAGAACGTCTTCAAACTCTTCAATAAAGAACGAAATATCTCTACGAAACCCGTTGTATGTGTTTGATTTATTCACTTTTACACTTATTTTTATCATCTTGTCAGATTCACCAAAATCTACCATTTCTCTCTCTCTCTTTTCTTTCTCGCTCTCTCTCTCTCTCTCTATATATATATATATATATATCATCAAGTCACGCTGCTTGCACGGATTTCCCTGACTCTTTCTCTCCATCCGTCCCTATCATCCATCGCTCCCGGCAGGTTTTCCAAACTACATCCTGTGTCCTCGCAGAGCTGTTGTAGGTAAGTTTTTGGTGGTCGGCCAAAACCGGCACGACCTTGTGATGGGATCTCTCACTCTCTCTTTCTCTCTCTCTCTCCCCCTCTCTCTATCTATCTATCTATATAGATAGATATTACGTTATTGAAAATATTGACGGGTAATTGTAATAAAAATAGAGGGCGAACATTCCTTATTCGCATCCGACCTTTTCTTCTTGGCTGGTAAAATATTTATTTGAAGGATAGGGAGGAGGTATATGTGGGGATTACAAAACTTATTTTTTCTTTCTCTTAGCTGCTTCTTTATTCTTTTCAAAACTTAATTTATGTAATATTTATTTTCGTATGTTTTCTGAATGTCCAGACAATGAGTTATCTTCTCACAGAATGAATACGATATATATATATATTAGAATAATTCCTCTTTTGAGGTTGTGACATAAAATAGTTTTTATCATCAAATGTGTTTTTATAGCTAAAATAAAAACTGCAAACTTATAAACAGGAACATATGAATTACTCTAGTTTAATCACAGAATTAAAAATGAAGTGTTTTATTATTTTTTATTGGTGAAAATCTTGAGGCACTCATGGTGTAATGGTTATCTTTATAGAAACTCAGCTACTCGAGTTCGAAACCTGAACGAGGCTGTTTGCATTTCATATAGTGATAATACTCTTGGAAAATGTTTGTATGTATGTATGTATGTATGTATCTATCTATCTCAGTTTTATATATATATATATATATATATATATATATATATATAAAGTTGACGACCGTAGTCGAGGGTGACCCGAAGGCTCCGTTTTCAATAGCTACAACACCGAGGTGTAGGGGAGGGCGCTACTCCTTTCTCTGGATTGCTCCACTTTACCCGATATATATATATATATATATATATATATATATATATATATATATATATATATATATATCAGTATGTTCGTATTTAACCCTATCTATTCACATCTATCTACCTATCTTATCCTGTTCAAGAAGAAGAAAAAGAAGAAAAAGAAGAAATACAAAAAATAAAACGAAATTAATATTAAAAGAATGAAGGTGAGAGAGATAAGGAAAAAAGTAAAAGAAAAACAAGAAAACAGAAAGAAGATAGATAGATAGATAAGAAGAAGAAGAAGAAGAAGAAGAAGAAGAGTGGACAAAAAAGCTCAAATCCCTTCAACATTCCATTTTTTTCACGCTGTCTTCATTTTTACCCTCGCCTACCCGATTCCCACCCGAGTAACCCATTCTTATTTCCTTTTATTCTTGGAACATTATCAGGAAGCAATATTAGATTCATGATTGACGTCATCAGACAAACTTGAGTAACAGAAAACTATGAAGCATAACCTTCAAAGAGTCTTGACCTCACAACTCTGTGGTTCACTCTTTTAATTGATGAACTGGCGGTTCACGGTTCAAATCAGTATAACTGGTAGATAATTCTGCTATTACACAGGTGGGAAACAAATCTTTTATCATCCCTCGACCCTTTGTTTAAATTGAACAGGTGGCCAAGGTTAGAAGAAAAAAAAAGTTCTTCTACACTGGATTATTTCCAGAACTCCTTAAAGATTATCTGATGCGAGGAAGGTCGAAGAGCGTACCGATCTAAATTCAGTTATCAAGGATACTAGTCGAAATAATTCATAGAATAATGGCAATAATTCACATAGGAACAAGCTATGACAAGGAAGGTCGGAGAGTCTACGGCACAGTGGGTTAAATTTATCGTTTCATGGACATTTGGACTGAGAATTGTAAATTTGTTAAAAAAAATATGATAAACCATACAATGAGCACATATTTATTACTTGTTTGATATGCCTCCTTGGGCATCTTCGCTTTTTATCATCTTCTCACAGCAATCTGAAAAATATCTTTTGCTCGGCCATATGTGGGGGTCCATAGGAGTTCATCGCTTATGAGCTCGTTCCAGCTTCTCCAGCAGTATCCTGCATGTCTGGTTCGTCTAACTTGGATAGTTTTCGTGGTGGGAGGCAGGTGGCCGTATAGTTGGTGTCTTGTGGGGTGTTGTCACTAGGACTTGTTCAATCTTGCTCGCAACATTCTTGTGTACTTGCCGTCTAGCTTCTTCTCCAGCCGTTTTGTTAGCGTCCATGTTGTGCATCCATACAGCAGTATCGATATGACAGCTGCCTGGAAGAAACTGCGTTTCATTTTATCGGTCAGGTCTGATTTCCATATGATCGATAGCCTATTGATAGCTGTCCATGCCTTCGTTAGCCGCGTATAGATGTCCTTTTCGGTTGATGAAACGCTGCTTCCTAGGTAAGCGAATTTGTCTACTAGTTTAAGAGGGGTTCCGTCTAGTGTGGAGATGTCACCTGTTTGATTATAGCTCATATATTCCGTTTTGTGTGCATTGACATGGAGTTATATGCCTGCGGCTGCTCGTTACAAACTATGCAGTAGTGTTTCGGCTTGGTTGGGTGTATTTGCCAGAATCGCTATGTCATCGGCATAGTCAGCGTCGGTAATTGTTTTTGTGGGGTATCTTCTGCTTCTTTTCTTTGTCAGCTCGAAGCCGTGTTCTCTGATTTTACCAATCGATGTTCTAAGCACGTAATCTAAACAAATGATAAAGAGGTATGGAGCTTGCGTGTTTCCTTATAGTACTCCTGCTACAATGTCGAAGAGATCAAATTCTGGTAAAGGTTTAATCTGAGTAGTCCCCAAAATAGCCTCTTAATTTCTTTTATTTTTTTAAAAATATTATTTCTGAATTCATCCCATTCAATCTTAAAATTTTCTACGCTATTGCTGTTCTTGATATGATCAGACAGTTTCTTCCAAAAATATTCAACTCACTTTTTCTCTTGAATTGTAATATTTTACTATTTTTTTTATACCGGCTCATTGGTCTAGTGGGTAGAGTATTCACCAATGGTCCGGGAGACCTGGGTTCAATCCCAGGTTGTGTCATACAAAGACTTAAAAATGGTACTTGATACCTTCTTGCTTAACACTCAGCAATATAAGGTGAGGATCAAGGGTAAAGTGGAGCAATCCAGGGAAAGGAGAAGCGCCCTCCCCTATACTTCTGTGTAGTAGCTATTGAAAAGGGAGCCTTCTGGTCCCCCTCGACTACAATCGCCAACTTTATTTTGCTTTATTAGTTTTGTCACTATTCTTTGTATGCCTTCCAATTTCAGTATTACACTCAAATTTCCATGTCTAGACACAGGAGCCCAGGCAAGAATGCAATATACAATATGAAGTTTTATTAGGCTCTTATATATTCGAGTTTAAATGATCGAAGCTATTTTTATTCACATAGCGTTAATACCCATTGGAGAGGTATGCATCCAATTATTCTCCTTCCAACTATAGGTAAATAGTAAGGTAGAATGACTCTTTAAACCTGGTATGGAAAACAGTCTTGGAGAAGGAAAATCCTTGAATTAAAACCTGTAAAGCTCCGCTTAAAAATTGATCTTTTGTTGCATCTTGCTCGTACAGAGAGGTTTTGTATATATATATATATATATATATATATATATATATATATATATATATTGGGTCAATATGTTGCGGCAAATATACATCCTATGTTTTAAACTGTCACCAGTATGGTGCAAGTGAACTCAAGCAAGTAGTAAATGTTAGCTCCATATAGCTATTGTCTTACTCTCTCTCTCTCTCTCTCTCTCTCTCTCTCTCTCTATATATATATATATATATATATATATATATAACAGTGTTGGTTGTCACTAAATCACTTTGTGGGGTTTTGTCGATGATTGTTGTTTTGTAAAAAAACTCCATGAAACCCAGGGGTCGCAGTCTAAATTCCATGGAATTAAATATATAGATCTAATATATATATATTTATCATTTTATATATATATATATATATATATATATATATATATATATATATATATATATATATATATATATATCTTTTTAAAGATACGATCAGTCAGGTTCATAGCATGAACAGATGAACACTGTTTGCTGTAGAAGCGTTTTTTAAGACTTGAATCTGTAATTGCTACGCAGAGATTTTTTCATGTTTATTTCATGTTACATCGGAATGATGCTGTTCCGGGTTGAAATTGATACTTCTATGTGTTGAAAATTTAAGAACCACAAGTTAATCGATAAAAAAAGTCACCTGGAAGAATTACAGAATGCCATTCGGCAAAAAGTGGCAGAAATACCGTCAGATATGACTTAGTCTTTTTGCAAACCTCTAAAAACATTGCCAGCCCAAACCATCATCTTAAATGCTAAAAAATGGTAAAACATTAATTAAATGAAGCTAGCATTGCCACTTGCTTAAGTTCACTTTTACCACACAGGTAACAGTTTAAAACGTGGGAGATAATTCTTCCAATCCTATATATATATATATATATATATATATATATATATATATATATTAGGGTAGGTTGATTTTTCACTTTTCATAAAATATTAGAAAATCTCATTTACCGAAAGTTGTGTATGGATCTATTAAGTACTCATACAAAAAATTAGATCAAATAGTTCAACGGTTTTTTGAGCGTTTGGTATCAAAGATCGTAGACAAAAACACACTAAAAATTCCTCGTTTTTTCAAGATTTGGCTTGAATATTAGTGTGAAAACCAAATAATGTTAGTATTTAAATACAGGGAGTGTCCTTTTATTTTATAAAAAATGATACCAATTTAAGAAATGATGACTAATCTTCAAATTGAAAATCTGTCCCCACCATTTTAAGTATCTGCTTCTATAAACTGCTTTTTAACGTTATGAAATAGGCAATAGTATTTGAATACCTTAAAAATTGATTTTTTTCTGTTATAAGTGAAAATATAACAAACAAAAAATAAGGAAAAACAAATACTGTTTTAATAGAGTTTAATATATAGAGTCAAATTTCTCCCTATAAGAACCCTTAGACAAAAATGCCGTTCTCAATTTTTGACTCAAAACTTTGGCTGTTATGTGTTGATGCTTTGCTTCAAAACCATATACAGTTTGTGAAACTTCTGTAGTTAACTTGACTGTCCGTTCCATGGCCAGAGAATGTGAGGGCAAATCTGGCAAGTCAAGCTTGGTTCCATTTAACAATGATTTTCGAAGTTCAGATTCAGAAAAATCTTCCATTATTGGTGGTTCAAAAATGCCACATAATGTCAAATCTATTAATTGTGTCCAATGTGTGGCATTAAAATTAATAGTTGGTATTCTTTTTAACCTTTACCTGGTTGACTCCTGAAAGAATATGAAAATTAATTAATTAAATTATTAAAAAATTCCAATCTTTACTGCTTTAATAATTCTGGTGAAATTAGATAAAATCTTTAAAAATCATTCTATAAATTGGAATAATTGAGTCAGTGATATATGAATAAATATTTACTTACCTAATGGCCAAACTTTTTAAAGCTTCTTCTCTTACTTCAACTGCCTCAGATTTGACCATGAAATATAGACGGTTTTCTGGCAGTAAACAAAATGCGTTTCCTTGTATATTTCTTGATGCTATCTGTTGGATTTCATGAGGCTGCTCCTTAATTCTCTGGATCATATAAAAAATGGGCAGTTGCTGATTGTGGAATTTATTATTTCTTTTAATTTCAAACCAACAAGTGGCATACACATTTACGATAAAATTTATTAAACTGTGAAGTTTTGTTGTGAGCCTTTGTGGGTATGCACTACTTGTCCAAAAATACATGAGCCTGATGGCCAAAGTTAACCATCTTGCCTGGTTTAAAGGACCAATTTTCCAGGATGCATATTTAGAGTCAACCTTACCTCTAGAAATACCTACTGCGTATTCATACAACTGAGATCATGTATTTTATCAATTTTCAAAATTGAATCCAGAGGTCTGCTAATAGTGGAAAATGATATTGGCAATCCTTTGAACATAATTTCCCCAGGGGGCAACTGAATGCTGTAGGGCCTTTTGCGCAACCATCTATATTTTTAAAAAGGGCTCTGAAAGGTAGTTCATTATGGTGCAGAGAGGAGCCAATTGTGTGAAGATTAAAAAATTTTTTTTTCTAAAATTGCAACCATTCCACATTCACAACCTGTGTTGGCATTAGTGTTGTCAACAAGGATAGCCTTGATAGTGTTCTCACTGTTGAATTCATGCAAAACATCCACCACTTGCTCTGCCTGAACAGCAGCTGTTGCACCAATATTAGAAAGAACTCTATGTGTCAGATATTTACTTTCATATGGTGTCTCCTTTGTAAAAGTTAAATGGCATTCTGGTCCTTTAGTTTTTTTTTTCCATAATTTTCTGTCCATTTTCCTCCACAAATTTCCTTATACAGCAATGTGTCCTTATCTATTCTCCCATCAACTGCAATACATATTAAATTTTCCATACTTTGATCATGTTTTTGTTGGGCAGTTGTTTTCACTTTAGTCTTTGGCCTGTCAACTTTACATTTATCAATAATAATATCTTTTATATTAATACTGGGTACAAGAAGGCCCATAGTCTTCAAATCCAATTGGCAAGGCTGGCTCCAAGATTAGAAGATAAGTCTCCTCTGACTAACTTGGGAGCATATCTTGGAAATTTGATACGGCTATAAGGCCCTTTTGGATGACTCTTTGGCTGCAAATATTCTTCTTCTGGTTATTCAATTGGAGAAGATGAGTAGGAAGGGGAAGAAACATTACCCTGGAAATTTGATGTTGAAGCTGTTGGTGTTAAATGTAATTTTTTCTTGACCCCTCTCTTTCTTTTTTACTTTTTTTTAATAATACTTTTATCTACCGTATCTAGCTCTTAAACAGTTTTTTAAACATTAACTTAAAAATATAAACAAATCAGAATAATTATATAAGTTATATTTTTTAATAGTTAAGTCTATTTTAATGATAAATTCAAGAGTTATTCGTGATAATTAAAATCGTAAACAGTAAATAAACAGAAAACAATCGTTTAGGGGGAGGTAATTTCAACAGGTGAATACCATAAAAAATATACAATAAATAAAACCGCATATGTAAATAGTTATTCGTATATTAAATTAAATATTACTGTCATTTTATTCCTTTTTAATTTTCATATTTTCATTTAATTTCTAAAGAAAAAGAATACTAAACTTTAAAATATTCATTATTAAATGTATTGTATTATTTTATTTTTGTCAAAACTCGGGTTTTATTTAAGCGACGCGTATTGCCGTGATAAAAATTCCAATTTATTTGGTCTTTAAGTTTGATTCCTCAAATAAATACAAATTTTTAAAAAAGATATATCTTGTGGTAACTTTTGACTTTATTTTGCAACTTTCTTTGAATGCCTTTTTTTAAAGTTCCAAAATCGACCTACCCTAATATATAAGTAAAGTTGGCCCTTAGTCGAGGGTGATCCGAAGGTTCTCTTTTCAATAGTTATTACACCGGTGTTGGGAAGGGCGCAACTCTTTCCCTGGATTGCTCCACTTTACCCTTGATCCATACCTTATAATTGCTGAGTGTTAAGCAAGGTGGCATCAAGTACCATTTTTGAGTCTTTGGTATGACTTGACCAGGGATTGAACCCGGTTTCCCGGATCATTGGCGACCACTCTACTCATTTGATCAATTGGTAAATAAAATAAATAGGATTATTTGAGTTAGATAGAAATACATGAAACCATTTGACAGTGTTCAAAAAATAAACTCAGGCTCTTTTAAAAATGTTATCAACAAAATGTGTTTACAAATCATATATATTTGATATATATTTATAAAGAGGATTTGGCATTAAATAACCAATAATAGTTGATGTGCCATAAAACCCAACCCATCCAACCCAAACCTTAATATGTCACAAATATAGTACTGTAGTCACTCTCTGGTTACGGGCATTCAGTGAATATAGCATGAAGATACAATAATGTGAGAAACCTAATAAGAATCGAACTGACTACACAAGGGAATTGCTCTGCAAGATGAGCTTGCTTACCACCTCTTGAAGTGAAGACCCAACAATAAGGGATTCCATTCTCTGTCCGTGAGGTGGTGGGTAGGCGTGCTCATCACATTCGCCTTTAACCATATAAAGCCCTTCTTCGTATCTGTGTTAATAATTCTGCTCAGACTGGTCTTCGATTCTATTTATTTAACTGCATTACATTCCACAGTTTCTTTGGAGATGTGTTTTTTTTTTTAGCGGGGCAG